>OZ023268.1:97569367-97891867 GCA_964006375.1 Tillus elongatus
TCAAGACGATTCGGTAGAACAACAGGACCAATTATGTGATTTTCAATAATAGCAGCCCAAATATTGATGGAAAATTGATACTGCGAATTTGCAACTCTTAGAGAGTGTGGGTTTTCATCGGCCCATGTATGTAAATTGTGAAAATTTACGATACCTTTTCGCGTAAATGACGCCTCATCAGTAAATAGTACACGTTTAGAAAAATGTTGGTCGTGCCTAAGTTTGTTTAAGAACCACTGACAAAACATTACCCTTGGTTGAAAGTCTCTAGGTAGAAGTTCCTGGACACGTGTAAAATGATAGGGATATAAACTTTGATCCTTCAGAGTTCTGTGAACTGATGATGCCGAAATATTACCCAGTTCGGTGGCAATAATTCTCGTACTTGTACTAGGATCACGTTCAACTCTATTTAATATTGCCTCTTCAACTCGTATAGTTCGGCGGTATCTTCTGCGTCCAGAGTCAGCTTTTAAAGGTTTTAAAGAACCAGTTTCTCTCAAATGTCTTACAATACGTGGGAAAATATTTTTGTCAGGAATTCTTCTTTGCGGATAAGTTTCCTGATAAACTCGCACAGCTTCTCTAGCATTTTGATTTGTTTGTCCATAAATTAACAACATATCAGTCAAATCCGCTGAAGTGTATTTAATGAAAACCATCTTGAGAGGAGGAAATAATATTAATGAGCAGCTCAGTATCAACAAATAACTAAAAACGAAAATACTGCACCGTATCAAAATTTAAAGAAAAGCACGAAAACTCTTTTGACGCCTACAAAGCACTTCAAAATTATAGAATTTAGAGAACTGTCAAAAATTATAGTTTCATGGCACTTTACGATTACTGTTTTCATTACTCCAACGAATCGGTACTTTGCCCCTTTTTATAAAATTAATCATATCTCCTAGCGGATACCCTGAACGAAAAAATAGCAAGAGGTAGCTTTTGTGGCTTATGTAATAAGCTTCATAACTGATGTATCAAAATTGCAAAAAGACAGTGCACATATTTTTTCCCCAAATGAATTATTACAGTTACCCCTACGCACGCCACTGACGCAGTTGTAAGCAGATTCTCACTTGAAAATATGCACTTTCATAATACACTTTCAAGTTCCAAGTTTCATTAAAATCAATCCAGTGGTTTTGAAATTATTTATAAAAAATTAAAAAAAACAATTAAAATTCAACTCCCTGTATATTGGAAACTATGCGTTTCCGGGCCCATGTGCACAGGAACTCTTTTTCTTATTTTTTAGTAAGGAATTGCTCCACGAGCGATGGTGCATGTTTTTTGAAACAGCCTGTATATATATATATATATATATATATATATATATATATATATATATATATATATATATATATATATATATATATATATATATATATATATATATATATATATATATATATATATATATATATATATATATATATATATATATATATATATATATATATATATATATATATAGGGCGTTATAAATAGGTGGTAACACCATTGCTATCTCCGAAATGGTGAGAAATGCGATGTCGGTTAAATTAAAGAAAAGTTGCGTTTTTTTATGGTGCATTAAGAATATTTTGTCAGGGTTGCCAAATTTTAATAAATTCGTTGATACTGGGGAAACTCCAAAACATGTGAAAAATGTATATTTTTACTTAAATACCTCGTACAGTTTTGATTGTAAGAAAAAATGTTGAAGGTAAAATATTGCTTTTTTTCTTTTCTGTGAACTGACATTAGCAAGGTGATCTCACAATGTTTTTCTCTGAGGTTACTGACAACATATTTTTTTAAATACGGACCTGTATTTTTATATAATTATTTATATCAGCTTTACACTCCCAATACATCCATATGACACTTATTGGTTATTTTCGACGTTTCGACATAAATAATCGTCATCAAATACTTATTCATGTTACGGACCTGATATTACTTTACCGAAAAAATAAAGTACAGCGAACGTCGCCACTGGCCAAGTCATGATAGCTTGGTCACGTGGTTATAAAATTCGTGATTCTGATTGGCTAAAACAATGACCAGACCAACAAATTTGGTGACCTGGCCAACGCTAAAAATCGCCTACTACGCTGTCTTTCTTAATTGCTCCGATTCTGTTTTATTTTTGTACAGTACACATCAGTCAGGTCTTAAATAGTAAATACCTAGAATATCGCATGTGTGAAATAAATACAACACTTGGTTTAGTTCATGTTCCCGAAAAGACTAGTTTCCTGTCCAACGAACCTTATAGGTTAATAGCAAATTGAGCTATTCAAATTTGAGGCATTCAATAAAAATTCGCTACCATAACGCACTTGCTGAGTTCCGAATTTATTTTCTTAGAAACATGCATTATAATTTCGTTGTCGAAATTCCATACATTTATTGGTCAGCTCAGAACTGGTACTGACCGGGGGAATCCGTCTGTTAAATTAAGGGAAATCATTGATTAATCTATTTCAACTAAGCAGATTTTTCTGGCTAACGAACTTATCCAAGCTACTGGCAAAAGAAAGGTACTCGCCAAATTTGATCAAAATCGGCCCATTATTTTTTGAGTTATCGGTATGATACATACATACATATACATATACATATATATATATATATATATATATATATATATATATATATATATATATATATATATATATATATATATATAAACATATAAAAATTGAAACTGACCCCGGATATGTGTTCTCAGGGGTCTAATTAGTGCTAATTTGAAGGAATTTTTTTCAAAATTCAAAAGTCGGGATCTCCTTATTAGTGAATTTTTTTAAGAAAATTCACTAAAAATCTGGGCTTGAACTACTAAAGTAACTAAAACGAAACAATAAATACAACAGCCAATACAATATATATGTTGAAAATGCATCCGTTATTTTTTCAACATCTTTAAGCATGCTTGGTTCCTCTTTTTTGCAAATCTTAAGACACGCAGCTAACCTGATTCGAATTTTAAAATCCACTAAATCACGAGTTGTACTAGAGTACACCGTATCTCCCAAATAGCCTAAATCCTCTAAATCACGAGATGTACTAGAGTATACCGTATCCTTAAGGTTGCAGTGCTATCGGGGCGGCAAGGCTGCGGACGAGACCGTATCCTTCAAATAGTCCCTATGAAAAAACTCATAAGACCATTGTACCCTATCCACCTAGGAAGCCAGATATTATTTAAAAACCTGATATAATGTGGTCTCGGTGAGCTGGAGCGTTATCTATTTGAAAACATTTCAATTTTCCAACAACTCCTCTTACATATCCTACAGATTATTTTAAAGAATGTTAATGTTTCGCATTTTCCGTTAAGATCTCCTTCCACGCCCAGCTACCATGTTCACTCCTGTCTCCGTGACATTCCTGCGGGTTGTTTCCAAAACATTTTTCTTGTGGTTTGTGCATCCGGGATGGTTCTAAGCATGTATTCGAGAAAAAAAATTCAGAAAGCTATTCGTGGTTCATCTGCAAATTTACCACTTATACTTCCACCAATGTGAGAAAGCAAATCTCTAAAAGTAATAGGTAACTGTATTTCTAAATAAAAAAAAGAATATTTTTTAGGGGTATCGAATTGTTGCTGAAATGATATAATAAGTACATTGATGTTTGGGGGAGACTATATTGAAAAATAAAATTTAATTGTAAGTCTACTACGTTCTTTCAATTTTGGCGCTTACCTCGTAATTCAATATGGTATTAAAAAAACTCTGGGCGCAGCAAGTGCGTTATGGAAGTGAATTTTCATAAAAATGTTTTTAATTACAAATATATCGCTCTAATGCGAGCAAGCATCAATTTGGTTACCGGTATAACCTAATATAGTAGGATCAATGCACCATATTTTATCAAAATAATTATTTGAAAATGTACAAAAATTTTCCGAAAATAAACTTTAAATGTTTCTGAGAAAACTGGTCTCCTAGCCAATGAACCTTAGGTTAATAGCAAATTGAGTTACTGAAATTTGATACATTTAATGAAAATTCGCAACCAAAACGCCTGCTGCGTTCATACAAAAATTTTCCGAAAATAAAGTTAAATGTTGGTTTCCTAACCAACAAAACTTACGTTAATAGCAAATTGAGTTATTGAAATTTGAAGGATTTAATGAAAATTTGCTACCAAAACGCACTTACTGCGTCCAGATTTTTTCTTACAAACATGCATCATATTTCGATAAAAAATGCTAAAATGCAGTAACGAATTTGTTCTGCGAAAATTAGCTAAAAATTATAGACCGTTAAACCATAAACTTCACTAAACCTGCAGCGAAAGCATCAACTTAACTAAACCGACAGCCAAAGCAGCAGACAAAGGGTCTATTTGAAATGAATATTCTGTAAACATTTTAGTAAAATCAAGGGCAATGACGGTTGAATCTGAAACTTAAGGGTTCGCAGAACACTCTTCTAGCAACATTTTCTTTTCACAATCCGTATTTGTTTCAAGTTCTTTGCCTAAACATTGCAAATCTTGACGTTTTACATTGCGAGTTTGACGTTTTAAATTGCGAGTTTGACGTTTTGAGGAAAACTCCTAAAACTTGTTGCTTTAGCTGGCCGCAACTTTTTTGTCCTTACACTTAGAGACCTAAATTTTGGTACATGGTTCGCTCTTTTTACTCTTAATACGCGTACGTTGGTTGCCCTCACTTTGTTATTTTCGGAAATATGAATTTTTTTAGAAAGAAAACACAAAATTTTCCGGGAAACCCTGGTCCGATTTTCCTGGCTAACGAACTTGTCCAAGCCACTTGCAAAAGGAAGGTACTCACCAAATTTGATCAAGATCGGTCTATTATTTTTTGAGTTATCAGTATATATATATATATATATATATATATATATATATATATATATATATATATATATATATATATATATATATATATATATATATATATATATATATATATATATATATATATATATAAACACGGATCTCCCTATTAGTGAATTTTTTTAATAAAATTCGCTAAAAAAGAAAATTTGAATCACCAACGACTTATGGGCCACCTGTAATTGTAGAAATATTGTTTTAAGATGTAGCTCAAGACACCCTATAATTAATGTATACATTTTTTTTCGTATCTTGCATAATGACGGATATATTGAATTTTAAAGATTTTTACGAAAATTCGACAAAAATGATATACCATTAACCGATAAACTCTATAGCCAACACTACTGCCAAAGCATCAGAGAAAGGGTTTATTTGAAATGAATTTTCTGGGAATATTTTAGTAAAACGAAGGACAATGACGATTGAAACTAAGCCTTAAGGCTTTGTATAATATTATTCTTGAGACATTTTCCTTCCATAGCTCATATTAGTTTCAGGTTCATTGCCTAAATAAACCAACCAAAAAAATATATAACTAAAATAGAGAAAGTATTGTAATATATATATATAAAATAAAATAAATAAAATTAAAAAAAATTTAAAAAATAAAAAAATAAAAAATAAATAGATATATATTATATATAAATTATCAGAAGTAATAAATAAAATAGAAAAGTATTAACAAAATATTATAGTATAAATAGTCTTAATTTTAGTATATTTAGTATAGCACAATTTTGTCATTTGGGGTAATAGAACAACAGTGATGTCATATATTATACGCATAACTCCGATTTGTTACTCTTTATTGTGGACCCTCTTCTTTGATATCTGTCTGTCTCGTACAATAGTTTGTGGCTAATGGACTTTGCTTCCGAGGCTATCTCTAGACTAACACACACACACACACATTGCCTAAATATTACCAATTTTGACGTTTAAAATAGCGACTTTTGACGTTTTGAGGAAAACCCAAATTTATTTTTCTTTAAATGCCTGTCACTGTTTTGTCTTTTGACCCACAGTGCTAAATTTTGGTAGGTAACTTACCTATAATGATATACACCAGCGTGCCAAATTTTGTTGCCCTTACTTTCTTAATTCCGGAGATATAAATTTTTTTCGAAAGAAAACACAAAATTTTCCGGGAAAACCTCGATAGATTTTCCTAGCTAACGAACTTATCCAAGTCACTTACGAAAGGAAGGTACTCACCAAGTTTTATCAAAATCGGTTCATTATTTTTTTAGTTATAGGTGTGACACACACACACACACACACACACATATATATATATATATATATATATATATATATATATATATATATATATATATATATATATATATATATATATATATATATATATATATATATATATATATATATATATATCATTTGAAGAATTTTTTTTCAAAATTCAAACGTCGGCATCTCCTCATTAGTGATTTTTTTTTAAGTCACTAAAAAGTTGTAATATGAAAATATATTGCAAAACTGGGTTGATTTACATTTTTGCGACTTTTCGTGTGAAAAAAACATTATAACTGTTAAAAATGAGGAACAACAAAACCGTCAAATTCTGTTTTTCTTAATATCTTCGAAACCAATACGGAATGTTCTGGAACGGAGAACGGATTCGTAATCAACTTAAAATTCTACACATGTTTGTTTATTTAACCATCTTTCTATATCCCACGATAAGGATATCGATGATGGACGATGAAGAAGTGCCCAGCCTGTATATAAATGCTTGCTAGAGTAATTTTTCTTTCTTTGTTAGTAAGCAATTGAAACGTCTCTATATCTTCGTCTTCCTGTATAACCGGAAACTTTCTCCTAGTCGTTGCTTTTCGCCAATTAACTCTCCTTATAGCCGCTTCTATTCCACTAAACAATCACAATTAAAACCACCAGCAGTTGTTTTTTAAAAGAATATAATCATAATTTAATTAAAACTAACCAACCACGAGAACCATTAACAAGAAGATTATCTAAAAAGCACAGTTGAAATTCAGTTACCAACATGTTTAGTTTTACTCGAAACAAATTAAAATTTATGAACGCTCATCCTTTGAATTGATGATGCTTACGTGAACACGTATGAAAATTGGGGAATTCTGACTTCCTTTTGGGCTCCGTTCATATAGTCATTGCTTGTGCTTGCATAAAGCACAATTTTATTAAGGATATGTCCCAAATAAAATTATCGAAAAGATCTGCAATCACTGTCAATATAAAGTTGGCCCAAGATCTTGTTCTAACTTTTAGCATCACCAATAATTCTGCAACCAGCTGGCATATTATTAAACTTTGCTGCAAAATACTACAAATTGTCCAAATGTACTGCCAATAAAAAATTAAATTCGTTCGGGCTGGACAACTGTCAAAGGAAAGGTCATAAAGTTTAATTGCCACTATATCTTCGCAAATTTTCATTAAGAAAAATTCTCTTATAGATAGGTCACGATGAAAAGTTTTTGAAAAAATGTCTTCAGGTGAGCAAGATTTGGGTCGCTAGAACTCAAAACCAAGGTCCGTTAAATTTATAATGTTATATATATATATATATATATATATATATATATATATATATATATATATATATATATATATATATATATATTGCAAAACTGGGTTGAGTTACATTTTTGCGACTTTACGTGTGAAAAAAACATTATAACTGTTAAAAATGAGGAACAACAAAATCGTCAAATTATGTTTTTCTTAATATCTTCGGAACCAATACGGAATGTTCTGGAACGGAGAACGCATTCGTAATCAACTTAAAATTCTACACATGTTTGTTTATTTAACCATCTTTCTATATCCCACGGTAAGGATATCGATGATGGACGTATATATATATATATATATATATATATATATATATATATATATATATATATATATATATATATATATATATATATATATATATATCAGGGGCGTGCGGTGACATTTGAAATAAGGGAAGCGATTCGCAGAAACTTACATATTTATAGTGTAAATCAATTCTTCTGTCTTTTTTGGAAAATTCGTTAATAATGTCGTCATGTAACTGTGGATTCTGGGAGATTTCCTGGACGAGTTTATTTTCAACTGACAAAATTGAAATTTGGGAAAGTCTTTCCCGTCCTGTTGAATTTCTAATAAAACTCTTGATACGTTTCAATGTAGAAAAATTTCGTTCTACAGACGCACTAGTAGCAGGACTTGTTAATACTAATTAACATAATTTGAACACTTCAGAATATGCATTTTCCAATTTTGATTGTTTTAAGAAAGTTAAAAGTTGACTCGTGTTAGTTTTTGTAACAATAACATCGGGTTCATAAATGACTGTAAGTGCTGATCGTAATAAGGCTTTGTCAAAATAATGTCCATAGTGGTGAAATAATTATTTAAATGAATCTTCTGGGAAAGGTATCCCTTTAAATCCTCCAAAATTACACAATTCAAGAAATTTCAGGTCACTGAGATGATCAAATCTGCAGTTAATTTGCTGCTGAATTTGATCTATAATTTCGTAGAAAAGGCGGCGGTAAGAAGTTTGAAGGTCTGCCACATTATCAGTGCGCAGACGCTTTCTTCGTGGCTCCACTTCTCCTAATTCAAATGTTTTTTCCCAGAACTTATCAAATTCATTCCTTTTTTGAATTATAATGGATTTAAATTCACAACTTTTTTTTCAGGCAAAAACTAATGTCATTTATTTTACTTTGCAATATGTTAAATACATTATCTGAAAACGGAAATATTTCCGAAAATATATTAGGTAAAAAATTAAAATTAAAGTCTCCTCTCAAACCATCCAAAAATCCTCTAGAACTATTTATTGTTTCTGCGTCCCAATTTTTGCTATTTTCCATTATGTTTTCAAAAAGTTTAATTAACGATTAACGGTGTTCAAATATAGTTAACACAACCCTGCCGTTGTAGTTCCATCGGGTTGCAGCTACTTTGGGTAAACGTTTTTAAAAAATTGGGTCTAAGGCTTGTGTGCGCTTCGTAGATTTGGAAAAAAAAACAGCCATTTAACACTTTACATTATTTAATATGATTTATAGATTGGGATAAAAGTAAATTTAATTTATGAGCACAACAGTGTACAAATAGAGCAATGGAGAACGTTTCCCGCACTTTAGCTTGAAGACCTCCTAAACGTCCGGCCATAACAGCAGCCCCATCATAGCTTTAGGCAATTAATTTATTATCAGCCTCCTCAATATATTTCATAATATTAAGCACAATTTTATATAGAGCGTTTGCGGTACGATCTTCTGTCACATTTTTAAAGCCTAAAAATCTTTCTTGTACACTCCCATCCATTTGTACGTAGCGTATTACTACAGATAGTTGCCTTAAATTAGTTACATCGATTGTTTCATCTAGAACAATAGCAATGAAACGAATCTGTTTAATTTCAGATTTAATTCTGTTCAAAATAATAGTGTCAGCAGCCGAAATTAAATCATTCTGAATGCTATTTTATGTTCCGCGAAAAACGTTAGACTGTTCCAAGTGATTTTTTAAACAAATGTCGTATTTGACTATTAAAGAAACTAGGTCTTGAAAGTTTCCTCTATTTGCAGATGTAGTTGTTTCGTCATGACTCCGCGAGCCCAATTCATGCTGCGACCAAGAAAACACAGCATCCCATAAGTCTTTTTAATATGTTTCTGTTTTTATCAACCAGTTCATTGTGTTGGCGATGCATTTCTATCTGCTTGTCAACGGCGTATTCAATTCGCGTTTTTCCAAAGACACTTAATTTTAAAATGGTCTGTAAATGCGCTTTAGACATAACATGTCTTTGTACTAGTTTATGTAGATTATTCAAGTCGGAAAACCCACTTTTATTCCACACACCCTTTTCAGTCACAAATAGACTACAAGACCAACAAAACAGTTTGTTCCTGTTTTCACAGCCCGTTAACCATTCATATTGTTTATGAGTTTTTTCCGCGTTGAAATGTCGAATAGGTACATGTTTTAATTATTGTATTTAAGTTTTTTATAGTAGGTTCCGGCCTACCTATATTAATAATAGCAAGTTTTTCAGCAAAACTTAAAGCTCCAAATCCGTTAGTTATCAAAAAACATACAATACAATCACAGTTATTATTACCACTTGTTTGTAAAGTTTGTAAATCCCCACCCCCACCGTCACCGCTGTTAAAAGTTGCTCTACTTGCAGCCATATTAATAATCATAAAATGCCAATGTAACTTACTGGACTGCTTATATCTACGAAATAATCAGGCACAGTCGCTTTGAACGCGCACCCGGTCTTCGTAGTACAACACGTTCTAAAAACACGGTTACATCGCGCGAGCCGAGGTTTCTTCTATAAAGTTGCCTGCTGACTACGTGTATTTAACTGAAGTCATTGCATGCATCCACTCGTAGTATCAGGTCAGGTTCATGCTATCAGCATGCGGTCGCATTCACTGGGACGACGTTCTTACTAGGAGCGCATATACAAATACAGTATGATGCATAATAAATAATTATGTGTGAGCTTGCGAAATAAAAACTTTAATAATTAATTTAATTTCAGAATTTGAAATTTAATATTTAAAATACAAAAGGGATTTTAAATAATGCGGTTTAGGTATGTAGTCGTTATTTTAAGGGAAGCGATGCTTCCCTTGCTTCCACGGACCGCACGCCACTAATATATATATATATATATATATATATATATATATATATATATATATATATATATATATATATATATATATATATATATATATATATATATATATATATATATATATATATATATATATATATATATATATCTGTGTGTGTGTGTGCACTTGTAAAAGGAAGGTACTCACCAAATTTGATCAAAATCGGCCCATTATTTTTTGAGTTGAAACTGGCCCCAGATATGTGTTCTAGGGGGCCTAGTTCGCGCTCATTCATAACTTTTAGGGTAAAACGAAATAAATTGTGATAATAGCGTGAACTATCCCCCATCCTGTTGTTTTTCGAATTAAAAATAGTTGATAGGCGGTCAAACGAAACTAATTGGGTGTAAAATGTGGTCTAACGATAGTCTATCGCTTGGAATGTTTCACCACCCAACCCGGATTTTTTCCGGTCAACTTCACACGTCTAATATTTTCATATCGTTACGTAGAGTTTGTTCATGTAAGAAAAGGAATTACCAATATTGAATTTAAAAAGTCTGGACGCAGCAAGTGCGTTAGGGAAGTGAATTTATATAAAAATGCTTTGAATAGCAAATATGTCTTTTTTTAATGAAAGCAGGCATCAAATTTGGTTACCAATGTAACCTATAAGGAGAAACAATGTGCCATATTTTATCAAAATAACTTATTGTTGTACAAAAATTTTCTGACAATAAACTTTAAATGTTGGTTTCCTACCCAACAAACCTTAGGTTAATAGCAAATTGAGTTATTGAAATTTGAAGCATTTAATGAAAATTTGCTACCAAAACGCACTTACTGCGTCTTGATTTTTTTCTTACAAACATATTTCGATAAAAAATGCAATAAAATAAGGGTGTTCAAAAAAAAATTGTTGGGATCACCAGCGACTTATGGGCCAGCTTGTGATTGTCAAAATAATTTTATAAGATGCAGCTCAAGACACCCTATAATTAACTTATACAATTTTTTCTCGTCTCTTGTATAATAATAATTATATTGAGGTTTACCGTAGAAATGCGTCACCCTGTATATATGTAAACAGATAAAAACTGAACGAAAACCCGGATATAGATTCTACGGGGCCTAGTTTGCGCTAATTTGAAGAAATCTTTTTAAAATTCTAAAGTCGCAGTCTCCTCATTGACGAATTTTTTATACGAAAATAAGCTGAAAATTATGGACCGTTAAACCATAAACTTAACTAAAACTACCGCCAAAGCATCAGAGAGAAAATAACTAACCTGTTGCATATCAGCCCTTTTTGTGAAACTTCGATTCTTTATATGTTGACAAAACATCACAAACACTGTTTAGTCCACCCACTAACATTAATAAAATCGTAAAGGAATAATTTGCGCTTGTATATTAAAATTCCCAAATAACACAAATAATTTGTCAACTGAAATTGAAAACAGATAAACGATCTAAAAATATACGATAAACGTCAGTTACAGCGTGTAACTGACCTGCGCAATGATATCAAATGTTCCGTTGCTAGGTAACGACTCAGGCATACTAGATCTCATACACATATAAACCAGTTTTTACCATTGTCAATAAAAAGCGGTGATATTAAAAATAAATGTTTCAAATTTGGATAGCTCAATTTTCTGTAAACCTAGAAAGCTGAGTTTTCGTACATAGTTAGGTCTTACCCAAAGCAACATGTCCACCAAATTTCATCGAAATAGCTTTGTAATTTTCAAAGAAACGAATTTTTTTCGAAAGATAACTCAAAATGTTCCCGGAAAATCTTCTCCGATTTTCCTGGCTAACGAACTGATCCAAGCTATTAATAAAAGAAAGGCACTTGCCGAGTTTCATCAAAATCGGTTTTATATATATATATATATATATATATATATATATATATATATATATATATATATATATATATATATATATATATATATATATATATATATATATATATATATATATATATATATATATATATATATATATATATATATATATATATATATATATATATATATATATATATATATATATATATATATATATATATATATATATATATATATATATATATATATATATATATATATATATATATATATATATATATATATATATATATATATATATATATATATATTATATATATATATATATATATATATATATATATATATATATATATATATATATATATATATATATATATATATATATATATATATATATATATATATATATATATATATATATATATATACTATATAGTATATATATATATATATATTATATATATATTATATATGTATGTATGTATGTATGTATGTATGTATGTATGTATGTATCACACCGATAACTCCCAAAATAATGGGCCGATTTTGATAAAATTTGGTGAATACCTTCCTTTTGTAAGTGGCTTGGATAAGTTCGTTAGCCAGGAAAATCTAACGAGGTTTTCCCGGAAAATGTTGTGTTTTCTTTAGAAAAAAATTAATATATCCGGAAATAACAAAGTAAGGGCAACCAAATTTGGTACATCGTTTTATATCCCTAGGTAAATTACCTACCAAAATTTATCGCTGTAGGTCAAAAGACAAAAAAGTTATAGGCATTTGAAGAAAACTAAATTGGGGGTTTCCTCAAAACGTCAAAGTGACAATTTAAAACGTCAAAATTCGCAACATTTAGGCAATGAACTTGAATCTGATACGGGCTATGGAAAGAAAATGTCTCAAGAAGAATGTTTTACGACCCTGAAGTCTTAGTTTCAACCGTCAGTGTCCTTCATTTTACTAAAATGTTTCCAGAAAATTCATTTCAAATAGACTCTTTTTCTGATGCTTGGCAGTAGTCTTAGCTATAGAGTTTATCGTGTAATGGGATATAACTTTTGTCGAATTTTCGTAAAAAATCAATAAAGCTCAATATATCCGTTATTCTACAAGATATGAAAAAAATTGTATACATTAATTATAGGGTGTCTTGAGCTACATCTTAAAAAAATATTTCTACAATTACAGGTGGCCCATAAAAATAAGTTTTTTTTTTTAGTCGAAAACGCCTTATGTTTTTGCATTTTCCATCGAAATATAATGCATGTTTGTAAGTAAAGAAATTCTGGACGCAGCACGTGCGTTATGGTAGCGAATTTTGATTAAATGCTTCATATTTGAGAAGCTCAATTTGCTATTAACTTATAAGGTTGACTCAGAAACGGATTTTTTCGGTTACACTTTAAGTTTACTTTCGGCATTTTTGTACCTTTTCAAACAATAAAGTTATTTTGATGAAACATGGCACATTGTTTTTACTATATATGTTATACTGGTATTCAAATTTGATGCCTGCTTTCTGAAAAAAAACACACATATTTGCTATTAAAAACATTTTAATGAAAATTCACTACCATAACGCACTTGCTGCGTCCCAAAATTTTTTCAAATAAAAATTTACTAAAAATTGCGTACAAAAATCATTAATTGTAAATAAAAATGTTTAGCGTGACTTTTATTTGTGAGAATCAAACGACAAATTAGTAATACCTAGTATGTATTTCAATTACTAACCAAATAGACCTTTAATTCTATTATCAATATTAAGAACTTAACACAGAACGTAATTAAGCTAGATTTTTAAGAAAACATTTTCACGTAATCATTTCGTTGAGCTCCTTCGTGTAAGAAAAGGAATTCCCATTGACAACGTGATGGGAGTCTCGAATGCCAGTATGAAGATCATGTATTTTGGCAGTGCATACCCATAGGTTCTTGACCCCTCTACACAGAAGATCGCTATAATTTCTTTATTTTCTCGATAAGTTTCTTTTATATGTGTAATTATACAGGGCAGTGACGTGAACTTGATTCAAGTTTGTATTTCAAATGAAAAAGTCACAGACACAAAAATTACATGTTTGGAATTTACAAAATAATAAATATATACCTACTTTATTGTTACATAAAAAGTTAATTGTTTTAATTATTATCACTGTAGGTTAATTATCTTAATAAAAATATTTTTGAAGTATATTGCTGACAGTCACGGTTTTCTTACGGACAGGTGAGGATACAACAAATGCCGCCGACAGTCAAGACTGATTATCTATCAAACAAATAGGAGTCACCCTATGCTGTTTCTGATGTTCTAAAGTTTTAGATACGAGGGTATATTGATATCTAGCTAGCCTGGAAACTTTCCAGTAATCAAAAGTGAATTTAGTAGCTAAGGTAACAAATCTGATGTTTTATAAATAAACTGTCAAAGTTTGACATCCAAAAGTTGAATAGTCATCAAACGGTGAATTTTTGAAAACGGCATGTCCAATAAAAAACTAGTTTTTTATTAAATAAAGTCTGGACGCAGCAAGTGCCTTACAGTAGCGAATTTTCATAAAAATCCGTCAAATAGGAAAAATCCTCGAAATGTAAAAAAAATTGTATGTCCAAAAACAATAAACTTGGTTTTATAAAATTCGATTCACAGTTGCCTTTGTAAAGTTTGTGTTACAGGCCAAAGCTGGCTTATATTAGTTGAGAAAAAAATAGCTTATTAAAATTTGAAAAAAGTTGATGAAAATGCACTTGCTGTATCCGAAATATTACTACCAGCTGTGTATAGTTTGTTTTTTATCGATTTTTTGACTAAAGAGTGGAATTGTTTCAACATAACACACTTAATCCACAAACTCTGCAATTTAAACTGCTTCTATAAAATCGTAGAAGTGTACTTCAAATAAATTTTCTGCAATTAGTTTATTCAAATGAAAAACAACAGCTATTGACACAGAAATGTAAGACCTTGTTAAGCACACATGCAATGTTTGTTGTCCAACACCCGCCTCCGTTTTAGAATGATTGTTTAATAATCACCAATTTTGACATCTCACATCGCAAGTTTGAAATTTTTTGCTTTTTGGTACTTTTTTACCTTTCTGCACCAAAAAAAAACTTAATCTTCGTCTGTAATATGCATTACAGCAATAAATTTTGTTAATCACACATCAAGGGGCCGGTGAAGTCCCAAAGGACGTTTCCTGATTCTCTCATCCTCACGCCTCTGATATCTCACAAAACGTCACCGAAATTATCCAACCTGGCATGCAATTATTTATTCCAGGTACACAGAAAACCTCCCCAGCCACTCAAAGGCCCTTGTTCTGCAAATCCTGTGACAAGCCCAGGCTTGAAAAGGTCAAAGCTCACAAAACGCTTCTACACAATCCCAGTCAAGAAAACAGTCACGCATTTAACTACGCAAGAAATTGTTTCTACCGCCCTGGGTAAGACTGAACTTTTTGCCCCGTTGTTCGCCGGCAATTCTACTCTCAACCCACCTCCAAATGTTCAACAACCAACAGTCCCCAATGTCGCGCATAAAATACGGGTATCATTTTCAAAACTAAAAAGGTACGAAAGTTGCTCTCTTCTCTTAATACCAGGAAAGGATCTGGCGTTGACGAGATCCCAGCAATTTTTCTCAAAAAATGTGCACCATAACTTGCTCCTGTCCTGACTCGTCTGTTTCAGACATCTTACAATATAGGCATATTCCCTAGTAACTGGAAAACTGCTCGAGTACAACCCGTCCCCAAGAAAGGATCCAAAGCGCTTCCTAGCAACTACAGGCCTATTTCTCTCCTTTCAGACGTCTCTAAAGTGATGGAAAAGTATATAAACACCGAATTACTAAAATTTCTTGAAAAACACAGTCTAATCTAGGGGCAGGCAGTATGGATTCCGTCAACGCAGATCAACTGCCGACCTCCTTTCCTTTGTCACCCATTCTTGGAACAAGTCTATGGAACAACACGGTGAACCCCAGATTGTCGCTCTAGACATATCCAAAGCATTCGACTAGGTCTGACACGCAGCGCTGCTTAATAAACTTCCGTGCTATGGCCTACCACCAAAACTCTGTACCTGGACAGCAAATTTCCTCTCCAACCGGAGCATTTCTGTTGTGGTGGATGGCCATTCCTCTAAACTGTATCCAATTAACGCGGGAGTTCCTCAAGGTTCAGCTTTAGCCCCTACTTTGTTTCTTCTCCATATCAATCACCTCCTCTCTAGCACATCCAGTTCACAGTTACGCGGACGACAGCACCCTCCACTTAAATATGCAATATTCTTAGCCGGTCTCTTTAGCCCAATTAGATCAGGATCGCAGACTCATGGAGCGTTCTGTCTCCGTGGATCTCCAAAAAATATTAGACTGGGGAAGTAGAAATCTTGTACAATTCAACCCCACCAAATCTCAGTCTTGCTTTCTTTCTCATAAGAGATACATCAGCCCTAGACCCATCACAATGAAGAACCAAGTTATTCAAAGTAATGAGTCCTTTTCACTTGTTGGCATTTCTGTGGATCGAAATCTTAATTGGCACCAACATGTCACATCAATTGCAGAAGCGGCTGCTAAGAAATTAGGTTTCCTCTTCCGGGCTCGCAAATACTTTTCACCAGCTAATCTCTACGCCTTATATACTTCACAAATAAAACCAAACCTCGAATACTGCTCCCACATCTGGGGTGCCGGTGCCGCTTCTACACTCGCTATCCTGGACTCCATTCAGAATAGAGCTATACGTCTCATCGGTGACCTCACCATCGCCCAAAGGCTGCCATCCCTTGTCCGTCGACGCACCGTCTCTCTTTTATAGATATCTGCACGGGCACTGCTCAGAGGAGCTTTCTTCCATAGTTTCTCCACCTGCTGCCCCCAACAGATCTACCAGGGGAACAGAGCGAATGCACCCTTTTACTGTCCAGGTCACCAGACATAGAACATCTTGTTATGCCCGCTCTTTTGTCCCGAGGACTTCCAAGTTGTGGAATTCCTTGCCGGCACATGTTTTTCCTTCTCCTCCGAACCTCCAAACCTTCAATCCAGAATTAACAGGTTGCCTTTTTCCTCCTTGTCGCCACCCACGGTACGATAGTATTTAGACTGTAAGCCCTCGTGGTGTGTTGTTGAAATTAAAAATATATATATTTTGGTAATTTGACCTCATTCGACCTCCAGTGCGACCGATTTTTTTTTTGTTCTTTAAATGCCTATAACTTTTTTGGTTTACATGGTATACGCTATACAGGGTGTGTCAATTAAAACTTCCCACCTGGAAAATATAGGAATTAAAAAACATAAGAGAAAAAAGCCGAGACATGTGGAGTTTGTTTTCAAGGCGGACACATGATGGCGTTATCTGACTACTTTTTTCAACAATTTCTTGATAAAAATATATTCTTTAATGATTTTTCGTATATCTCTTAATAAACTTTATCAATTCAACCTTCTTACCTGTTTTACCTTAAACGAGACAAGTAACTATTCCGTAAAATCATCGCAAAGCCGATTGAACTCCAATTCGTGAAAATGGTTTTACACTTGCTAAAAAAGTGGAAATAATTAGTTTCTTCCACCCGAATGACAACTGTGCACGACAGTCCAGTAAAATCATCGCAAAGTCGATTGAATCCAATTCGTGAAATTGGTTTATACAATCGCCAAAAAAGTGGAAATGATTAGTTTGTTCTACCCGAATGACAACTGTGCACGACAGGCAGCGCAGATTTTTAATGATCGTCATCCTGAGACAAACATTTCGCATCAGTACGTCCTGGATTTAATGTATAAACTTTGGGAAACTGGATCGGTAGCAAGCAGAAAGCATCAACGTGAGCAGGTAGTGTGTAATGACGGTAATCAGGTCGTTGTCCTGGGTCACATCGCAATGGAACCAAATTTGAATCTGGGGAAGCTTGCAAGTACTTCAGGAATTTCTGTAGCTGGTTGCCGCCCAATCAAAATTAATTTAGGACAGTAACTTAATGAAGACGATTCTTGCCGCCGCGAGGAGTTTTGTGAAGAAATGAATGATCGTGCCAAAAGGAATCCAAATTTTTTGTATTCAATCTGTTTTTCCGATGAATGTACGTTCCAACTGGATGGCCAAGTCAACCGTCATAATTGCCGCTACTGGAGTGATGAAAATCCAAGAATTTTTAGTGAAACTCATACGCAGCATCCGTGGGAATTGAATGTTTGAGCGGGCACACTAGGAGACCACGTCATAGAGCCTTTCTTCTCACCGGGAACCCTAGATGGAAACATGTATCGGAAACGCATATCCACCCGACGATTGTAGAAGTATTGGGAAATGACAACGCTTTGGCAGAAGAGGATGTGTGGTTTCAGCCGGATGGTGCTCCACCACATTATGCCGCAGCTGTGCGTGATTTTCTTAATCAGAACTTTCCTAATCACTTGATAGGGCGCAAAGGTTTAATTGACTGGTCCAGATCGCCAGAGTTAACACCTTTAGATTTTTTTCTATCAGGACACTTGGAAGTTGAAAATGTATACAAGACGATCAAACTCACTTGAAGAGCTTCGTCGGCAAATTGTTGAAGAATGTCGTCAGATAACGCCCGAAATGCTTCGTTCAGAAGTGGGGCACAGATTCTATTATTGTATGCAAGTGGAGGGAAAACAATTTTTTTATATATTTCAACAACACACCACGAGGGCTTACAGCCTAAATACTATCGTACCGTGGGTGTCGACAAGGAGAAAAGAGGCAACTTGTTAATTCTGGACTTGAAGGTTTGGAGGTGCGGAGGAGAAAGAAAAACATGTGCCAGCAAGGAATTCCACAACTTGGAAATCCTCGGGACAAAAGAGCGGGCATAACAACATGTTCTATGTCTAGCGACCTATGGAAGAAAGCTCCTCTGAGCAGTGCCGGTGCAGATATCTATAAAAGAGAGAGGTCACCAACGGCACGTCGGTGGGCAAGGGATGGCATCCTTTGGGTAAAGGTAGGGTAACCGATAACACGTATAGCTCTCTTCTGAATGGAGTCCAGGATAGCGAGTGTAGAAGCGGCAGCGGCACCCCAGATGTGGGAACAGTATTCGAGGTTTGGCCTTATTTGTGAAGCATATAAGGTATAGACATTAGCTGGTGAAAAGTATTTGCGATCCCGGAAGAGGAAACCTAATTTCTTAGCAGCCATTTCTGCAATTGATGTGACATGTGTGCCAAATGAGATTTCAATCCACAGAAATGCCAACAAGTGAAAAGGACTCATTTCTTTGAATAACTTGGTTGTTCATTGTGATGGGTCTAGGGCTGGTGTATCTCTTAAGATAGAAAGAAAGACTGAGATTTGGTGGAGTTGAACTGTACACGATTTCTACTTCCCCAGTCTAATATTTTTTGGAGATCCACGGAGACAGAACCCTCCATGTGTCTGCGATCCTCATCTCGTTGGGCCAAAGAGACAGGCTTAGAATATTGTATATTTGAGTGAAGGGTGCTGTCGTCCGCGTAACTGTGAACTGGGTTGGATGTGCTAGAGAGGAGGTCATTGGTGTGGAGAAGAAACAAATTAGGGGCTAAAGCTTAACCTTCAGGGACTCCTGCATTAATTGGATGCAGTTCAGAGGAATGACCATCCATGACAACATAAATGCTCCGGTTGGAGAGGAAATTTGCTGTCTAGGTACAGAGTTTTGGTGGTAGGCCATAGACCGGAAGTTTATTAAGCAGCGCTGCGTGCCAGACCTGGTCGAATGCTTTGGATATGTCTAGAGCGACAATCTGGGATTCACCGTGTAATTCCATAGACTTGTTCCAAGAATGGGTGACAAAGGAAAGGAGGTCGGCAGTTAATCTGCGCTGACGGAATCCATACTGCCTGTCGTAGATTAGACTCTGTTTTTCAAGAATTTTAATAATTCGGTGTTTATATACTTTTCCATCACTTTAGAGACGACTGAAAGGAGATACATAGGCGTGTAGTTGCTAGGAAGCGCTTTGGATCCTTTCTTGGGGACTAGTTGTACTCGAGCAGTTTTCCAGTAACTAGGGAATATGCGTCTATTGTAAGATGTCTCAAACAGATGAGTCAGGACAGGAGCAAGTCTGGTGCGCATTTTTTGAGAACAATTGCTGGGATCTCGTCAAGGCCAGAGGCTTTAGTGGTATTAAGAGAAGAAGGCATCTTTCGTACCTTTTTAGTTTTGAAAATGATATCATGTCATTTTATGCGCGACATTGGGGATTGTTAGAGGTTTTCTGTGTACGTGGAATAAATAATTCCATGCCAGCTTGGATGATTTCAGTGACGTTTTGGAAGATATCAGAGGGGTCAAGATGAGAGAAGCAGACAGGTGCCCATGGAAATGAGGAAAAATAATCCCGCATTTCGTCTCAGTTCGCGGAGTTGTAGTGTCAAATGATGCCTGGGTGTGATGACTGTGTGATCGCGGGTTGCATTGCGCAGAAAGCAGTGACCATGCCGTGGTCTGAGCGACCAAAGGTTTAGTAGTAAGAAGGAGATCCAAGGGATTTGAGCTGTGTGTTGCGATGCGAGGAAAGTAAGTAGTTTGAACCATATTGGCTAAAGAATTGCTGACTGCAAAGGCCTCCGCTGCTCTCCCTTGTGGATCGGTTTTTGAAGATCCTAGCCATTCCTTATTGTGGACATTGAAGTCACCAAGAATAGTGACCTCAGAGGAAGGATATTCAGAAATCAGATGGTCGGTTTTTTCAGAAACGTAGTCGAAGAGCCGGAAAAAGTTGTTGTCAGAAGGTGGCCGGTAAATGCAACAGATGAATTTAGTTGCAGCCCTGAGAGAGAGTTTCATCCAAAGTATGTCTTTACTTCCAGCTTCTAAATTGGGGAATCTGGTGCAGGGTAGATTGCTACAGACGTATGCGCACATGCCTCCATGCAATTTAAAGGAAGTAAGGAGCTCATACCCCGGAAAATTAAGGTGATTAGTGGCTGTTTTGGCACTGATTTGGGTTTCGGCCAGGAAGAGGAGTTGGGGCCTATTAGCCTGGAGGAAATGGTGGACGGAGTTGAGGTTAAAATTGAGGCCACATATATTCGAGAAGGATATGTTAAATCTTGATGCCGGCGCCCCCTGCACACCCCTCTCCCGGAGATCCGAATGGAGGGGTATTTTATCTTTTGTATCTATCGAATTAAAAGTCATTTTGTGTGTTTATAATAAGGGTATAATAGGTTTCGAAGTAATCGAAGACTGTGGAAGACCATTGTTTAATCAATCGTGACGTTCTTCGATCTTAATCGCGTCGCGCATAATTGTGATTTTGAAGTTGTAGACCGGGGCAATTGTTGCGACGAAGTCTATTTTGTGTCCTGTATAAATATGATGCATGGCCAGTGCGGATGAGGCATCGGATTGTTTTAACTGCTTAGCAGTTTTTGCTCTGTTGTGAATGTGATTACTGGTTTTAAAAATTGGCTGATTGCTGTGCTGTTGCGAGGACTCTGTTATAGTGTAGCCGCTGACCTTTGGGCGTTTCTAATGTTTCGTAGTATGTGATTATTCTTGTATCCGTTTTCTTGTAATGTCTGGTTTAAAAGGTTTGATTCTGTCTGTGTATTGTCATCGTCCTTTGTGTTTGAACTACGGAATTTAGGTGCCACGCGTGATGGTAGAATTGAGCGTTCCGGTAGCCGTTAGTGTGTGTTGCTTTCCAGTAAACAGCGCAGCGTAGGAAAATCCTCGGACTGGATTTTTGGTGCTGCGTACATCTAAGAAAGGCAAATAAACATTATTTTCCACTTCCATGGTGAACTGGATTTGGGGGTAGGTGCTATTTAGATAAAGAAGGAATTCGTCTAAAGCTTCTTTACCGTGTGGCCAGACAGCTAAAATTTCGTCAATGTATCTTAACCAGCAGGTTGGTTTTAGTTCGGATGAATTGAGCGCTTAAGTCTGGAAATTTTCCATGAAAATGTTAGTCAGTGCAAGGTCGAGTGGTGAACCCATTGGAGCACCTCGAATTTATTTGTGAAATCTGTTTTGGAAAAGAAAATAAGTGTTAAACGTGCAATGTTCTACGAGGGCCAGAGTATCGTGTTTATTTTTGACAATGTCGGTTTTAGGGAGGTATATTAGTATCGAAGCTAACAAGGGTGTGGTTTTGAGAAATAGTGCTGTTTTGACGTATATTAATAAAATGGGTTGAGTTTTTGACAAAGGATGTGGCTTTTTTATTAATGACTGGAGAGTTTTGGCTAGATGTTCTGCAAGTTTGTGTGGGTGAACGGTAGACACTCACGGTGGGGCGAATGGGCAGATCAGGCTTGTGAATTTTTGGGAAACCGTATTTTCTAGCAACGCGAGACGATTTTTCGCGGATTATTAGTTATTTTTCGAAAATGGTTGGGGCCAGGTCAGGGCTCTATTGTCGATAGCTTTGAAAGCCGCAGAAGTTAACATATTATCAAATACCCAAGCAGCAATAAAAGCTCAAGAATTATACATTAAAAAAATGCCCTCGTACTACAAAATATTGGAACCTAACTGAATGACTGCTCAAAATCACGCGAATTCTATTTATAATCTGTTCTAGCGGTCAATTTTTCAAAGTATACAAACAAAGGTTACGTATAAAACATAGGTTTTTGTCACGGCAATGCGTGTTTATTTTGGCAAACCAGTAAAACAGCTTGTCGATAATAGAACAGCAATGATGTGTGTACTTGCTAAAGACTTTTTAATAGGTTACTAATATTTGTAAGATATTACTACTTGATGAAAGGATATTAATAGTTCTGGTTAAGATAAAAATTATAAAAATTAATAAAGATAAATTGTTATAATTATTAGAAACATTAGAACTACAACCATTTACTATATTCTTTATCATAATTGAAAATTATAAAAGTTCGGGACGCAGCAAGTGCGTTATGGTAGCGAATTTTTATTAAATGCTTCAAACTTGAATAAATTCATTTTCTATAAACTTAGAACGCTTAATTTTGGTACGTAGTAAGGTCTTTCCTAAGGCAACATACCCACCAAATTTTATTTAAATGACTTTGTAATTGTCGGAGAAAAAAAAATTTTTCGAAAGAAAATTAAAAATTCGAATAACTCAATTTTCTATACACTTAGAAAGTTGAATTTTAGCACGTAGTACCAACCAAGGCAATATATCTAGTAAATTTCATTAAAACGGCTTTGTAATTTTCGGAGAAAAAATTGTTTGATAGAAAACTCAAAATTTTCCCGGAAAACCCTGTCCGATTTTCTTGGATAACGAACTTATCCAAGCCATTAATAAAAGAAAGGCACTTGCCGAGTTTTATCGAGATCGGTAAATTATACTTTGAGTTATCGGATGGATACATACATACATACATGCATACATACATATATATATATATATATATATATATATATATATATATATATATATATATATATATATATATATATATATATATATATATATATATATATATATAAATTGAAACTGCCCCGGATATGGGTTCTAGGGGACCTAGTTCACGGTCATTTGAAAACAAAATTGCAAAGTCTTACCATCGATACTTCTCTAATAGTGAATTTTTTTAAATAAAAATTCACTAATATATATAATAATATAATAATGCCTTAAAAAAATCACTCTTATACTGAAACTACACACTAGTTAATTTGACCTTTAAAAGACAAAACGTAGGAGGCAGCTTACGCGCGATCGTGGCCTATTAGTGAATTTTCGTAGAATTTTTGCAAATGAGCGCGAACTAGGACCCCTGTAACCCATATCCGGAGACAGTTTCAATTTTTATATGTTTATATATATATATATATATATATATATATATATATATATATATATATATATATATATATATATATATATATATATATATGTATGTATGTATCACACCGATTACTCAAAAAATAATGGGTCGATTTTGATAAAATTTGGCACATACCTTCCTTTTGTAAATGGCTTGGATAAGTTCGTTAGTAAGGAAAATGTGACGTAGTTTTCCGAGAAAATTTTGAGTTTTCATTCGAAAAAAATATATATCTCCGGAATTAACAAAGTAAGGACACCCAAATTTGGTACACGGGTTCATCATAGGTAAGCTACCTACCAAAATTTAGCTCTGTATGTTAAAGGACAAAAAATTTACAGGCATTTAAAGAAAACTAATTTTGGGTTTTCCTCAAAACGTCAAAGTCGCGATTTAAAATGTCAAAATTGGTAATATTTAGGCAATGAACCTGAAATTAATTTGAGCTATGGAAAGAAAATGTCTCAAGAAGAATGCTTTACAAAGCCCGAACTCTTAGTTTCAATCGTCATTGTCCTTCATTTTAGTAAAATATTTCCAGAAAATTCATTTAAAATAGATCCTTTCTCTGATGCTTTGGTAGTAGTGTTGGCTATAGAGTTTATCGTTTAATGGTATATCATTTTTGTCAAATGTTCGTAAAAAATCATTAAAGCTCAATATATCCGTTATTATGCAAGTTACGAAAAAAATAGTATACATTAATTATAGGGTGTCTTGAGCTACATCTTAAAAAATATTGCCACAATTACAGGGTGGCCCATAGGTCGTTGGTGATTCAAATTTTCTTTTTTTTTTTAATCGAACACGCCCTATGTTATTGCATTTTTGCATTTTCCATCGAAATATAATACATCTTTGTAAGAAATTCGGGACGCAGCAAGTGCGTTATGGTAGAGAATTTTCATTAAATGCTTCAAATTTGAATAGCTCAATTTGATATTAACCTATAAGGTTGACCAGGAAACCAGTTTTTCAGAAACAATTTAAGTTTACTTTCGGAAATTTTTCTACATTTTCAAACAATAAAGTTATTTTGATGAAACATGGCATATTCTTTCTACTATATAGATTGATTCCTGCTTTTTAAAAAAAACATGTTTGCTGTTAAAAACATTTTTATGAAAATTCACTACCATAACTCACTTGCTGCGTCCCGAAGTTTTTATAGATTCTTTACATGTAGTTATCGTATTTTGACATTTCACTGATAGGTATGTAGTGGACATTTCTATCAAAGTATAACATTTTTGAGTCAGATAGTAATCAATCTCCAAGAGCCTAAGAAAAATAATTACAAGTTATCAATTGGAAATAAATTGATATGAGGCAAAAATAGGGGCAAATAAGTAGCTACAATAAAAGTATATTGCCCAGGTTCACAAAGCTCGATTAAGTATTTAACGGTCGGTTGGTTAAACAAGGATTTAGGCAACCAATTACAGACTATGGATCAGGTTTTTGCCATGACAACCAAATATTTTGATTGGTCGTCTGAAGCCTTGATCAACTAACCAGCAGTTAAAAATTTAATCGAGCTTTGTGATACTGGGCATATGAGTCTAGCTCAAATTCAGAAAGACTAGAAAATTATGTGGGAACATTGGAGAAGCTACCTTAGGCATCGGAAATTTAGATATGGTGCACAGTCACCACTCAAGAAAAAAGCCCTAATATTATACTACACGTTCGATGCATTAGCATGAGGCAGATAGCAGAAGAAACAGGCTTATCTGACCATAAAGCAAAGAACATCCTATCAAAACAACTTGATATGTAAGAATTGCCTGCAAGATGAGTTCCACGAACGTTAACTTTGATCCTGGGACCAAATTCCAGAATATGGAATGGAGACACAGTGGCTCCCTGAACCCTCGAAAGTTTAGGGTTCGGTCCTATGCAGAAAAAGTTATCCTTAGTATTTTCGAGGACGCTCAAGATGTGACTTTAGTTCATCTTTAGTTATCTGAAACAAGGCTCCACGTTAAAAATGGTCAGTACCTACTATATCAAGATCCGGCCACGTGATATGCCATCATCTCTTTTCATCATAAGGTATAGTATCGCGCCTTTCGTGAAACGGCCGGGCGGCCTATCAAAAACCTGGCACTAATTGTAATAAAAGGGTCTGGGCACAACAAGTGCGTTATGGTAGTGAATTTGCATAAAAACGATCTACGCATTTTTTTAACGAAAATTATATGTGCGTCAAGAAAAATAATATTTGAGTGCAAACTTGAATAGTTTTTGCTTAAAACAATAATATTTTGGTATTGTGCCCTCCTGTGACCCCCAGTGGCACCATTTTTTTTAGTGAATTTTCATTAAGAAAATTCACTAATAGAGAGGTATCGATTGTGAGACTTTCGGAAAATTTGTTCAGATGAGCGCGAATTAGGGCCTCTGGAACACATTTCCATGGTCAGTTAAAATGTATATATATATATATATATATATATATATATATATATATATATATATATATATATATATATATATATATATATATATATATATATATATATATATATGTATGTATGTATGTATGTATCCAACCGATAACTCAAAAAATACTTCACTGATTTGGACCAAATTTGGAAATTACCCTTATTTTGCTAACGGCTTGGATGAGTTCGTTCATCAAATCTTCACGGCCAATTTTTCTTAATAAAAAATTTAAAAAATGTTTTAAAACACAATATCTCTCAAATTGTCCAAGTGATTGAAATGAAAATTTACAACTTAAAGAAAATAGACAAGACGTGCTTGTATACCAATTTTCTAGTCGTTTGATCAAAGGAAAATAAAGTTATTCGAAATGAATAATAAAATAATCCCCGGCATCAATTCAGAGTCTGTCATGCAATATCTACAATGCTGGACAAAGACAGATGACGTTATCTGTACTGCTATGCTATTTAAATAAATCGTAGATAAAAATCTAAACAATGGAAGTTATTGCGACATGTCAGCCTGGAGAGCATTGCGAGAGATACGACAGGGACGCCATCTCGGTGCAGGACCAGGTAGTATGTTGTCACGACACCTCTCTACTTTACACAGAAGTTTATAGATAGAGATGTGTACAATGTACAACCAAATTGTAAAATGTCAGCCTTGGACCATTTCTTTCGTAATACCGGGAGAAAGCTTGCGTCCAAAAGCGCTAAATTTTAGCGTGCGAATGTATACTAATAAATAAAAAATTTAATGAAAGTGATTCACTTTGTTTAAAAGCAATATAGAACGACGTTTTATTATGTATAAATATTTAGCTTCCCATTCTTCACATTCACGGTATTTAAAATATTGTATGTATCACCTAGTGAACTCTATTCTCCCATTAAGCTAGAACCATAGTAACACCTATGTAAACGCACCGTGGGTACTAAATTAAAGAAAAATAACACAACGAGCATCGCCGAAAACTACAAATTTGTTTTAAAAAATATTTTTTGTTGTTTATTCTTTGCAAAAACTGGATGGAATTAATAAGGAAAAATACCTGCCATATTTACAATTTGACAGGTACATTCCTTTGGAAATAATTAACTTTTTTATGAAAAACTGTTGTAACTTTAATGAAATTTGTAACACAATTTTTTTAAAGACACAAATAATTTTTTTCAAATAATCCCAAACTGGCACTCTAAAACCAATCTCCAAGGTCCATTTAAATTTAAGGAATTAGATTTAATAATATATCTTGCTAATAGTGTACAATTCTTATGAAAATTCACTACCAGAACGCACTTGCTGCATCCAGAATTTTTGTTTTATTAAACACCTATAACCTTTTTGCTATTTGTTTTTCTTGAAATGAGCGCTAATTAGGCCCCATAGCACACATATCCGGGGTCAGTTACATTTTTTTTAATGTTTATATATATATATATATATATATATATATATATATATATATATATATATATATATATATATATATATATATATATATATATATATATGTTTCACACCGATAACTGGGCCGATTTTGATTAAATTTGGTGAATCCCTTCCTTTTGCAAAAGGCTTGGATAATTTCGCTAGCCAGGAAAATCGGCCCAGGTTTTCCCGGAAAATTTTGTGTTTTCTTTCGAAAAAAAAAATCATATCTCCGGAAATAACAAAGTCAGGGCAACCAAATTTGGTACGCGGGTTTATCATTATAGGTAAATTACCTACCAAAATTTAGCTCTGTAGGTTAAACGACAAAAAAGTTATAGGAGTTTAAAGATAAATAAATTGAGGTTTTTCTCAAAACGTCAAAGTCGCGGTTTAAAACGTCAAAATTGGCAACATTTAGGCAAAGAACCTGAAACTAATAAGATCTATGGAAAGAAAACGTCTCAAGAAGTATGTTTTACAAAGCCTGAAGTCTTAGCTTCAACTGTCATTGTCATTCATTTTACTAAAATATTTCCAGAAAATTCATTTCAAACAGACCGTTTCTCTGATGCTTCTAGTCTTAGCTATAGAGTTTATCGTTTAATGGTATATAATTTTTGTCGAATTTTTGTAAAAAATCAATAAAGCTCAATATATCCGTTATTATACAAGATACGAAAAAAAATTGTATGCATTGATGTCTGTCTGCCTTGAGCTTCATCTTTAAAAAAATCTACAATCACAGGTGGCCCATAACTCGTTGGTGATACAAATTTTCTTTTTTTTTTTAATCGCACACGCCTTAAGTTATTGCATTTTTGCATTCTCCATCGAAATATAATGCATGTTTGTAAGAAAGAAATTCGGGACGCAGCAAGTGCGTTATGGTAGAGAATTTTCATTAAATGCTTCAAATTTGAATAGCTCAATTTGCTATTAACCTATAAGGTTGACCAGAAAACCAGTTTTTTGACTTTAAGTTTACTTTCGAAAATTTTTGTACAGGTACAAGTTATTTTGATGAAACATGCCACATTGTTTCTACTATATAGGTTATACTCGTAACCAAATTTGATGCCTGCTTTCTCAACAAAAAAAAAAGGTATATTATTATTATTATTATTAAATCCAATTACTTGCTGAAACAACTTAGTATTATTTTCATTACTACTACTGTTCTTATTTTTATACGTTTAAAAGCCACTTGTAAATTTTTTATCGAAGTTTAAAAATAGCCAAACACAAAAAAAAAACAAGTGCATATTACTGACAAAGGCACTTGCTCTAGAAAACAACATATCAGACGCTTTTTAATTGGTTCATTTTTTTAGTTCATCCGGTTTTATCGTTTCAACCTCTATATTTCCATCCACCCATCGAAATCGGTTAGAATTAAACGTTGTATTATTAAGTAGTTCGAATCGACTCTAATAACAAAGGATTATGTGAACAGAACCATAAATGTTTGTTATTAAGTAACGATTAATGATTCTTTGTGCAGAATGCATAACACACCTACAAAATTACCATATCTCTTTGAAATTATCTAACACAAGTCGTTATTAACTAGCAACAGTGTTATATACCCAGCAGTTAACGGATCCCGATGCAACAATGACGTTTTCGTGGTAAAACGTATAAAACTGCAGTACGCTCGTCGTGAGACTTGTAGAAAACATCGTTTAACCTGAATTGGAGTCAATAAAACCCATATTCATGCCAAACCCTGCCCCAAGTTGTATGTTATAAATTAGTTCACTTTTAGAGAAGTTCATAGAGAGGTCAGGGTGGCAAGACTTTCGGAAAATTTCTTCAAATGAGCGTGAATCTACGTGAGTCCCTATAGCCCATATTTAGTCAGTTAAATTTTTATGTTTATATACAGGCTGGTCCGTAATTGTATGTAGCAAAGTGCATCACGACAATAAGCATGAAAAAATATGAAACTTTTCGTAGTGCACTTTTGATCAGTTCGGCCTATTTACAGAGATACGGCCCTGGAAAATTCTTAAGAAAAATTAGAAATTTTATGATAATTCTGAAATGGTTCCGAATAAGAACTTGAAAGCTGCAGGTGTAATAAAGGTCACTAGAAGACTCAATTTAATAGTATTTTCAAAAAAATAAAACGCCCAGTGGCGTAGTAATAGGGGTTGTGATATCACCTTTAGATCAAAAAAATTATAAATTGCGCTTTTTGTGAGCAGCCTGTATATTTTTTAAATAGGTAGTCTATTGGCTACAAAAAAGCCCTCTTGTGATTTTTTTATATGAGGTGTAATTTTCGAGATAACTGCAGTTTAAGGTATCTGTGCAATTTCTTCCCGATAAGGTAACGGAACATTTGAAATGAGATAGCGTAATCCTCAAAGTATTACCTATTAACAAATGAAGACCTTGCTGCAAAAAGGGGGTAACTCCATTTTTTTAGGAAAATGACCTTTCTGTACTAAATTGTGTACAAAAAAATTCTGCATCGTTTGGTGCAAAAACGACGCGAATCCGTGATCTACACCACCTTCTAGACCGTTTTATGTACTTATCCCATAGTATTGCTTGGAGCAAGAATGAGACTTCTTCGGATTTATCTCCTTTTTGCACCAAACAATTTTAGTATTCGGTTGACAACAAGACCATAAATATTGCATTGTTGCGCTATTTTACGCAGGCATACAACACGTGTTTCTATGAAGTGGTGTGTTTGTTAAAATTGAAGGGTTTTAGTGTAAATTTTCTGCGAATAAAAGTAACAATAAGTGATACAAAGTGAAGTAGAAAGTGAGCCTTTTAGTGCTGGTTCCTCAGATAACTATGAACCTAGCGAAAAAATGAGATTAATAATAATGATACAGAAAGTGAGGTTACTGCCATTTCTAATACGAGTACATCCGGAATAAAGAAACGGAAATCAAGAAATGAACTTAACTGGAAAAGGAATGTTAGAAAAATAAAACTGGCATCAGGCATGGTGCATACTGACTATAAAAATCAACCAAAAGCAGCTAGAGTCTTGGGAGTAGATTGCCGTTGTAAAAAAATGTTTTGGAAAAGTTGATGATATGCGGAATGATATTTTATCAAAATTTAATGGTATCGGTGATAAAATTGCACAAGACCGTTATCTGCTTGGTAATATCACGTCTCATACTCCGGTTCGTTCTCGTCCAAAAAATGATCTCGGCAAACCTCGCGCTGCTGTATATAAATCTGGAATTCGAATTGGAAATATTGTTGTAGATGTTTGTAAAAAGGTATTTTGCGCCATTCATGGCATTTCTAAAAAGCGAGTGGAACTTCTGGCAAAACATTTATCTATTTCAAATGAAATAACGTCACCTAATGAGCGTCGAGGAAAGCATCATAATCGACCGAATGCAATACCAGAAGAAATCGTTGAACAAGTCAATCTTCACATCAACAGTTTCCCAAGACATGCTTCACACTATAGCAGAAATAAAAACCACAAAACTTGTTACCTGCATCAAAACCTAAACGTTAAAAAAATGTATGAGTTATATATCGAAAAATTCAAACCTGACATGAAAATATTATTAGAGGAGAGGAAAGAGAAGACAGCAGATTTCAAACCAAAAGTAACTTACTTCAATCCAAGAACTGATACTTGTCAAGTTTGTGATCAGTTGGAAAATGAGTCTAAATCTAAATCACTCTCAGATGAGCGTCTCAAGCAAATAAAAACTGAGAAAGAATTGCATCATAGAAAAGCGTAATCATTTTTTGAGGATCTGTCCCAGAAAACTGCGCTTGCTAAGGAAAATAGCAACATTGAGGTACTATCGTTTGATTATCAGCAAAATATCCCCTTGCCAAGAGTTCCATCAGGGGATGCATTTTATTTAAGACTGTTATGGCTTTTCAACTTCTGCATTCACTCTGGGAGAAATGGCATTGCTCACTTTTACGTTTACGATGAAACTGAGGGCAGAAAAACTCCCATCGAACCCATTAGCTTCTTACTACACTATATTGAGAATGTTCTTCATAAAGATGGCGATACTTTATACTTATTCTCGAATAACTGTTGTGCTCAAAATAAAAACCATACAATGGTCAGTTTCTTCATACATTAGTACAATCAGGCCGATTTAAAAAAAATTACTCATAGATTTCCAGAGCCGGGGCATAGTTTCCTCGGCTGTGATCGCTGCTTTGGGGTACTTGAGAAATCAATAAGAAAAGTTGAAAGAGTATATGAAAATAAATAAATAATGGCCAAAAGTCTTCCCGTTCATTTTCTATTATAAGGGTCACTCAAGATCAAATTAAAAACTTTGTTGAACTCCTAAAGCCTCATTTTAAACGAGTCACAGTGAATAGTAACAGAGAACGATTCAACATAAGCTAATACAAGGTATTTGTTTACTGTTCTGACGTGTCTACCATCCAGTGCAGTAAGTCTACTAATATCATGATGTTCGTAAGTTTCGCAATCCAAAAGTCAGCTGTACTGCCCGCATTGGCCGAAGCTTTATCAGCTTATTGTAACAAACTACCTGTCAAGAACGCAAAATATGAAAATGTTATGAAGTCAGCTAATAAATATGATAATAGAAACAGTACTAGTTAATAAATATTTTAGTAGTATTCAATAGGATATATATATATATATATATATATATATATATATATATATATATATATATATATATATATATATATATATATATATATATATATATATATCACCGATAACTCAAAAAATAATGGACCGATTTCTGAGTATCTTCCTTTTGCAAGGGGGTGGATAAGTTCGTTAGCCAAAATCGGCGTTTTCCCGGAAAATTTTGTGTTTTCTTTCGGTGTAGTTAAGTTTATGGTTTAACGGTCTATAATTTTTAGCTAATTTTCATAGAAAAAATTCGTTTATTAGGAGGCCGCAACTTTTGAATTTAAAAAATCCGGGTTTACTTTCAGTTTTTATCTGTTTGCATATATACAAGGTGACGCATTTTTACTGCAATGCTCAATATAATTGTTATTATACAAGATGCAAGAAAAAACTGTAGTATACGTTAATTATAAGTGTCTTAAGCCGCATCTTGTAAAAATAATTTTACAATCACAGAATGGTCCATAAGTCGTTGGTGATCTCCACAATTGTTTTTTCGAACACCCTTATATTACTGCATTTTTGAATTTTTCATCGAAATTTGATGCAGGTTTGTAAGAATAAAATCGAGACGCAGTAAGTGCGTTTTGGTAGCCAATTTTCATTAAATCATTCAAATTGTAATAACTCAACTTGCTATTAACCTAAGGTTTGTTGACTAGGAAACCAGTTTTCTCGGAAAGATTTTAAGTTTATTTTCGGAACATTTTTGTACATTTTCAAACAATCAGTAATTTTGATAAAATATACATGGTTTCTACTATATAGGCTGTACCGGTAACCAGATTGGTGCCTGCTTGCATCAGAGAGACATATTTGCTATTAAAAATATTTTTAACACTTCCACAACGCACTTGCTGCGTCCAGAATTTTTTTATTTAAATCGGAATTTTTTAATTTGTGTTCAATTATTTCAATTTGACGAGAAACTCACTAACTAAACTCTGGTTTAATAGCCCTGGATGGATGAAATAGAGAATAACTTGTTAACAGTCCTTGCACACGAGTCAGTTGATTTTGGGAATCAAATAATGGACTGTCACGATTACGACTGTTCACGCGAAACCCAATCACCTCAGTACTTTTAGACTTTTAGAACTAACAAACACTAAACTCTAAATGAACTATAAAAATTTATTTGTTTGTTTCCTTTTGAGAATAAGACCTATATAAACATAAACAAAAAATTAAACTATTAAACCAACGTAAATATAAAATAGAAAGTAGTAAATACAGACGTATTAACCATTTTTAAAACTTAAAACAACGAAAAATGTCTATAATTAATCAATTAGAATTAAATATGTATGTTTATTAAAAACTAAAATAACCACTCCTTTTCTTTCTAAATCAAAATCAATAACGTTCAGCGTTGAGCGTTGAGACATTTTAACAAAAACACTAGCTTTGCTGATTTTTATGTCCCCAATTTGTTTCGCACTTTACTGTCAACAAAATTAAACGAAGAAAAAATTCATTCTACTCCTGCAGATGATGCTGAAGCTGTATGCAGTTGTTTGATAATATTGAAGTCGAGTTCAGACACGCAACTTTTTAAGCTGTAAATTGCAGACCACCAAACAAATACATCTGTTTTTTGTAACAACTCTTTAGAAAGAAGTACTCCATTACACGGTGCTATTCTAGCATGAAATTTGACCAATATTTCTATTAAATTAGAATTTTGATAATGACTGTTAATAAATTTTAAGGCAGAATCCTTTTCTTCCGGTGAAAAAGCTTATCTTGGGGCATTTTTGGGTTTAGCATGTATGCTAAAAATGCTGGTGTCAAAGCGTGTTGGTTTCTTTTTACAGGTGCTTTTAAATTGAGCTAAACTTAAAGTATTGCACTCCTGAAGTTCTTGTACGAGTTATTTCCATATCAAGACACAGTCAAACAAAAAACACTTATCGCATTGAATCTTGTTGAGAGCATAAGCTATAGGCTTCAGTTTGGATAATAATCCTTTAGCCATTTGGCGTAGCAAATTTGGTTGCCCTTACTTTGTTATTTGCGGATGATATAATTTTTTTTCCGAAAGAAAACACATTTTCCAGGAAAACGCCGAACTTATCCAAGCCCCTTGCAAAAGGAAGGTACTCAGAAAATTATTTATTGAGTTATCGGTGATATATATATATATATATATATATATATATATATATATATATATATATATATATATATATATATATATATATATATATATATATATATAACATATAAAAATGATAACTGAGCCTGGATGTGGGTTCTAGGGGGCCTAGTTCGCGCACATTTGAAGAAATTTTTTAAAAATTCAAAAGTCGGGATGTCCTCATTAGTGAATTTTTTTTAAGAAAATCCGATTTATATTAAAAAATCGTTTTTTTTCCCCATAAAAACCATGATTTTTTTCACCACTGTTTTGAAGCGTCGATCGCCTAATACGAGATCCGCAACAAGGGCAATCTTGTCCGTCACCGTCTCCACCGTCCTTCCTGTTCTTGCGTCATCTTCCAAGGATCCCAGTCCTATTCGAAACCGTTTCAACCAATCTTTTACTACAGAATAAGACGAAGAATGTTCCCCGTACACGCCATCCAGCCGGTCTTTGGTGCTTTAAGGTGGAAGACCTTCTCAAGTAAGGAATTTAATAATAGCTCTATAGTCAATTTTTATGACTTCTGACATCGTGACGAACAAGTGTCATTTATAAGAAAACTAATTGACATAAAATCCATTTTTGTTTTTTCCAAGGCTAATAAGACTAGTCTTGCCAAAATTTGACAGGCTACGATACCCTGGATTTAGGCCAGGCCGGGAAATTTTGGCGCTTACCTCGTAGTTTTTCATTAAAATATTCACAAATTGCTAATAAGTTATAAAAGTTATTATATATGTTGAAAGTAAAAAGCGTTTTAAAAATGAAAATAAAAATTTGGCAGTTAATGGGCTAATGACCATAGATTTGTGATTCCGGAGACCCGAAAGAAGCAATTAATATAAATACTATAATAAAAATTTGACAAATCAATTTGTCTAATCCAAATAATTAATCACGACCTGCGTGGACGAGAATGAAGGTTTTTCCCGATAAACAAATAAATTGCCTGTATGATTTATCCACTCATGCATTAATTTGACCTTAACGGTATGCAACCTTCGATGATCACAACTCTATATTGGATGATTTTATTACGGTTACGATTCTTAAATTCAAATTCGTAACGCCATAAAGAATACAAACCTAATATAAAAACGTCTATGTTCTCCTCGGTGTTCTTTAAGACATTTTTCATATGTTAATTATCATTAATTTACTATTTTATGGGTAGCAAAATAGAAAAATCAAGGGTGTTGCGATTTTCATCATATACTAACAAATGCTGCCCGTAGAATTTGAGATGGCTGTAGTGAACCAATATAAGTTGACAACCTGTATATAGGGTGGCGCATTGAAAACATAACAGACCGATTTGCGTCCAGATAATATTTTTTTTAAGAAACGCTGAAACACGTCAATTTTAATATTAATGGGGACATGTTTTGACATAAAACTCAACTTTGTCACATCAACCCCTTAAGGGTGGTGATAACAACCCTTATATTTTAAATAGGAAACATGGGTCGAGTGTTACATCATTTGAAAGCTCTTTCTTTTCTGAATTCAGCACACAAATTTTTTTGAAGTTTTATCAACTGTTTTAAAAATTATTCACAGTTGAAAATGCAACAACGCATTTCACTCATTCCGATAAGAAATGTGCTGATAGTCAATGTTTTGTTGGTTTGTAAACAAAAAATTGACTATCAGAACATTTCTTATCGGAATGAGAGAAATGCGGTTTATTATTTCAGTTTGTCGGTCGGTTTGATACTTGAAAGTACTACCGAAAATTAATTTCACAATGGTGTATTCTGTAGAAGAGAGAGTTGAAATAATTACTCTTTTTTCCAAAAACGATGACCGTGCCAACCGTTCCGCAAATTTGTTTAATGAACGACATCCGAACAAACATGTTAACAGAAAATACATTTTGGAGTTAGTTGCAAAGTTACGACAAAGTGGTTCAGTAGCCAACAAAAAAAGCCTGGACGCAGCAAGTGCGTTATGGTAGTGAATTTTCATAGAAATGATCTGGCACAAAATATTTTATTATAACTTTTTTTTCTTGTAAAATAGAAATCTAAATTTTGGTGTATAGTTTACCTTTTATATCGTAAACCTACCTACCAAATTTGGTTATCATAGATTTTTTATTTTTTAAGATAAATTTTTTTTCAAATGAAAACTCAAAATTTTCCGGGAAAACCTCCGATTTTTTTGATTAACGAACTTGTCAAAGTCATTTACAAAAGGAAGGTACATGGCAAATTTTATCAAAATCGGCCTATTATTCTTTGAGATAAAATTTTTTTTCGAATGAAAACTCAAAATTTTCCAGGAAAACCTCGTCCGATTTTCCTGACTAACAAACTTGTCAAAGCCATTTACAAGAGAAAGGTACATGCCAAATTTTATTATAATCGGCTTATTACTTTTTGAGATAAGAATTTTTTTCGAATGAAAACTCAAAATTTTCCCGGAAAACCTCGTCCGATTTTCCTGACAAACGAACTTATCCAAGCCATTTACAAAAGAAAGGTACATGCCAAATTTTATCAAAATCGGCCCATCAGTTTTTGAGTTATCGGTGTGATACATATATATATATGTATATATATATAAATATAAATATAATATATATATATATATATATATATATATATATATATATATATATATATATATATATATATATATATATATATATATATATATATATATATAAACATATAAAAATTGAAACTGACCCCAGATATGGGTTCTAGAGGTCCTAGATCGCGCTCATTTGAAGAAATTTTTTCAAAATTCAAAAGTCGAGATCTCCTCATTAGTGAATTTTTTCTAAGAAAATTCACTAAAACGGGATCCTGAACGTGAATTTCGGGTTAGAAATGAGACTACTGAGATTAAAGTTTTAGGACAAATTGCTACAGGCCCAACTTTGAGCACGAGAAAATTGGCCAATGTTTCAAACATCAAAAGAAGAACTATTCAGCGAATATTGAAGCATCATAAATTTCACCCGTATAAAATGCATCTTGTACAACAACTGAATGAAGATTATTTTGATTGACGGCTGGAGTTTTGTGAAGTTATGACTGCACGAATAGCTGATAACGGGAACTTTCTGTTCAATATCTGTTTTTCAGACGAGTGTACGTTTTTATAAAACTCTACAGTCAATCGTCATAATTGCCGTTATTGGGCAGATAATAATCCAAGAAATTTTCACGTTGTCCACACTCAAACTCCACAGAAATTGAATGTCTGGACTGGCGTTTTTGGAGACCGTTTAATAGGACCAATTTTTCTTGATGGCAATTTGAGCGGCGAAACATTTGGAGTTACTAGAAGATAGCGTTTACCTTCTACTAATTGATATTGTTGAAAATGACGATCGCTATCAAGAAAATCAATTAGTGTTTCAACAAAATGGAGCTCCTCCGCATTTTTCACAACGTGTTAGGGAGTTTTTGAACAGAGAGTTTCCAGGACAATGGATTGGGCGTAGAGATGCTATTGAGTGGCCCCCTAGATCACCGGATTTAACTCCTTTAGACTTCTTTCTATGGGGCCATTTAAAGAGTAGAATTTACGCAACAGAACCGGAGTCTCTGGAAGAATTACGACGACGCATTGTTGAAGAATGCCGTCTAATAACTCCACAAATGCTCCAGAATGTCAAAGCTCGTTTTGAACAAAATTTGTACTTTTGTATGGAAGCTGGTGGTCAATAATTTGAACACGTACTTAACTGAATAAACATTTTCGAACGTTTGGTTTTGTTTTTTAGTTTTTTTTTAAAGAAAAATTGACTACATAGTGCATTTCTTATCACAATGAATGAAATACGTTCTTGCAACTCCAACTGTGAATAATTTTTAAACGAGTTGATAAAACTTCCAAAAAAATTATTCTGCTGAATTCAGAAAAGAAAGAGCTTTTAAATGAAGTAACACTCGACCCATGTTCCCTATTTAAAATATAAGGGTTGTTAACACCACCCTTAAGGGGTTGATATCCCCTTCAATATTAAAATTGACGTGTTTCAGCGTTTCTTTAAAAAAAAATTCTCTGGGCGCAAATCGGTCTGTTTCGTTTTCGATGCGCCAGCCTGTATATGTGTTTTTAGTGTTCTCAGTTTCATCTGTGTTTTTCTTTTCCAAGAACGTATATATATATATATATATATATATATATATATATATATATATATATATATATATATATATATATATATATATATATATAATTAGGGTGTTCACTGTAAAAGGGTGCACCAGGTTTTTCACGACAACTGCTGAGAATTTAGAAAAACCTTAAAACACGTCGATTTTGTTTCCGATGGGAACACTTTTTAATCCTAGCGAAGGTCACTCCCTTAATTTGAATAGGGAAGGTAAATCAAGTGGCACATTTTTTGGGAAGCTCTTTCCCAGCTGCAATTTTAAAATCTACAGCTGTTTTTTTTTTAAAGATAATTTGCTTTCAGAACTGCAAGATAAAAAAGTCTGGACGCAGCAAGTGCGTTATGGTAGCGAATTTTTTTTATATTTTTAATAGCAAATGTCTTTCTTTGATGAAAGCAGGCATCATACTTGGTTGCCTATATAGTAGAAACAATGTGCCATATTTCATCTAAATAACTTTGTTTGAAAATATATAAACATTTTTCAAAAGTCTGGATGCAACAAATGTGTTATGGAAGTGAATTTCCATAAAAATGTTTTTAATAGCAAATGCGAGCAGGCATCAATTTGATTACCTGTATAGCCTATGTAGTAGAAACAATGTACTATATTTTATAAAAATTACTTATGCTTTGAAAATATACACAAATTTTCCGAAAATAAACTTAAATGCTTTTCAAAAAATTGTTTTCAGAAACATTACTAGGACCCCACCTGGATGCACAAACCACAAGAAAAATTTCTTATTCACACCCCCTAAGGAAGTTACGGGACTGGGAGTGAATAGGGGTGCTGGGCGGGGTAGGTAGTAAAAAGGAAATATGAGCAGAAAATGCGAAGAAAACTGCTTGAAGGCTGCCTATTTGAAACCATTTACCCATTAAACCCTGCCTACCCCACACAGCACCCCTGTTTGCCCCAGGTCACGTAACTTCCTTGGGGGGTATGAACAAGAAGTTTTTCTTGTGGTTTATGCAACGAGGGTGGTTGTATGCACACGAGTGAGGAAGGACAATGCCTACGACGAAGCAGGGGATTCTCAGGGATTTTCCTTCCCCCTCGCATGCATGCAACCACCCTCGCTGCATAAACCACAAGAAAAATGTCTTGTTCCTACCCGCCAAGGAAGTTACGTCACCTGGGGTGATAGGGGTGCTGTGCGGGGTAGGCAGGGTTTAAGGGGGATATGGCTTCAAGATGTGAAAAAGACAGCTTTCACGCCCGTTTTATTCGAATGTTCTGCTCATATTTCCTTTTTACTACCTACCCCGCCCAGCACCCCTACTCACCCCTAACTTCCTGGGGGGTGTGAACAAGAAATTTTTCTTGGGGTTTCTGGATCCAGGGGGGTGGGGTCTAGGCAGGTTTCTAAAAACAGTTTTTTGAAAAACGTTCGGGAACTAAACTCCAAATTTACCGAAAATTCGCCAGCAAAACGCACTTACTGCGTCCAGATTTTTTGTCTTACACACGCATCATATTTCGCTAAAAAAATGCAAAAATGCATGAACGAATTTGTTCTACGAAAATTAGCTAAAAAAAAATTATAGACCGTTAAACCATAAACTTCACTAAACCTACAGCGAAAGCATCAACTTAACTAAACCGACGGCCAAAGCATCAGAGAAAGGGTCTATTTGATATTAATTTTCTGTAAATATTTTAGTAAAATGAAAGGCAATGACGGTTGAATCTAAAACTTAAGGGTTTGCAGAACACTCTTCTTGCAACATTTTCTTTTCACAAATCTTATTTGTTTCACGTTCTTTGCCTAAACATTGCCAATTTTGACGTTTAAAATTGCGAGTTTGACGTTTTGAGGAATACTCCAAAATTTGTTTCTTTAACTGCCCATAAATTCTTTGTCTTTAAAGCTAGAGACCTAAATTATATATATATATATATATATATATATATATATATATATATATATATATATATATATATATATATATATATATATATATATATATATAAACAAACACAGATCTCCTCATTAGCGAATTTTTTTAAAATCTAAAATAGTAGTATTTATTTCGTGTTGATCGATTAATTTGTGAAAAATAATAATTTGCAGGTTTTGATAATTTTTTGTCATTTGTTCTTTTACTTTAAATTCCAATGTGGATTGGTTCAATAACATTTTTGACTCAATTTGTTTTGAAGTGTTGTTCATTTAAAAATTAATTCAATTTGATAACACAATGACTTACATTATTCCAGACCGCGTAGAAAATTTATCAATTGATTATGGAAATACTTAGTGCAGTAGAGCAACTGCTCTTATTTTTAATGAAAATCATCCTGACAAAAATGTAAGTGGCGTTCGTGTTTCGAGAATAATGCGAAAATTTGAAGAAACTGGTTCTGTTTGCAATGAGAAGCACGAGCGAGCGCAGAGTATTAAGGGACTAAGCAACGGAAGTGGGTGTAATAGAATAACTTGAGCAAAATAAAAATCAGAACATTCGTCAATTATCTGCAGAAACAGGTATAGCTCTATCAGGTATTCACAAAATTTTACATACAATACCATCCATACAAAATAAACTTGCCACATAAGTTAAATGAAAATAATAATGACAGGAGACTCCAATTTTGTGAAGACATGTGTAGAAGAATTACAAATAATCCGGAGCTGTCCTATATCATTTGTTTTTCTGAAAAATCCACGTTTTCATTAAACGGAGCGATCAACAGACATAACGACCGCTATTGGAGTGACACAAATCCACACTTGCACAGGGAATCCCATACCCAAAATCCCGGAAACTAAACGTTTTGGCAGGGATTATAGGACATCGAATTGTTGGTACAATTTTCATTCCTGGTAATTTGCCTGGAGAAGGGAATCTTAATTTGTTGTAGCATGAAATTGATGTTTTGATAACCCAAATATTGGAACATGAGAATCATCTACATTTTCACCTCATTATACAGCTATGGTTAGATTTTCGGATAATCATTACCCAGGTGAGTTGTTATTTCATTTTAAAATGACAGATCATTTAAAGATGATGCAATGTTGAAAATTTACAAGGCATATTCCGATATTAAAGCTAGTTTGTAAATCAGGTTTGTCTATTTTTTTTGTTTTAGGTCCGTGAATAGAAATGAAGGTCCTATTTGAATGACCAGCTATATCTCCAGACCTAAATCCCCTAGACTTTTCCTATGGCATTATTTTAAAAGCAAGGTCAAACTCAATTACAAGATCTGCACAAACAGAGGGAGAGAATAACTACTGAATATTACAGAATTAACCCCAGAGATGTTGGAAAGTGTCAGAAGAGGATTTCATCACAGACTGTATTATTATATGGAAGCCACTGGTGGTCTTTTTGAGCGTTATTAAATTAAAAATACATTTACTGATTTCTTTTTTTCCAAAACACCCAAGTCTCTTTTTCATAGAAAGTAACAACTGGAATTCAATATTAGTGGAGGTGCACATCCTAAAAGGCCTTACGCAGCAAGTGGGTTATAGTAGCAAATTTTCATAAGTTATGTAATAGTAAGTGTAAATGACACTCGAGGGAACCTGTAACCCCTAGAGGGCGCGTCCCCAGGCGGCGGATAGGGAATGCCTCTCAGATATGAGTGGTAGGAGGGAAATCAAATACTTCCCGCGGACCAACAGGTACGCAGCGTCTGATCCAGAGTGGGCGGCTGCAAACAGCGTCTGTCCTCATGTTGGAGGCGGCTGCACTAAAAACAGTGAAGGCAACGGGAAACCACACTGTTCACATTTCCCACGATATTGCTATGGCGAGAAAAAGAAAAGCGACGGGCCCAAATCCCGGGCAGATCTTTGATGGGCAAGGGGTGCTAAGAATCCCCCGGCTCAAAATAGCAAAATACACTGTAAAGATAGGCAGGAATAATCGAAGCCTTTAGGCTGCTGGAAAATTTGAAAATCTTGTTCAAGAGACTAAACGCTTAAAACTGTGATTATGGGAGTAAGTGAATTACGATGGACTGGTTCGGGGACATGCAGACACAAAGACTGTATACTATATTACTCCGGGAGCGACAACGACGACCCACAACATAGAAACGGAGCAGGAATTTTCGTAACATCGGAACTAGAGAAATATGTCCTTAACTTTGTCCCAATAGGCGACAGAATAGTACTGTTGCAGCTACAAATATATGCCCCTACTACATAGAAAATGTATAACACCGAAGTAGAAGTTCTGTATAATTAACTTATTACAACACTAAGAAGCTTAAAATCCAACGAAATTGCATATATAATTGGTGATTTTAATGCCAAAATTGGTAAAGGTCGCAGATAGGATCTAGTGGGAGAGTATGGCTTGGGAGATAGTAATGAACGAGGTGACATACTGTTTGATTTCTGCCAAGAAACAATCTGGTAGTAACCAACACATGGTATGACTTACATCAACGTATGCTGTATACTTAGAGAAGCCCTGGAGATACCCCAACACATATAGTAAGAAATCAGATAGACTATATTGTTACCAACAAAAGATTTAGGAACTCCACCACCAGAGTTACAACGTATCCTGGAGCGGATATTGGGTCTGACCACAACCCTTTAGTCGCAGACATAAGAGTCAAGCTAAAACAAATAGATAAGAAACGCCAGCAAAAGAATCTCACGATTTCAGACGTCAACAAAAGTAAAATTGAAAAAGCTGTAAACGATTACATGAAAGAAATGAGAACAACCGAAGGTGTCGAGGAAACATGGAAATTATTTCGTGAACATATGACCAAGATATTAGAAGAACATAAAGTAACAACCAGACACAAGAAACAACAATGGATGACGGAAGAAATACTAGATCTTATGGAACAAATAAGACAGTGCAAGGGCAAACCAGAAGAATACAGAAGAAAGCAAAGAGAAATAAAACAAAAAATACGAACAGCTAAGGAGAGATGGATGACGGATATATGTCGGGAAATGGAAGAGTTTGAAAGGAAGCATGACACGTTTAACATGTACAAGAAAGTCCGGGAGGTTGCTGGCTTGTATAACAAGAAAACTACTAACACACTAGTGGATAGCACGGGAAAAGCTATTATTGATGAAAGAGAAATGGTTGAAGTATGGAGTAAAAATGTGACTGAATTGTTTGAAGAAGACAGGCCAAACATGCAGAGTAATGCAAATCAAGACGAAGGGCCAGAAATTTTAAAATCCGAAGTTCTCCATGCCATAAAATCAGCCAAAACTAAGAAAGCAACTGGTCCAGATAACATCCCAGCAGAGCTTTTACAGATGATCTACGAAGATCACATCAGTGCTCTGGTTAAGTTTTTTTAACTATGTATATATATATATATATATATATATATATATATATATATATATATATATATATATATATATATATATATATATATATATAGAATGGTTGAAGTCTGTTTTTATACCACTTCCGAATAAACAGCGAGCAAAGAAGTGCGACGCATATAGATTAATTAGCCTGATGAGTCATACATTAAAGGTGTTTCTTCGCATAATACATGAAAGGATGAGAAGTCGGTGCGAGGAGGACCTGGATGAGACGCAGTTTGGCTTTAGGAATTCACTAGGCACCCGGGAAGCACTTCTTGTCCTAAATATACTTCTTCAAAAGTGTCGTGACCAACGCACGGATATTTATATGTTTCATAGACTATGAAAAAGCCTTCGATAGCGTTCAGCATGAAACATTTTTAAGCATACTAAGAACTTTGGGAATCGATGATAGAGATCTGAAAATTATAGAGAACTTATATTGGAAGCAGAAAGCAGTGGTCCGAGTCGATGGAAGACTAATCGATGAATGTCGCATTCAACGACGCGTCAGACAGGGATGCATTCTCTCCCCGCTATTGTTCAACATCTACTCGGATACAATCTTTAAGAAGGCTTTGCAAGATAAAGACCTTGGAGTGAAGATTAACGGTGAACTGATTATTAACATTCGATATTCCGACGATACGGTCATCTTCTGCGATAGTGTCGGGGCCTTCAAGAGTTGTTGGATAGTGTGTGAAAATAAATGTCAATAAGACAAAATTTATTATATTCAGTCGCCAACCGCACGCCGATGCTTCCCTACAGATAGACCAACAAAACATTGAGAGAGTTACCCAATTAAAATACCTTGGTTGTTATATCACAGAACATCTAGACTCCGATAAAGAGATAAAGTGCAGAATTGAAACAGCGCGCACAACTTTCAATGAGAATGAAATCATTTTTCTCTAACGACAACTTAAACCTAAGATTGCGTCAAAGAATGATCAAATGTTATATTTGGTCCGTGTTGTTGTATGGAGCTGAGACCTGGACTCCGAGGGCTGCTACGATCAATCGACTGGAAGCGTTTTAGATGTGGTTGCACAGAAGAATGCTACGAATACCCTGGCCAGCTATGCAGACCAACGAAGCAGTATTAAATAGAGCGAATGCCGTGCGTGAATTATTTGTCACTATTAAGGTGCGAAAGATATCATACCTGGGACATGTTCTTAGAGGAGACCGATACAAAGTACTCCAGCTTATAATGAAAGGTAAAATCGAAGGCAGCCGAGGAATTGGAAGGAAACAGATGTCATGGCTAAAGAACATTCGCGATTGGACTGGAATACGCAGTGCCGAACAACTATTCAGATTAGCCGAAAACCGCGAACAACTCGCCAATGTAATTGCCAACGTTAGGGGGACCTGATATGGCACCGAAAGAAGAAGAATTGTAAGTGAAGATAAGTATGCAAAAATGTGAGTCGTACTAACAAGAGTCAGTAGACGTATTTGGGAAGTAGACAAGCTTTATGGAAAAGCTGCAATTTTACCTGTGACTACAACGTCCGTCGAAAGGAGCTTTTCTATTCTGAGAATAAAACATACTTAAGAAATTCTACAAGTGGAAAAGACTCAACAGTATGGCTCTCGTGAACATTCACAGGGTAATATATATTGAAGCAGACACTATAACAGATATGTTTGCATCAACAACAAAAAAGACACCTGGATTTCAAATTCAAATTATCATTACTTTTTTCCTTAATTATGTGTGGCCTGCCTCATACCTATCAATAAGGCACTCTACCCCATACCTCAGTTAAATATAGACTTGCAATCAATAAAAAGTAAAATGTTGTTTTCTGTCAACTTATTTCAATATATTCAGAGACACTTATGACAGGTGCCACCACCCCCTCAACAAATAAAATAAATGAACAAATGATTAAGGGAAATTAAAAGGCTTTCACTACCAGACAACTGATTTTATTCTTAAAACCCTACGCGTTTCGGCCCATTATTGAGCCATCCTCAGGGGTTTAGACCTAGAATGTAAAAAGTGGTTGTCAGAAACTATGTTTCTGGTAGGTCTACCATGCAAGTGACTAACACTGCAACTACAGAAAGAATACAAGGTCCAGCAAAGCTAAATGTCAAAATACAGAGTAGCCCTAACGGCCATGCAATATTTAAACTGACATTAGTGTCAAGAGTTATAAAACATTTCTATAAAATGTACAATTTAAAATTTAAAAACTTAAAAAACGGGACTGGGGCCCCACAATATGAACAATACTCTTATGAGAGTCACAAGCAATAAGTTAAAATTCTTACTAGTCAACTACATAAAGAGCTAGACAAGCACAAACATAAAAGCATAGCAGGCCGTACAGCCGAGCAGAACTCCCCGAAAACATCTGAACATGTGAAATTCAGAAAGAAAAGAATGAATGTCCTTTTTGGAGCTAATACTAATTTTCTGTCTCAATTACAGAAAAATGCTATATGAAATGTTGCCAAAGTTTGGCTTTTCATCCATTGTCTTCAGGATTCCAAACAAAAACTGCACAAAACAAGAAGGCAGGAACATCACAAGACTTGAAGAAATCAGAGGATGAATTCAAATGACGCTTATTTTTTAGCCTAATTTTATCAGACGAACAAAATGGAGTCCCCAACATGGATCTTTGGAGATTTAACTTTAAAAATGCAAACTGAAGTGACAGTTGCATTTTTTAAGTTAAACATGAATCTTTGGAGATTTAACTTTAAAAATACAAACTGAAAGTGACACTTGCATTTTTTAAGTTAAATCTCCAAAGATCCATGTTGGGGACTCAATTTTGTTCGTCTGATCAAATTAGGCTAAAAAATAAGCGTCATTTGCATTCATCCTCTGATTTCTTCAAGTCTTGTGATGTTCCTGTCTTCTTGTTTTGTGCAGTTTTTCTTTGGAATCCTGAAGACAATGGATGAAAAGCCAAACTTTGACAACATTTCATATAGCATTTTTCTGTAATTGAGACAGGAAGTTAGAAAGTAATAGCCCCAAAAATGGCATTCATTCTTTTCTTTCTGAATTTCACATGTTCAGATGTTCTCGGGGAGTTTGGTTCGGCTGTACGGCCTGCTTTGATTTATGTTTGTGTTTGTCTATAGCTTTTTATGTAGTTGACTAGTTGGAATTTTATTGCTTGTGACTCCATAAGAGTATTGTTCATATTGTGGGACCCCAGTCCCGTTTTTTAAGTTTTTAAATTTTAAATTGTACATTTTATAGAAATGTTTTATAACTCCTGATACTAATGTCAGTTTAAATATTGCATGGTCGTTAGGGCTATTCTGTATTTTGACATTTAACTTTGCTGGACCGTGTATTCTTTCTGTAGTGTTAGGTTAGGTTAGGTTTGATTGTGAGTGGGCCATACCGGTCCCTCCACCGCGACCATAAGGTCTATTGTGGCTCACGCCTAATAGTCTATATTTCGCCCAACAAAGCCAGCCTCCTGCAGAGGTCGATAATCTTCGTGAGCGAAAGTTGATCCAGATCCTCCGGAGCAAGCTTTATCTTGCCAAAGAGCAGGTATCTAGTCCTGCCCGCTGCCGGACAGGAACACAGTACGTGCTCTGCTGTCTCGTCACTCTCTATACACAGCCGGCACTCAGTCTCCTGACCGACTCCAATACGGTGCATGTGGTGACGCAAGCGGCAGTGTCCTGTATACAGGCCGACTAGAGTACTCAGTTGTTGTCTGTTTAACTCTAGAAGTTTTTTAGCTCTTGACTCAGACAGACCATTTATGAAGGCCTTAGAGTGAGCTAATCCTGGATTGTCATTCTTTCTGTCCAGGTCTTTAAGGTGCGTTTTGCTGTGCATGATGTTATCCCCAGCACCGGTTCTGGTCCGACAAAGTCTCTCTGGGCACAACTCCTGACAAGCGCGTCGGCCGCAACATTGCCATCATGGTCCGAGTGACTCGGTATCCAGACCAGCGACACCTCATTACAGCTGCCCAGTTTGTTAAGGGCAGATTTACAACTTCATACCGTTTTTGAATTACACCGGTAGGAACCAAGGGCCTTTATTGCAGCTTGGTTTACTGCATATATCTTTATCGATTTGTCTGTGCACTGGTTTTTTATACTTTCCCTTGCACACATCTCGATGGCATACACTTCCGCCTGGCGTATGCTTGCGTACTTGTCGAGGCTAGCTGATAGTCTAGCATCGGTGCTGCCCCCATATGCGCTGGCTCCTACTCCCATATTGGTTTTGGAGCCGTCAGAGTACCAGCAGAGATCGGCTCTCAATAAAGTCGTTTGATTTCGTTCCCAGTCCTCCCTTTCCGTGAGGACGGTCTTGAAAGACAGATATCTACTGATATTTTTAGGCATCAAGTCTGAGACCATTCCCAGAATCCCGTGACCCTCAATGTCATCAAGGAGTCCGGATCCTCTGAGACTGATTTCCTTCAGCATACTGTCGGCCGTTTGTTTTAGTCTGTACGTTGTCCACCTCGCCACCCTCTCCAACCATATGTGAAGAGGTGGAATATTAAGGAGGACCTCCAGAGCGGCTGATGGTGCGGTGCTATCGCTCCCGTTATCATCTTGTCTCTGTAGATGAGCCAGTTTGGCACTCGCGATACCACGAAGTGCCTTAGCCCACCAAACTATGGCTCCATATGTTATCATTGGTCTGATAACCACTACATAGAGCCAGTACATCTGTTGGGGGTTTGTTCCCCAGTTGTTTCCACAGATTCTCCGGCATGTCCACAGGGACAGTTTAGCCCTGCGGATTACATTCTCTAACTGTATGTCCCAGTTGAGCTTCTTATCTAGGGTAACCCCCAGATATTTTGCTTCTTCCGAAAATGGAATCGTTTCCCCCATAAGAATAGGTGGTTTTAATTTATTCAACCTTCTTCTGGTAAATGGAACAATGATCGTTTTGCGGGGGTTCACAGACATATGTTCCCTCCGGCATCAATCATTCACAACATTTAGTGTCTCCTGAAGAGTACTTGCTAGTTCCTCCTCATATTTGCCCCTAACCATTATGACTAGATCATCAGCATATGCCTGGACCTCAACCTCCCACAATCCGAGGATAGCCAGCAAACCGTCCACAAAGAGAGACCACAGCAGGGGGGGGGATAGAACTCCCCCCTGAGGGCACCCCCTCGCAGCCCTGAAGCTGATCACCTCCCCCTGCAGCGAGGTAATAACGGTCCGATTGTGGAGCATGCTTCCGATCCAGCCACAAATGGTAGGTTGCGGTGTTAGTCACTCGCATGGTACAGAAACATAGTTTCTGACAACCGCTTTTTACATTCTAGGTCTAAACCCCTGAGGATGACTCAATAATGGGTCAAAACGCGTAGGGTTTTAAGAATAAAATCAGTTGTCTGGTAGTAAAAGCCTTTTAATTTCCCTTAATAATGTCAAACCCAGACGTTATGACGTTCAGAAATAAATGAACAAATAACTGTCTATTTCTATCTTTTAAAAACAAATATCAAAACAAAATAACCTCTCAACAGTTGTGACAAATTATAATCTACTAACTTATTGTATTCACGTGAGGTCAACGATTCAGTCTCTCAAAAAACGACAGCAAGTTTAAATATTCATGAAATTTGAACAATTTTAATGAATATTCTCCCCAAACTTAATTACCTATAGGTATCCAAATGAGATAAAGGTTTCGTATTTTCATGTATTACCTTTTGAGGTTAAGAAGTAAACGAACGAATAATGGGCACGTTTAATAATTTACCTGAACGACGGTTCGTGTACTCGAACGCAGATTTGAACGTTTAAAAGCTGTTCGAACAACCACACTCTTTCGATTAATAATGGTTCTAATTGCTCGAACAGCTTTTTCACGCCCCAGGTCGAGAGTTGATGCATTAAAACCGTTTTAATTCCTAACCTAACAAATTTGAAATGCTTGTTGAAAAGCTGGAGCTCATTTCTTAATTTAATTGATTGAAATATGTATTATAATATGATTACATAGACGACAGGTGTATAGCATGCCTGTGGTAGATGTAATTACTGCAATTTCACCATCAATTGCAATATCGGAAACTATTTGGAAATAAAATTTAATTATGGCTGCTTTTCCAGTAAAAACATGGATATTTTTTATTTAATTTCTATTATTGAATAATTTCTACCCGGTAAAAACTTTACTTCAACAGAGAGATCTTCCAAATTACAAATAAGCTATCAGCGAGAACAATCAGTGAGTGAAAAGTGTCTCTGTCTGCTGAAACGAAGTTTAACCATCGATTGACCTTGTTATATAGGTTATAAAATTAAAGGCCACATTCCTCTGTTCAATTCACAAAACATTATTACAATTATAACTTAATTTGCTGTTTCATTAAATTGGGAGGTTATGTCAATTTTCGGTCAATTTAAAATTGAAATTATTGAGAATTATTGACAACTTGTTGTGATCACAGCATTGGCGTTTAAAAATTAATGGGGTTCAACAAGTGCGAGTATGAGGTTGCGGAAAAATCTCTGGGTGACGGTCGACTTTACCGCAACTGGAATGAAGCAAAACAGCGCACACCACAAGAAAGAGTACGTACGTAACGTAGATAAATAATCAGCAAAAAAATTTATGGAAAAACCATAAATAGCAGAATAAATGATAATTAAAGTTATAACAACAGCGTTGCCACATTTAATATTAAATTCCAAGAGTGTTTTGCCGCCTGAACGCAACAAAAGATCTTAAATGCTTTTTACACACACTCCTCCCGACCTGACTTTCTGGACCTGACAAGACACCACCTTGTCAAAATAAAAGCTGAAACCGTTTTAAGTTTTATAAGTCATTGTGCCATAGTTACCACATAAAATTTCCCTAAAGAAAAAAGAAGACAAATACTACCCTGTAATAAGGAAGTAGATTCGAAACTGACAACAACGCCTATCTGCATGAAATATGTCAACAAAACAACAGTCATAACCTCTGGTATAAAAATATACGTTTTTATGGTAAATCTAAATGTTTTAATTGCTTTCATCACTGCAAGGTTATTAAAAACGAAATATACCACATTGTTTAACTTTATTAAGGTATGTACAACTGTTTTTAGGCCATATTCTATTATAATCACGTTGAAATGTAGTTGCGGTAAAGTCAACCGTCACCAATCTCTACTCAATCCAGTTGGCAGAATTATTAAACACAGCCATTATAACATACACAACACATCATCTTCTAATAGCACACTACATACTTTGTGCTAACCATTTTTTCTTAGGGTTCAAAACTTATATGTTTAATTTATTATATTCGCTTTGACCATATTATTTACTTAATTGAAACGTAATTAAATTAAAACTGAAGATCTCATAATTTAAGCCAGATATTGTAGTTCAACATCAATTTTTATACTTTTCATAAGAGAAATTGAAGAAGACATTACATAACTATCTACGCATTTCAAACTACAAAGAAAATTTCAGGCATAAAGTCTACTTGAAGAAGTAAACATAAGTTACCTAGCCTAAGCAAATAATTATTGGCAAAAAACTTACATTTTTTAGTACCAAAAAATATTAAGTGTTTTTATACAAATCCAAAATAGAACCGTGAACTGCTAGAATTTTAGTTAAACAAAAAAAAAGGGAAATGCATTTTATGTCCATGGCAAGCTTGATCTACTAATGTAATCAGATTGAAAATAAAAATGTCAGAAACAGCTGAGGTGACTGTCAATATATTTTTAGAACAAAAATAATTTTATATGGTAAAAATAGACAGACAAGATAAAATTTGTTTCCTAACTTAGTCTTGCTTATTTGTTGATTTCAAAGAGCTTAGAAGATGACATAAAATTGTATTTTAATCTTATTCAGAAAGTAAATTTCATACAAGAATTGTCACTAAAACTTATGGACACTGTAAATATAAACAAAATTATTATGTTTAGGACTTGCTTGCAGTTATGTCTTTCGTTTCAAGTTAAGGAGTAGTATTATTCTTAGCGTAAGAAGTAATACCTACATTTCTAAAAAATTTCAAATCAATCGGAGAACGTTTTCTAAACGTGTAGCTAAGACAGAGTTTTGTAACGAAGCAGCTCACAGAGGAAGTGCAAAAAAATGTTTAAACTGGGATGAAATTCAATCCAGCGTTAAGACTATTGTAAAATGAAAACCCATACTTAGGTACATTTAATGCAATGTCATACCAGACCCTTCAACTTGACAAATAGAGAACTAACCTAAACTTTTCAGATGATGTTTTCAGATAAGATGACGATATTATTAAATATTAATATGTCGGTTGTGTTTGTTAATTCTAGAGATGAGTCACTTCTAATATCAGGATAATTATTAGTTTATTTTATGGTATAATGGGTAGGTAAAAAAAAGAATGCAAGGCCATTGACAAGGAAGGCAAGGTAAATGTCATCACCTGTGCTGAAAAATTCGTCTGGAGTTCTTCCACCGGCGATGAGCCATTTACACCAATCTATCGTCTCCCATTCATCGATAGATTTGCAGCTGGGATTAAGAAGATTATCCAGGACTTCGTTGAGATGTCTAGGGCTCGGATTATTAGCACAATCGGCATGTATGTAAGCCGCAGTGGCCCGTTTACCTTTGGCCATAAGGACCTTCGCCTCAAAAGTGGAATTTGAGGCCATATCTCTTGCTATATTATCATCTAACCTTTAATTTCACTTTTCAATTAATCGCGAACTAGTCACACTTTGGACAATTTTCACTGTCGCATCAATACATCAAACTTCACTTTTCAAACCACACACACACTACACTGCACACCATGATCACTGTCGGTAATTAGTAAACAAAAACGAATCGAGAGCAGTTGACAATTAACAAAACAAAAGCCAGTTAAAAATCAGAAGTCTACGGATAGATCTTCTCAAAACTCGTGACAATCGGATAGTAAAGCTCGCTAAATTAAAAATATACACGAAGGATTTGTGAACCTGGCGTAAAATGAAACAGTTCCAATGAAATTTCACAGGTAAGGAGACTCTTCTGTCCTCTTTCTAAAGCGTATGTCTGCTGATCAAGTTAAATTATTTCGAACAGTCATAGAACTTCTAAGTTTCAGAATATTCGACCTTATGTGTTCTTAATTTAAAGATACTATTTACTGGTGAGGTTATTGGTGTTCAATATAGCGTGTAAGCTACGACATCCACGTAGTTGTTTTATAATTCTAGACATTCAACACAAGAAAACGAAATGTTTTATCACTAAAAAGTTTGAGAATTTTAAGACTAAAACATAATACCTAACAACTTTTGCATTTTAGTATTCTTGAGGAATCACCAAATTACATTAAAATAAGCTGTATGACTTGAATGATTAATGAGTAATACATTTCGAATCTAGTATTCTTACCGCGGTAGAAATTTCTAACCAATCAAGATACGATGCGCTTATTTTGAAAAAGTAAATACTTTCCTATTTAGCAGAAATAAATAAAATATATAATAATTTTAATCACAGATAAATAAGTGTAAATATAATTTTATTGAGAATATTTAATTTTTCGGTCTCAACTTAGCAGTTTTTATACAGCTCGGTACTTATTACCGATAAGGTATATGGTATTATGTAGGTATACTTAGGTTACCTGCCGAACGGCGGTAAATATTATATTTTTATTATACTCTGTATTAAATACCTATTACTTAATTGCTTTATTAAATGTCTCGTAGTTGTTGCAAATAACCAATCTCAATGATTGTGAAATATAACAATAGTTTTATATAATAGGTATATGATATAATGAGATTCAAGATACAGAATTTTGGTATTACCAGTGTTTGAGAAAGTTGAATGTCTGCATGTTCCAACTTTAGGAGGAAGCATACAGTCGTGTTGGACCTGAGTACCATGCGATGTTGACTACGTTAAAGATCCATATCCTGCTTACAGAAATTAGAGGGTTCGGGAAAATTTCTGGAATGCTGAGGTGAAACTCTACTCCCTATATGTAAGTTGATGATTGACCATAATATAGTTAGACCTAGTGTAAAGAACTAAAATACAGTATAGAATATAGGTAGGTACCTACCTATACGATAGAATACTTTTTAACTGCAGGTCTCACTTATTTCCACGATTATACAGGGTGTGGCGCCAAGTCCTTTAGTTAGCCGTTTCTCAATAACTACTCCGATTTGAAATTTGAAAATTTACACACATACGATCGAGACAAATTCCAGTTCAGTGAAAATAGCTTACTTTATGTCAAACTTCCGGTTTAACCGGAAGTGACCATCAACTTGCTTATTTTAAATAGAACATGGTAATTTTCATTATATTTTCGAATTCTACATTAAATTTGAGATAAATTATTACTAATACATCATATGTCAAAAATCAACCGTTTTCGAAATTTTTCGATTTTTTTGAAAATTCTCGCGAAAACCAAGGTGAACGTTGCACGCTCTCTGTCTCTCTCTGTGGAAATACAACTGAGAAGACTCAGTTTTTGTACAGATTCCCCTCAGATTGGCACCTAAACGACACGTTTGATAGCGTTTCTTTTAAGTATACAGGGTGATGAGAATTAGCCGTGCCATTTGGTAAAATTGAAATCACAGTTACTCGCTTATTTCAAATGGAACATCCTATATTTTATGAACTATTTCGGTTCCCATCCGGTTTCCCTTTCAACGTCTATTATCATTCCGTATACCTAAATTCCACCGTTTCCCGATTATTTCAATTTTAATGGATTCACTTAATTCTAATTGTCACAATAGATTTAAAGCAGGCTTTGGAACTTGATGATATCCATGTTGACGTCTACATGCCAATTCTCACCCCTTACAAATGAGAACATAACATTTGTTGGGCCTTCTCGCGTAAAAAAAGAGAACACTTTGTATTTGCATACAAATCGCCGCATTTCCCTTGTTTTACTTCTGTAAAATCAATGTGTTGTTAACTAACTTGTAAAATCAAAATACAACTCAACAATATAGGTAGTTATTTATTATAAATGATTACAGAACTTAACTAATAGCTAGTGGAAACTAAGACACAAAAACAAATAAAAAAATTGTGGAACTTATAACAAATGCTCAAAATTACTCCCACTGACATGGAGGCATTTTGTTATTCGTCTTATAATGTTTTGGTTCGTAGCCTTGCTGATTTGTCTCGAACGCAGTGAATTGAAGGCACGTAAAACTCTACCTACCATGTCTTCCTTTGTGGTGGCAGGTTCGTGGTAAACTTTATTTTTGATGTAGCCCCAGATGCTTGCATCCAGAGGTGTTAAGTCAGGGGACCGTGGTGGCCATCTATGTGGGCAGTTATTGGCAATTCACCTGTCTTCAAAATGTTGTTGCAAAAAATCATGAGCTAAATGGAAACTGTGGGACGGTGCTCCGTCTTGCTGATGCCAGTTTGTTCTATCTTCTTTTAAATTAATGTGTTGAGAGAAACTAGAATCACTTCGTGCAAAATATCATTATAATTCATACCAGGGAGATATTTTCATCGTATATTTAAATACCAAAAATCTTATCGTTCTTAATTGCACAAAACACATTGAATGACCACCTGCCTTGGAAATAGTTGATCATGGTAACATGGGGATTCTCATCTGACCAGAAGTGACTACTGTGGTGATGGTCCATGCCATTTTTGGAGAACTTCGCCTCATCGCACCAAATAATTCTCTTGCAGAAATTCTCATCTTATTCTTGTGTTTTCAATAGGAACCATTCACAGAACTCAACACGTATAGAAAGATCGTTTGCTTGCAAACCATGTATCGGGTGGTAAGAGAAGGGTCTCCAATTATACTTTTTCAAAATTCTGTGACTCGTTCTCGCGGACAAGCGTAATTCTTTTTCGCAATCTCCGATAGATGCCTTGGGATCAGCCACAAAAAATGCCAATACGTTCACTTCGTTTACCTCGTTATCGACGAGTGGCTTACGCTTCTGTACTTTTGGGCGAAAACTTCCATGTTGTGAACAATTTTGCAGCAACTTCTTTATCATGTCGTGACTGGGTTTCGGTTTATTCGGGTACTTTTCTGCAAATGCACAATATGTTCGGCCCACAATTCGTTGATACTCACCATAAATAAATGGAAGCTCCAAAAAATCGTCGTTTGTGTACTGCAAATTCGCCATTTTTGCACCGCGTTAACTGATAGTATCTCGATTTTTATGACAATAAGCTTCGCTTGACGCTCTTTTGACATGTAGGCGTCAACAAGCATATTATCAAGTTCCAAAGCCTGCCTTAAATATATTGTGGCAATTTGAATTAAGTGAATCCAATAAAATTGAAATATTCGGAAAACGGTGGAATTTAGGTATAGGGAATGCTAATAGACGTTGAAAGGGAAACCGGATACGAACCGAAACAGCTCATAAAATATAGGGTGTTCCATTTGAAATAAGCTAGTAATTGTGATTTCAATTTTACCAAATGGCACGGCTAATTCTCATCACCCTGTATACTTAAAAGAAACGCTATCAAACGTGTCGTTTATGTGCCAATCTGAGGGTAATCTGTACAAAAACTGAGTCTTCTCAGTTGTATTTCCACAGAGAGAGGGAGAGAGAGAGTGAGCGTGCAACGTTCATCTTGGTTTTGGCGAGAATTGATGAGAGAATGATTTTTGACATATGATGTATTAGTAATAATTTATCTCAAATTCAATGTAGAATTCGAAAATATAATGAAAATTAATATGTTGTATTTAAAATAAGCAAGTTGATGGTCACTTCCGGTTAAACCGGAAGTTTGACATAAAAATCGGAGCAGTTATTGATAAACGGCTAACTAAATGTCTTGGCGCCACACCCTGTATACATATCCCCTGGTAAGGTGGTATATATATAACTTATATAATAATAAACCGTGTCATAATACTTAAATGCAAAGCTCACGTTATGACGAAAAATGTATCTCACAACTTTAGCAATAAACAGAAATTTTAAGGAAAAGTAATACAATTTTCCTAAGATTTATAATTAATAAAATACCACAAATAATTATAATAACTATATAATTTCTGTATTAACAGCTAGCAGGGGCGTTCTTGGAAGTTTTTCGTAAATACAATAAGTACCATTTCTTGGTTTTTAACTTTACTAAAAAATTATTTGCAATTACGAGTTAATTTAAATAGCTATAAATTTCAGTTTTGCATTCTTTGCAATTTTTTTACAGTTTTAAGACTTAACCAACATTTTGATTTATGAGTTATTAAATTTTATCAGGTATATTTAAAAATGTTGCATTTGCTCGTACTATTAAGCAGTGGCGATTTCTCCTAGTGAGCTAGGTGTGCGCCGCACACCCTAAAATATAATTAAAATGTGCACAGTTAAATATGTTTTATTTCTTTTTCCCTTAGTCTTAATACACTACATATGTTATGACAATCGATTTAATTTACTTATTTGATTTCATAAATAGTCGGTTAATAGTGACTTGGAATGAAGTCGGCACCACGTCTTTATTCAGAAAATATGAGTAGGTCAATAGCAACTGGGAATGAATTCGGGTTAGGTGTGCGTTGTTATTTCCGAACAACTTCACTCGACAGAGCTGTATTGGTATACAATACAGTCCCCCACCCATGTGTTTAAATAGTAAGGAAATACCATTCGTTTTAACACTGCAGTGAGCGGTAAAAATACCGCTCAAGACAAATGAATGGAACGCCGGTTTAACAAACGTTGTGATAGCATTATTTACAAACATTACAACTGCGCTTGCCTGGACCACAGTATTCTAGAATCAAAGACTATAATACATTTTAGTAAATTTTCGTAGAAAAAATTCACTAATGGGGAGATCTCGACTTTTGAATTTTGAAAAATTGTTTGCAAATGAGCGCGAACTAGGACCCCTAGAACCCATATCCGGGGTCAGTTTCAATTTATATATATAAGAATTTAATTTGAGTCAAGTTTTAAAATATAGAAATTTTTGATTAAAATGAAGAAACTGATTTCAAATACCATCCATATTTCTAGAAATTGTAATGGTACATAATGAGGTGAGGTAATTTTGGAGATTAGAAATCAGATGACAGAACTTTAGAACAATTGACATTTAGATTAAAATTTAGTCAAAATTGCATCATTTGCAGTCACAAGTTTAGACTTATTTGTAAGATGCTTTGTACTATTTATATAACAATAAACTATAAACTATATATATATATATATATATATATATATATATATATATATATATATATATATATATATATATATATATATATATATATATATATATATAGGTATCACACCGATAACTCAAAATATAATCGGCCGATTTTGATAAAATTTGGCATGTACCTTCCTTCTGTAAATGTATTGGATAATTTCGTTAGTCAGGAAAATCGGACGAGGTTTTCCGAGAAAATTTTGAGTTTTTATTCGAAAAAAATTTGTATCTCAAAAAATAAAAAAGATAAGATAACCAAATTTAGTAGGTAGGTTTACGATATAAAAATTAAACTATACACCAAAATTTAGATTTCTATGTTGCAAGATAAAAAAGTTATAATAAAATATTTTGTGCCAGATCATTTCTATGAAAATTCACTACCATAACGCACTTGCTGCATCCAGGATTTTTACACATTTTATTATTTAGTACCATATTAACATTGAACTACTTTTAATGTTTACAGTTTTCACCCCGTTCCGGACAGTGCTAACGCTAACACAAATTTGTGTGAAGAGAAGAGCTTGATAATAATTCCATGTTCTTTTCGTGTTTTAAAGTTTTAAGTGACTTTTTAATTTGTTAGTGTTGCAGTGGGAAAGTAATTTATTTATCTACGTATCATTCCCATATAGGTCGAATATATATATATATATATATATATATATATATATATATATATATATATATATATATATATATATATATGTACATTTAGTGTTAATAATTTTTAAAACCACCACTAACAGCAACTCGTTACCGCACACCCGAACATTTTGGTCAGGAGACGCCACTGCTATTAAGCAGGAAATGTTTGGAAGCAGTTTTCTGGGCCTTTGCACAGGCGAAGGTGTATTAGTGAATTTTCATTGAGAAAATTAATTAATATTTCCTAATGATGTTGAGACTTTTGTAAATTCTTTTCAAATGATCCCCTCAGAACCCCTAGAACCCATATCCAATGTCCGTTTGAATTTTTATATGTTTATATACAGCGGCTGCCCAAAAAGTCGTAAATCAAACGTCACACGAAGATAGGCTAGGTCAAGCCCTTTCAGAAAAACCCTATATGATCTTATCAAAAAGTTGACGGTTTTCAAGATTAAACAGAAAAAATATTTCCGGAATGTGTTTTTTTTTAATGTTAATCCTCAATAATTGCGTTATCGAATCAATCTGAAATATTTTGTGTTATTATTTAGAAAATCTGATGAAAAAAAAAAGATAAATCGGATACGTTTCTTCCCCAGTTTTATAAAATTTGGAATAAACCTCCATAGTGAAAAAAATTTTTGTAAGATTTACTGGTTCACAATTTCAAAACCTCTGTTTTATGGAGATTCTGAAATAGTCTAAAACATTACCGGTATCTCTAAAAGTAATTCACTGTCGACGATTGAAAGTAAATTTGGAAGTGAAATCAGGTAGCTAATAAACAAAAACAAACAGATTTTGAGATTTATAAAAATTATTTCTGTCAGTGTCAGTAAGATTACTTATTTAGTTTAAAACACGCGCTCACTTCTCCGCAAATTAATTCACCAGCGGACTTTGTTTTATTCAGGATTTTTGATACAATGGAAAATCAAGTGAATTACACCCGTCAAGAGTATGTGGACATGCATCTTATGTATGGAGAGACTCGATGCGTGCCGTTCAGAGGTGGTGTGGCTTACAACGCCAAGGATTTATGCGCAGCGCTGCCCAGACCGACAACATCCATATTACGGCGTGTTCATAAGAACCCATAACACCTACAGCGTTGGTAAAATGCCTGGCATCGATCGTGTTGATCGAACTGGATGACCGCGAACTGCAGACGGGGATGCTGTTATCGAAGAACCTGGTACCTCGACGCGGAAAGCACAGAGACGAACTGGTGTCCCAAAGTCTACTACTCATAGAATTTTAAAAAGGTATTCGCTACCATAACGCACTTGCTGCGTCCAGACTTTCTTCTTTTATTAAGTTTAAATCTGGTTGTAGAAGGTAGCTAGATATTTGGAATATTTATTGAGTTTGGCAATGTCGCAAATACCAGAGAGACGCAGCGACGCTGCATAACATGCGACAGACACAAGCGCTCAAATCCGATAATCAGGGGTCTGGATCGCTTATTTTTCCTACTGTCTACAGTGTATACCGTCTATTTAAATCTAGAATCTAGACCATTGCAGTTCATCCGAAGGTTTTTGTTTTATCTATGTAGTTTATATTATCGTCTTCAGTAAGCGGTTTAAAATCCGCCTATGCGAATCAGTATTGGTCGGTTGGTCGGCGTATGAGCTTTGGGGTAGTGATGGGTTGTTATTTAACAGTCTGTTATATTTTAACTGTTGTCGAGCCGCAACAGTAACAACCTGTTATGGATATATACAAATAACAGGTACAGTGGAGGGGATGCTGTTGCGCTTTACACTAGAACTCGGAGTCGTATCTGTTTCTGTTGCACTGCTACGATGAAGCAACTTCTGTTTTCATCCGCAACTGTTATAACAGGATGAATGGACATGAGACTGGGAATGGGGTATAGAGCGGACTTTACTTCATTACATAAAACTGTTTTCATCCGCAACTGTTATAACAGGATGAATGGACATGAGACTGGGAATGGGGTATAGAGTATAGAGCGGACTTTACTTCATAACATACTACTTTATACTAGTGTGCTCACAGCTTTGGGAACGTAGGGTCGTCGGTACAATGAAACTGTTAAATTTTGACAGGTTGTTGGTTCACACAAAACACACACATATATTTACAATTTATAAACAAACACAAAATATGAAAAATGTAAATAAAATCAACGATGTTTCTTTTTTTCTTTGAGAAAAATTGTCTTACACTAAAAAAAATACTTTTCTAACAAAACACTTTCAAAGTTCTGAGTTTTTGTTGATGAACATTATTTGACTGACTTTGGTCGACAAAAGTCTGTTACGTTACTGATATGTATACAAATGTACAGTTATGCTTTAACATGAGTCCTTAGGTATTATATTATATTAGGTAGTTTCTTTGCTCATTCTTCTTTGCCTTATGTAACTAATAATTCAATATTCTTTTTTACTTTTCACTTTGGAAATCTAAGAAATGGGTCCGATTTTAAACATCTTTTTTTTATTACTACTGCAAAATAAAAAATCGCTGAAACTTAAAACATCTCAGAAACAGTACCAATTTTAATGAAATTATAAAAATATTCCCTGTACCCGGTATAGTTGAAACCAGACACACTTCGCCCTATAGGTAGAGAGAAAAAAATTAGTTTTAATTTTTTTTTAATTATTTATTTTATTTTTTGCTTACAATAATTCATGTATTTCATAAGTCTCATTTTCAAGGAAAAGATGGCTATAGAGGTTTTCAAGCTCAGTGATTAACTAATACTTAATTAGTAAAGAAAATTCGAAAGAAATTCTGCATTGTTGAATTTTTTACCAAATTATTATTAGTGATGAATACCCAAAAAAAAAAACCTCCATCATTTTTTTAATAAAAAATTAATTAATTGTTTTAAACATAATACAAGAATATTTTTTATTTTAAACATTACCCAACTACACCACCGGACGGGTTCAGCTACTGTTACTACGTCTACGTGGAATTCTTAATAATTCATAATTCATACTGTTATTTTCAACCTGTTATATTTAACTGTTATTTCTAAATAACAGTAACAGTTGCGACCTGTTACAGCAATATAACAGTTTTTCCCATCACTACTTTGGAGTAAGCTGCAACTGAAAATCCTCTTCCTCGTCCGTCTACGATTGGTGCCGTACAAGTTTGTGATTGTGTTTATGTTATACGTGATTGAACAAACATACATATTTATATGAGGGGATGATAAATGGGTGGTTTGGTGAAAATTTCCATTTTTTCAATAAAACTCTAGTAAAATAACGTTTAACTAAAGTTAATGGCTACAGGAATACAAATATTTTCTTTGTGGTCACGCCATACACACTCAAATTCATTACCATGAGAATGTCTTTCTGTAGAGAATAAATTATCACAGCTATGTGGAAGTCATGATTCAATTTGCAGCACTATTTTCAGATACATATGCAAATTTACTGATTAAAGCTTATGTGAACCAGACAAAACTAAAAAAATTGGGATTTTGTGAAAATATTTTGTATAAAATAGTCTATTAGTAGTGACTCCCTATAAGGCATCATGAACTTGACTGATGTGCCACAAAGATCATATATACCTTTGGAAATATGCCTGCTGGGAGAGTATTCCAAAGTTTAGACGCTAGTTTAGACTCTAGAAAAGAACGCGGATTCGTAACTAACTATTCGACAAGTGTGGGTAATTTGACACTAAAAGCGTGCGCTTTTGACTAAAATAGATTTGCTGGCAAAAGGCCGCAGGTACTAACGAAGTAATTGCTGAGGAGCAATGTCGCTGGTCAATGTAGAGAGCGTGAATTTTTTCTGCAGTATTTTGTCAGCCATCTGAACGGCTGGTTCCTGTAGATCAATCTGTCTAGAAACAAAAACTTTCTTGATGCAATTATGTGTTTTTGAAGCATAAAACATAACCAGATTTGCAGAGCCCCAGATAAGATACTTATGCAGGTCATCATCCAGGAAGTTGGTTACTTCGACTCTCACTGATAGGGAGCTAGAATAGATATTGGGCGAGTCGATGATAACGTGCTGTGAAGAATACTATATTCAGCAAAGCTGTGGATCGGATCGTTGGTTGTGCAAATGCATGGATGAGAATGGAAATAATATCTAAAAATATGAAATTATAGAAAATAACTCGCAACCATGTGGTTATTCATTTTTATTTCACTTACGTGTCGCCTTACCTATATATATATATATATATATATATATATATATATATATATATATATATATATATATATATATATATATATATATATATATATATATATATATATATCTGTAGCTTGGTTCTAAAAGGGCCAATGTCAATTTTCCGTGATTTGGGCCAAAGTGCATTTTCAGTCTGTGTTTAAAGAAAACATTTATATGTAAAAAGGGCCAGTGCCTGCTTGCAGTAACAATCGAGCTATAAAAGTGTGTAGGGCCAATGTTGAAACTCAAAAAATATCTTATTTTACAGGTAAAAAGGCCAAAATAGACATAGGCCTAAGAGCGACTACCAAACGTATATCATAAAAAGGCAAAAGTGGACATTGGCCTTTCTATTTTAATATTCTACATGTGAGAGCGCTATACATTGGCCCCCAACATTGAAAAATCCATCTCTGGGTTTTCAGTTTGTTTTCAGACACGCTAATGTGCGTATAAAAGTGAGTGATTCTATTATTGTTTTGTGTAATATATATGACCTATCATGTCATCCCGCAGTAAAAAAATATTGAGTTTGTGTTCAGCTTTGCCTTTGGTGACAGAAAATGATAACAATCAAGGTAAGCAATAATTATAATTTACACATTAAACTAATATTTTAGGTTATGTTTGTGAAATAGAGGAATTATTATTGCGGAGCTTAGATTTCATTCATACGAAATATGATGATAAGATAATACGAATGTTTACTCATTGGTACAACAATTTAAAAATTAGTAGGCGAGAAAAATGTTTCTTTTAACTTCCGGATGGTTGGATAAATTTGAAATATTTTTAACTTTGTAGTACGTGCGATCTTTTAGTTCTACCCAAAGAGGTTGTAAGGGATAGAGGTAACAAAGGTGCAGTTTTGCAATACAAGAAGCCTGTACACTTTTCCAAACTGGGCGGAGTTCGGTGACTTGAGTGGGAGAAACGTCAGGGACGTATTTAGGAATTTTTAGTTTGGTTAGAAATAAAACTGAAATTATTCAATCATTGAAATGTAATGCTTATTCATGAATTTCTTAAGCTTTTGTATAAATAGGTAACCTAAAAAGGTTCGGAACGCAGCAAGTGCGTTATGATAGTGAATTTTCATAACAATATTAAATAATATATTTATATAAGCTGTAAGATTTAGCCTTATATTAAAAGTTATGAAAATTAATTTATTTAATTAGGAACAGTAAAACAAGGTAAAGAAGGACAAGCAAAAACATGATCTATGACATATATTTATAGAGTAATTTGGATACAAAACTCAAACAAAGCAATTGATAAACAGGAAATATACTCTAGAAAAATACACTAGAAAGCTGGAAAAAAAATCCTTTGGTTGATGCATTGAGGGTGATTGTATGCATGCAGGAGAAGAACCCCCAGGAGGAAGAGGGTTTCTGCTCCTCACCCAAAAATTCGGGGGGTTCTCCTTCCCCTTGTGCATGCATACAACTACCTTCAAAGCATAAAGCACAAGAAAAATTTCTTGTGAGCAACCCCCAAGAAGGTTGCTGGACCTGGGCGAATATGGGGTAGACAGGGTTTAAAGGAGGTATTGCTGTAAAATGTGAAAAACGCATGTTTTCAAAGTCCCTTAATTTTCTTGGGGGTTGTTTGCCAGAAAATTTGCCTTGTGGCCGAGGAAGGTTCTAAGCATGTTGCTGGAAAAAAATATCTAAAACCCTCATGCAGTCAACTGCAAATTTACCGAAATTACATTCTACTTCGTCGCCTATAATGTCTTTTTCAGATAATGTAGAATACAGAGCTAAATTAAATAGGTTCACTTGCATTTTCATTTATTTTTATATTACATTTATAAGCACAATAAGCATATAATTAAGGGAACCCTTAATTAACATTGCAGCAACACAAACTTGAAAAGTGGAGAAATTATTTACAGTATGTTAACAGTTATAAACTTGATTTCATCATGTTACAGTAGTATTCTGATAATACAAAATTACATCTAACTGTATGCACACAACAGCTGGTGTGTTACGAGATGTGATGAAACGCCAAACTGACTGTACCACAGCATTAGCATAATATTATTATGCTGCCACATTATCATATCTCTCTAGTAATGGTATCATGTCAAAAACCTACACTAGAGGCTAAATTTCCAATTTCTTCTTTGTTTATGGTGTCTGTTTCTACTGTCCTAAATTTCCAATTTGATATTGTCAATAAATAACACTACCACACAATGACAAATGACAGCTGAGCTTCAGCACAGACGCAGTCTAACAAAGTTGTCGGACAGAGTAAATTATGATCGGAGGGATACCTAAGTTAAAAATCATGAGAAATGGGTAATTCGAAATTTGCAGGTATTAAATACAGTATTTTTTAACTGACTGATAAAATTAAATTTTATAAAATGTTTTCTTTATTATCAGAAGTTGTAAAAATTTCATATGTTTATACATGAAAGGTTTAACTACATGAAATTTCTGAAGATCGGGCAATCCTGGTCAGCAACATCTTGACATCTGGCAATGGTTGTAACTTCCATTGTTTAGATTTTATCTACAATTTATTTAAATAGCATAACAGTACAGGTGCTGTATTGCTCTGCCTTTGTCCAACATTGTAGATATTGCATTACAGAATTTGAAGTGATGTCGAGGATTATTTTATTATTAATTTCGAATAACTTCATTTTTCTTTGATCAAAAGACTTGAAAATTGGTACACAACCACATCTCTGTATGTTCTTTTAAGTTGTAAATTTTCGTTCCAATCACTTAAACAATTTGAAAGCTATTGCGTTTAAAAAAATATATTTAATTTTTTGTTAGGAAAAACTATGTGTTAAGATCTGATGAACGAACTCATCCAAGCCATTAGCAAAATAAGCGTAATTCCAAAATTTTCTCCAAATCAGTGAAATATTTTTTGGGTTATTGGTTGGATAAATTGTTGGATGAATATATTGGATAAAGTTTTATATTCAAAAGGTTAGATAAATAATAATAGTTTTTATTTCAACAACAGAAGAAAATACAAAATAAAGTACATTGTACTGTTTACAAATTAATGTTAACATTCCTTGTCTTTTTTAAAGAAATAGAGATTAATTTCATTGATTGCTGTTGCCCTTACTTCATGAAACTGGTCCATACTTCATACAGACTTGGAGACTACTTCTCTGGCTTCACTGTTGGTTTTCGTTTTTGTAGGTGAAGGACGTAGCCAGCGCGTAAGCTAACTGGAGCAAGTGGCCCTTCTGAATTCTAGATGTTCTTCAACGTCTCTGTTACTGGTTTTGCTGCTTGATAGTATCCTCAGACAGAAAAAATTTGAATTAATACGAAATCATGACAATTACAAATAAAGATCTGTTGCTATTTTATGATGTTATAATCAAAAAAATCTTTAAAAGTGAAAATAAAATAAAACAAAATGACGGATGACGCCTTTAAAATGTCTACGTGATGTATATCAATATTTAACATAAAGATAGAAGAAACCTATAACAGTAATAACTATAATAACAATTACAACAATAAAATAACTAAACAAACACATTAATAAAGCAGACTATACAATGAAAATATCGACACACATCATGTCTTATAACAACTTTTTGGAAAAAATAGTTAGATTTATGTTGTCTGATTTATTTAATTAGGAAGAAGAATATCTCAGAAATCCTAAATATTGTCGTGTATATGCTTTTTTACTTCTAAAGCTTAAAACAAGTCTAGTTTACACTTGTCATGACAAAAATGTTGTGGTTTTATGCCGTTATTTACTGTGGGTCTATGTTGGGTATCAATAATATGTTTTGCAAATGTAGATTTGTCAGCATGGTTATTTCTAAATGCAAAAATATGTTCTTTGTATCGGGTGTTAAAATTTCTAGAAGTTTGATCGATGTAGATTGCGTTACGTGTGCATTTCACAAATTTTGAATACCTATACAAATACAAAAGTAGCTTTTAAATCTTATAACATGACGCTTGATTTATTAGATTATTTCAAATAATTGATTGGAAGTATTATCACAGATGATGGTAAGTGTAGGAAAGGTCTGAAGAGGATCGCGATGGCAAAATAAGCATTCAATAACCAAAGTACTGTTCTCACTAATAAACATTTTAACCTGTCCATGAGGAACAAATGCAAGTCGTACGTGTATGGAGTATGGTAATGTATGGGGCGGAAACTTGGGCTGTAGTTAAGCAGGATATGAAGACAATATAAGCTTTTGAAATGTAGACAAGAAAAATGTCAAAGACAGTGCAGGTTGATAGAAAGACGCTTCAAAGTTTGCTAGGAGAGGTGAACGAATAAAGAGGCTTGCTCAAAGAAATCGAGAGGAAGCTAAAATTTATTGGTCATATTATAAGACATAATAACTTCCCGATAACATTATTTGAAGGACATACGAGTACTTGAAATGTACACTGAATTATTGGCCCTTAAATAAGAGAAGTTTGTTATAAACAGCCCTTAAACTTCTACTTTTATCAAATAGATTTTTGTTATAATGATGTATTCTAATAGAAACATACATAGATGATATTAGTTTAATTAGATGGCCATAATGGCAAGTCAAAAGATTTTGTTCTCGAAAGTGAACTTCAAGTTTTTTAAATATGCTGTTTTGGTTTATTATAGTTTTTAATATTCGCATGTTTATTTCCTTTACATTTATAATCACCGCAGATTCATTTAAGTATGTTTGAAGAACTTTTTCTGCAATAGTGCAAATAGATATTACATCGTCAGATGGGTATGTGAGGAGTTGACCTTTGTCTTTCTGATCTATAAACGATGTTAATAACGCAGACCTCTCCCCAACAAGTTCACCCGCGCATTCTTCGCATCTCAGAGCTTTTGTTATTTTCCTTACTACATAGCCAGATATATATGTCACGACTTCTTTCTTAAACTCTGATATATTCATATCTAATATTTGAAGAACTGTGTCGTCATCAAAATTATCTATTTGACTCATGTCTTCATCTGGTTCTTCAGATATTCGTTCTCGCCCACAAGTTTTATTTATTACCTCAATGGGTGACAGAATAGGAATTGCTTCCAAAGGGATACAATTTCCTTTAAATGAATCTTTTAATTCAAGATGCACCATCATCCTTTTATATGCACTTTTAAATTGCTTTGCTGATGGGTTATTGTTATAGCCTCCCATGGATCTAATTTGCCCAAAAAAAAGCTCAATATGATCCTGACTGATTTTGTAAGTGGGAAAATACAGCAAAAAATTATTGTCGGCAATTAAAGTTTTATAAACAAATTGCAAACTTTGTATGCAAAATAAAAAGCCAATTATACCCATTTTTCTACCACTCTCACACAGAAGCGTTCCATCAATTATCCTAAGTGACGTTAAATATTGTGATAGCTCTCTTAAAAATACATTAATGTTTTCAAAATTTTCTGCGTTTATTGCTTTCTTAAAATCTGAATTGTTTAAATTTCTAGAATTAAGAATGTCAAATAAATTGTTTATAAGTCGGATAAATTTCACAGTTCCCTCACATTCTTTGAACTCCTCAAGATGTAAAACTTCATTGCAATATTCCAAAGAATGTGCCACTGAGTGGCTAAAAAGTTGTGTGGCTAATTTAACCTTCAGTTTTTGATTTGTATAAAATATATGCGATTTTCTTAATTTATTTGCCAAATGAACGCCCTCCTGATCCTGTAACTCATTTAATTTTACTAAATAATCCCACTTTATATTTTCCCCATTCTCATCAATTATTAATTTTTTATCGCCTAATGTGTTTCTTATCAGTTTGATCATATGACATGGATCAAAAAAGACTGCAATTTTCCTACCTGAACTAGGATCAACAAACGTAGAGTTAATGTTCCTCCAATTCAAATCGCAGCCAAGTTCTTTTGCTAACGTTAGGTTATTTGTTGCCCCATCAAAAGTTATTGAGACCACGTATATGCCCGACTCATTTAGTAGCGTTAAACACTGTAATACCAAATTTTGTTTTTGTGTACCCCTTAAAGAGTCGATTAAAAAATATCCAAGAGGAAGCTTCCATGATTGATTAATGCTAACAAGCATAAAAACAAGAGCTTCCTTGGCTACAGGGTTACAATCGGTCTCAAGATTTGTACCAAAATCTACAAACCCATAATATTTTACCCCATCCCATTCTATATGTTGGCGAATTGCCATCTCATCTATGACTAAAGAACATATAAGTTTTCCATCTGTGCTTTCTGATTTTGACTTTAATAAGTTGAACACCTCTGACGTAAAACCAGCTTCCCCATTAACGCTTTGATACCATCTAGATATAGTTTTTGGATGAGGAAGAGCCGAGTTAAATGTGTTTCTGACAAAACTGTAAGCTTTGGGAGAGTAATAATGCAGCATAAGAGAAAAAGCTTTAAGTTGATTTTCATACTTATGTTTACGACCTAATTGTCTTTGTAAAAATTCTTCATTAGGTCCTATTTGCATTAATGTTTCTAATGTTTCGTCGGTTACTTTACCTTTTAGTTGTTTGATTATATTCGCAAGGGTTGCTGTTCTCTTCTTATAATGATGAACACTACTGCTGAGCCGTTTAATTTTTTTTCGTGCATCGAATAACTGCTTCTTCAGTTTACGTTTGCGCGGTGTAACAACCTATAAAAAATGTTCAATGATAAACCATTTATTTTCTCAAGTAAAATGAATATATAAACAAAATTTCCAACAACACATTTTGGTTAATAGTGGTTGAGATAAATTGCAAAACAGTTGTTTCTAACTTATTTAATCATGGACTATACAAACTTAAACACCATATAAAATGTGATGGAATAACATATTAGGTTTTTTAAAATTATACTGATTTCATAAACGGCAAAAACTGAATTTAACTCACCATTTCCTTCAAAGTGGGTGGCATTGAAGGTGTTTTCATTTCAGCAAATCCTAAACTACTAAACGATCTTTGCGGTACCTCTACAACAGTTTTCTCTTCATAAAAACCAGCACTTGTTGATGGCCGAGAATAATCCATTACAGGTACATTGCTACCAGACCAAGTACTAGTTGACGGGTCAGCTGCAAATGGCACATTGATAGCAGTTATATCAGTCATTGGCTGCTCGCCAAAAACGACTTGTGTTGATGGCTTGTTTGTTACCTGCATAAATAAATTTGAAACGAATACCATTAATGTAAATTTGCAGGGCTAATTAAATTACGATAAATATCATAACAATATATTACGTGAATGTAATTAGTAGCATAGTTACTAGAGATGAGCGATATATAGCTACCGGTGATTTAATCGCTTCTATTAAAAGATCGCTGTTAGCAGCTGTTATTAAAACACAAAACAACAGCGATTGTGAAAACCGAGATTTACACAAATCATTAGAGTAATTATTTCTATGAAATTCATCTTATACTAAAAACTCCATGACAAACAGCAATTGCTGTATTCATAATACACGCAATCGCAGTTTGTGCGAGCGAGTAGAAGTATCTGTATACTTTCCTTCTCGCCAGTATTAGAATACAACATTTCTCCTTTTCTTATAGGTAGAAAACGAAAAACTCATGATACAAATAACGCGAGATATGATAATGAGACTATCTATTTTTAGAACCGTCACGCGCATGGCGTCATGTGGTGAGTCCAATGCAATAATAATATGCTGTCGTACAGTGGAGTTTGACGTTTCATCACAACCCCTTAACAAATTAGGTATTTTACTGATATTTGAGTGCATACAGCTGGAATTAATTTTTTAAGATCAGAATACTATACTATGATTATGTGACATGATGATCAAATCAAGTTTATGAATGTTAACGCCCCCTGTAAATGTCTACGAACGTCTTCTCTACTTTTTAAGTTTGTGTGTGTATCACCAATGCTAATTCAGGGCTCCCCTTAATTATTATACTTCACTATATATATATATATATATATATATATATATATATATATATATATATATATATATATATATATATATATATATATATATATATATATATATATATATATGTAATATAAAAATGGAATGGAATGTAACTTCAACCACATTAAACTGACGTATAGAAACTTTTTGATTGCGAATGACTTTGTGTTAAGTGTGTAGTTGGCCTTCTATAACGTTACTCACCATGTGATGTCATAGGAGGGGACGGGGCATATGCGCAATATCATATATCTTGTAAGTCATTATATCATGGAAAAACCTGCTGAATCTAAAATTAAAGCAGCACCGAACTGTAGCATATATATGCCTTCCAACTTTTTCATTATATTAAAATAAAAATAATATGTAGATTTCTCTCATCGTATATTCTTGTAATATGCTAATTTTATAGAACTTCTATTAATAGTAAAAATCTGAGTAGTTTTAAAATTAATATAATTTAAAAGCTATCTGAAGATCATATTGTGGTTTCAATTAAGCGGTTAACACTAACACCTTGTAAGTGTTTAAAATAATAGCATACGCACATGCAGCATTGTAAATGGCTAAACCACAATCGCAGTAGCTGTTTAAAGTCCCTGTTATTTAAAAATAGCCATCACTGATAGCAGTGCCATTGAAAAACCGCTGTTTGGCTATATATATATATATATATATATATATATATATATATATATATATATATATATATATATATATATATATATATATATATATCACTAATAGTTACATAAATTAATAACCTTGATTCAGTACTTACCAATACAGGTATAGAACTTTTTTTTAAGTACACTGCAAAAGGTGATTTTTCTAAATCATAAGATTCCTCGGTAAAATTTAAATTGCACACATTTGAGTTCATAAAAATATCTTCATCGCTTAAATTTAATGCTCGTTTCCAAGCCTCGTATCTTTCACCAGCTTTGGGAAATCTGAAAATAATATCTCGAATTATCTACTTTATCAGTGACTGAACCTCTAGAAAGATGCAGTAATAGATAAAACGAAACTATTCTACTTTTTTTCTGCTTCTACTGGAACTACATAGGTAAATACATCTAATTCAAATAATAATTGCCAAACAAAATGCTTAATTTCATTACAAATATTCAATAAATAATGCATTATTAAGATTTTATTTCTTAAAAAAACACAATTGACAATAATAAATGCTAAAGATTTAACAAAAGCAATACAATGTGTAAATACGGACCTGTGAAAACCAATAAACATTTGGCGCCAAACAAGGAAACAGAAGACATGTAAACAACTTACCGAAATAAATGCACAGTTGCTTTATCCTTTTCATAATTGGCACTTTTATTGTACATACAGTTCTTCACAATACACCTTGGCATTTTTTAACTTTTACACTCTTAAAACACTGCTAAAAAACGGCAAAACACACAAGATAACCTCTAATCGCAAATCAACAAACACTTCAAATACTTGTTGACAGCTGACAATAACTTCAAGAGCGGTTGGGGGAACGAATCAAAACAAAACACATTAGCGCGTTATTCAAAATTTTGTTTGTGATTGGACGGTGACAGGAGTGGGAAATCGACAGGCTGCAAACTCGGCTTTGTTCCCTCTAACATATACAACCTCTTTGGTTCTACCTCACTCTTTTAGTATTCAATAGGGTTATTAATAAAAATTACTCGCGTATAGCAGATAAACTAATATGTTGCAAATAAGTGTTCAAATGAAACGAACCGAATAACTATTATTACTCTAAAAATTACTAGGTATATTTTTTACCAGTATTTTAATTTCGGCATGAAAATATTTAGATACATGGAAACTACCTGTACTTAAATGTTAAAAGGGTACATACAATACAATAGCGGTTCGGATATTGGATTTCGAATGTTTAGATATATCTACCAATATTCTGAGTAATGTGTTTGTTGTTTTGAATTTTGTTTAAAATCGGATGGATTCGTTAAAGTTTGATCACATTTCAAAATTGAAAACTATTTTATTTATTACGGTACATATTTGCATATTTTGTTATTTTTTGAGTACTATGAGAACATTTTACATTAAAATTATAAATGGTTTAAAACATGTAAATTGTATCTACAGAACCAAAGGGAAGAGTCATTCTGGAGGATGACCCTTTAACACGAACCGAATCATCGACAGCTACTCAAGTTTCTACATCGGAAACTCAAATTGAGGGAGTTTTTCTGAGTAATAAGAGAACCGAATATATTACCTTACGCCCAGTCAGTCCACTTGCTCAAGTAACTGGTAGTTCTACCTCTTACTTACGTGCAGAACAAAGCCCTAACAAATCAAGTAAGTTATAGTATTTTTTGCATTCCACAAAAACACATTATTATTTTTTCTTGGCAGGACATAATGTTTGTGATCAAGATGATTGTGTAAATCAGGACTCTAGAGAAGTCTCCATGAAACATGGAAATAAACAGAATCTAAGGTCTAAATTAAAAAATATCTCATATGCAGAACATGCCTACGATAATGAAGTTTTTGATAATTTTGAAGATGGATCTAGTGATGATTTTGTACCTGCAGAAGATGAGAACAGTAGTTCAGACTCAGACGAAGAACCTTCTGTCATACATGTTACTGCCGAATTTCCAAATAATACTGAGGCCAATCATATCACAGTGGATAAAACTAAAAAAATAGGAAGAAAAAAAGTACAGGAAGGACAAGAATGTAGAAAGAGAAAGCGCGAACCTAAAAATTGGGACAAGAACAAACGAAAACTTTTGAAAAGTCAAGGAAAGTCCTATGTTACAATAAAAGGTAAACATATCTCTGAGAAGTCCTTAAAGAATCCTTGCAATTGTAAGAAGAAATGCTACGAAAAGTTTTCAAATGAAACAAGACAAGACATTTTTGGGGAATTTTATAATCTGTCGCAAGAGGCACAAAATCAGTTTATTGCAAATCACGTTCATGAGGTGTTAAAGAAAACGGAGAGGCTGAGAGGAGAGAATAAAGATAGCAGAAGAACTCATAGTAGAATATATTACTTGGATAAAAATTTAGAAAAACATGAAGTTTGCCAAATTATGTTTTTATCAACGCTTGACCTGACCGTAAAGAAAGTTCGTATCATTGTACAAAAAAAACGCGCTTCAAATTCGAGCATTTGTCCTGATGATGCGAGAGGAAAGCATACAAACCACCCAAAGATAAGCGAAGAGGAAAAGAATATTATAAGACAACATATTGAAATGTTTCCATCTTTTGAAAGTCATTATTCAAGAGAAAAAACATCAAAAAAATACCTAGCTTCGGATCTCTCAATATCAAAAATGTATAGACTTTATGTTGAGTTCTGCCAAGAACACAGTAGAATACCAAGAAATGAAATCATGTACAGGAAGATTTTTGTAGAAGAATATAACTTGTCTTTTAAAAAACCGTACACTGATACTTGTGCTACATGTGATAAATATGAACTTCTATTAAAGTCAATCAAAGATGTAGATGAAAAGCTCAAAATTGAAAATGAAAAGACTGAACACCTAAAGTTAGCAGACTCTGCATATAAAGAAAAGAAGAGAGACAAGCTTGCTTGCAAAACCAACCCTAATCTCTTGGTTATTAGCTTCGACCTGCAGAAGTGTTTACCGACCCCCTATTTAAAAAGCAGCATATCATTCTATAAACGCAAACTCTGGACGCTAAATCTTACTGTCTATGAAACACAGGGAAGCACTAATTCAGCCAAATGTTATCTTTGGAACGAGACAATCGCTCAACGAGGTGGACAAGAGATTGCATCGTGCTTGTATACGTACATTAATAATATTCCGCCTCATATCAATGAAATCATTATGTACAGTGATTGTTGCCCAGGACAAAATAAAAATATTTTGATATCCGTAATGCTCCTTATACTTATGGAAAAATTCAACAGAGAACGGAGACACATTAACATTTGTCATAAATTTTTAGTTCCAGGGCACACTCACATGGAAGCAGACCAGATCCATGCAGCGATTGAGAAAACTAAGAAATTAACGACAGCAAAAATTGACATTCCTCGGGATTGGGCGAATTTGATCCGTTTAGTACCAAGAAAACCACCTATTTTCGTTTATGAAATGCGCCAAGAAGAATTTCTTAACTTTAAATCACTCCTCTCTGGAAAGTTTCAACATAAAAAAGTAAATACGTTAGGAGAGCCAGTTGTTTGGTCTACCATAAGGCTTATTCAGTATTCCAGCGAACATCTTGGTTTGGTACAATACAAATCTTCTTTCGAAGACGAACCTTACAAAACCTTGGATTTGTCAAGAAAAAAGACCAGACATTCGGGTACAATAAGCCTTCTACCAATTTCAAATCAACCTCTTGGTATACCTGCGAATAAGTTGCAACATTTAAGAGATATGTTACCCTACATTGACGAGAACAGTCGACCCTACTATTTGCAATTTATCAATGGCATTAATACATCACAAACCCAATACGATACCCTTAGTGAAAGTGAAGATGAAAATGAAGACCTTGACGGACTTTAGTTATGATTACTAACACTTAAGATTAAGCAGCATACTGCCAAAGTATTAGAATGTTAGATTTTTTTAACTTATGTATTCCATATCTCGAAAATAAAAGTTATTTGTAATAAATCATTTCTTATTTTTATTGACACGTTAGGCCAAAGTCTAATTTATTATTTTTTTCTATATTCAAAAAGGGCCAATGTCTATTTTTTTTTTTGCAAAAAAGGAGTCCACAATCTTTTAAACCTTTTAAAATATAAGAGTGATCGTATTAATACCACTTCACAAAAAATACTTCGAAATTAAGATTTAATAGTAGTCTTCAAATGCATTCAAACTTAGACCAATAATTTTGAAATCGATTTGCCAAAATCTGCATTTTATGAGATTGGCCCTTTTAGAACCAAGCTACAGATATATATATATATATATATATATATATATATATATATATATATATATATATATATATATATATATATATATATGGCTACTTCAATTTACGTAAGCATCAATTTAATGTTTTATGAATTTGTTAATCAGGACCATTAAATAGATTTCTCTAATCTTTAGGATTGATAAATGTGTGAAAATTGTATTTGCCTAAGAAAAACGTTTAGACGCAGCAAATGCGTTATGGTATTTTTCATAGGACTGATCTGGCACCAAACATTTTGTTAATTAAATGCTTATAACTTTTTTCCTGTATCTTAGAGTTCTAAGTTTTCGCACGTAGTTTATCCTTTTTTACCAAATTTGGTTACAATAGCTTTTCTCCTAGTGTGAATTTTTTCTAAGAAAATTCACTAAAAGAATAATTAAGCTTTGTACGTATTATAGTATTATGCTGGTTCTGAAATTTGAATATGAGGTTAAGCAGAGGGCACAGAGCATATCTATATAAAGTCTTACTCAAAGATATTGAGCTGTTCGAGATGCTGTCATCACAATTCTAATATGGCTGCTGGCAGGCACACATTTGGAACTACTCTATTGTTTTGAATAGCGGCGTATGAGGTTCTCGTGTTTTTTAAAGTATCTAGTTTGTAAATTGTTTATAAATGTTCCCATTAGTTTGAAATTTGTGTAAATATAAATATAGTAGACAGTAGTGTGTTATCAAATAAAGTACTATTTTTTTAACTTCAAAAATATGCCTACGACGTGTTGTGTTGTGAAATGCGGAAGTCGTGGTAATCGCGATAGAGTCAAGTTTTTCAAAATACCGAGTGTATTACAATTTCCCCATAAACCAGAGTTGATTGAGCTCTCTAAAATCCGGAGATTAAGGTGGATACAAGCAATTAAAAGAAAAGATATAACATACTTTACACTCAAGTATAGCAAAGTATGCAGTAAGCATTTTATAACAGGTACAACTTCATTTCAGCTTTGATTTCACGTTTACAAGAGGTATTACTTAAATTGTAAGAATACCAGCTGAATTAATGGATCAAAATAATTCTGACTGGGTTCCTTCTCTACTCATGGGATATGGAAAAGATTCAAAGAGACTAATAAAGCGAGTTGCTATCAATGCTGTTAGACAAGAAAGAGCAGAGAATGAAATTGGATGAGCAAGTTCTAGAGGTACATAAAAATGATTTAACAATACATTAGTCCTATAATATTGTATCTTTTTAGGTAGCAGCTGAGATTACTGAGGAAACAAACACTACAAGCAGAGATTTACAATATGTAAATCCTGCAGACGAAGCAGGTGGCAGTAACATCAACGACAAAGGAACCCAAACAGATGGCTTGCGAGCTTGCATAATATATCTAGCCAATTCTAGAGCACCACAAACAAGAAGAAAATTATGATTTAAAAAAAAGTAAATTTATATTCACCTGTGCAACAATTATAACATGAGCTCCAATTTTTCTAGTCTAGCAATTATGAAAACGAAGCCTGCTTCAAAATATTTGTAAGCAGATAGAGTTTTATGGGCTTTCATTTGTTGATTAGTGTAAAAACTGTGGGTAAGCACTAAATAGTTAACGATATCGAAGGCATCAACTGGTGGGAGACTATATGGTTATCCACAAGGAGGCATTGGGCCCGTCGTCAGAGTTATAGGTATCAATTCCTTCAATAATACGAATTTTCTCTCGATATCTTCTATCAACGTCTTCATTTTCATTTTCCAGTAATAATAGATTCACTATTGTCAACACGAGCCATTGTAAACACGCGCAAAGCACAATTTCGAAAGTTAACATCCACAGAACACGAGTTTGTTTGTGTTTGTGTGCCTACCAGCGGCCATATTGGTGGTATTTAAATCACGTGTTCTGGGCAGCTTTATACTACCAATTAATTATATATCGTTTAGAGTTCAGAGTTTTCTATGCTGTGTCCATGTTTTGTGTTTCTGGCATAGATAACGTCTATGGTTTCTGGTCTTTGTTTGTCATTTGTCAGTTATCACCTGCGTTAATTTTATCTATGGTTGTGAGTTGTCAAATGAAACATGAAACGTGAATGTTATAGGTTAGTTTTGGTGACTGCTAACTGTTGATATTTTGAACTTGCGAGGGATTTGCAGTAAACAGTAAACGCGAACTGCGAACTCATAGTTAAGTTCACTGGTGATTTGTGACTTGTGATGGTGTTAACAAAAATTAATAACTAAAAGCAATGGCGGAGACAGACGTAGAAATTAGCGATAGTGAAGACCACATCCAAACTAGCGATAATGAAAACCACATCGTAGAACCGACCGAAACTGTTGAAAATCTAGTTACCTGGAAAGACCTGGTGAGTTAGCGTAAAGAGTAATAACATCTCTACTTATTTATAGTACCACATACATTTTTATTTAGGGTCTTGAAGATGTTTTGTGCTGTGCCTGCGAACAGTTGAATTGGAAAGCACCATTGAAAATTCAGCGCGAGTCAATACCTTTAGCATTGGAAGGTAAAGATATTATTGGACTAGCAGAGACAGGCTCAGGAAAGACTGCGGCGTTTGCCTTGCCAATTTTACAGGCGCTTATGAAGAATCCTCAACGGTATTTTGCGCTCGTTCTCGCCCCAACCAGAGAATTGGCCTTTCAAATATCTGAACAATTTGAGGCATTAGGTACGTATATTATTTTTAATGTGCCAGATATTACTCTAGATAATAATAGTAGTTATAATAATATATTTGGCACAAGGAGTGCTGCACTAAGAAAATCTGGTAAGTGTTTACTTTCCGCACATGTATTTGATTCGTATGAAGTTTTGTATACAGACATGTTTTAAGGTGTAGATGACTAAATCACAATAAAAGTGGGGTAGAAGCAACTTTTTGGCGTTATCTTGATTTTTTGTTGTAGGAAAATCATATTTTACACATTTCCAGGGATTGTTCGTTTTATACACCATACAGTAACTAGACACAACACAACTATCAATATTTATCCATTTATTTCCGATTTTCCAACATTATTTGCTAAAAGTACTGTGATAAAAAGCTGAAACTGTCATTTCCAATTGTTTTATTCACAGGAAGTGAGCTAAGTTGGTAGGCATCTCAATATTGTAACTATTCGTTACTGAGTATCCGTCACTAAAAAGTACTGAAAGTTCCAACTATTCATTCGTAAAAGTATTTGTTACTTCATTACTCTAGTTACTAAGTTACCAAGGCGAGCGGGAGGAATCAGCCCAGCACATTTTGTGCGAGTGTAAAGCTCTGTACTGCAAAAGACAACTGATCTACGGACAGCCTAGACAGGAGACAGAGCAATATAAAACTTCACCCTACCAATTGCCGTGCAGATTAGTCAAGGCACAGTGATTTTGGCATGCACAATAAGCCAAAGGCTGCGGTTCTATGTGGGCGGCAAATATGCGGACGATCCCTAGGGGAGAAGAAAAAAATAAGTTATCAAGTCTCTCAGACCTCTTTAACATATGCGGCACTAGTCTGGTGGCCTAAGGTGACACAATCCAGTGCCAAACAAAAACTAGGCAAGATCCAAAGGATGGATTGCCTACGCATCACAGGGGCCATGTCTCAAGCCCAACAGCCGCCCTGGAGGTGTTGCTGGATCTGCCCCCCCCCCCCCCTACACTTGGTTATTATGGGGGAGGCCAGGCTAGGACTACACAGATTATCCTGCAATGTTAGACTGAAGATCAACCCAGGCTTCAGGGGCCACTGCAAAATTCAGGAGATCGTGAAGGAGCCATGCTTGAAATGAGGTCAGACATAGCGAGCCCGTGAATGTGCAGGGAAAACAACTTTACAGTGGAAATCCCTGACCGCGAGGCATGGCGGGAGGAGACGCCGAGCATACCACGGGACGCGCTCGTCTGGTTCACGGACGGATCCGGCGGGGAGCGTGGGACGGGGGCAGGTGTTTACTCGGAAGGAACAAGGGTAAGTCATAGTATTTCCCTCGGAGCCCATGCAACGGTCTTTCAGGCCGAAATGTACGCCATCCTGCACTGTGTGCGGGATAACAAGAGAAGGGGCTACACCAACAAGCGGATCCTCATAGCCACAGACAGCCAGGCAGCCCTTAAGGCACTAAGTAGCCCACAGGTAAATTCCTGGCTGGTGAGTGAGTGCCGAGACGAGCGACCTGGCTGTGCAGAATAAGGTGCCGGGTCACTCCGGGGCAAAGGCAATGAAGAGGCTCGCGAAGAGAGGCTCAGCAGAACCATTTATGGGACCAGAACCGACTCTGGGCGTGACAAAGAGCACTGCCAGGGGAGCCATTACGTCCTGGGTCAGAAACAAACACAAGGTGTACTGGGCGGACTGTCCAGGGCTCAGACAATAATTGACGGACCCAGTTCAAAGAGAGCTGTGGAGCTGCTAAATCTTAGCAGAGGACAGCTCAGAAACACAACAGGTCTCTTGACGGGACACATGGCCGTCAACAAATACCTGCATAAAATGGGGCGGTTCGAAGGGGACCGCGCATGCAGACTCTGCGGCGAGGGGGAGGAATCAGCCCAGCACATCTTGTGCGAGTGTAAAGCTCTGGACCGCAAAAGACAACTGATCTACGGTCAGTCTAGACCGGAGACAGAGCAATATAAAACTTCGCCCTACCAATCACTGTGCAGACTAGTTCAAGGCACAGTGATTTTGGAATGGGTGGAGTAAGACTAAGGGTATGCACAATAAACCAAAGGTTGCAGTGCTAGCTAGGCGGCAAGGCCGCAGACGAGCCCTGAGGAAAAAAAAAGCCTCTCGGACTGAGTACCTGGTACCCAAGTATTTAAGTATGCAGTATTTAGTATAGTATAATGCATCTGATGATCGCTTTGGGTTAGTATTGGTCATTGGCACATGACTACGATTGAATATTGCTTGCATCCATAAGAAAAAGCATGGAAGTTATGCGAATACATGCCTAATGGACAGTCAGTTTTAATCAATTTTAAATAATCAAGGAAGATATTTATATAACTATATAGTGATTAAACAAATTATAACAATATTCACTGTATATAATTATTGTATAAAGTGTTTCGTTAAATGGAGCTTCTTGAGATATAAAAATAAAATGCATGTAGTAATTAACTACAGAATCAAATATTCATTTGTTTTATTATTTACGTTTGAATTGGATTTAAATCAAAGATTATTTTTTATATAGGTATCTTCTCTATTGAATAATAAAATGAAATAAATGATCAGTGTTTGTGTATCTTTGGGTTTGAGAAATAATTTTACGTATTTGATAAATCATTACAGTTGTCACTTTTGCCTATTCTTGTCACTACGACCTAAGATTGTGTAGGTAGTTATTGTAGTTCCAGTTACTCTGGCGCATGCACATAGTGAAAGTAACGATAACGAATACTGAGTAATGGATACTCTTCACATAAGTAACGAAGAATACCAGTACTCAAAAGTACCTACACTTGACATGCCTAAAAGTTGGTGTTATCTTATAATTTTATTTTATATTGTGCGGTTGGCTAACCTGTTGCGTTCCAGCAGCAGTATTTAGATTTCAAGCAAGAAGCAAGTAACATTTGACTACAAACTAGAGAATTGAAATTTACACACAAAAAAAAACAAATTGCATGCATTGTTGATATTAGGTCTTTTCTAGTTACATTGTCAAATTATATCAAGCTAAAGAAGGGTGTATTCCGCTCTTATATTTCACTATCATATAGTCCATGCACACCCTTACTGTTTACATGTTTGTAGATTTCCCTTGTTTCATCAAACTAAAAACGCCTGGACGCAGCAAGTGCGTTATGGTAGTGAATTTTCATAGAAATGATCTGGCACAAAATATTTTATTATGACTTTTTTTTCTTGTAACATAGAAATCTAAATTTTGGTGTATAGTTTACTTTTTATATCGTAAACCTACCTGCCAAATTTGGTTATCATAGCTTTTTTATTTTTTGAGAAAAAAATTTTTTTCGAATAAAAACTCAAAATTTTCCCGGAAAACCTCGTCCGATTTTCCTGATTAACGAACTTATCCAAGCCATTTACAAAAGGAAGGTACATGCCAAATTTGATCAAAATCTGCCTATTATTTTTTCTAAAATATTTTTTTTCGAATGAAAACTCAAATTTCCCGGAAAACCTCGTCCGATTTTCCTGCCTAACGAACTTATCCAAGCCATTTATAAAAGGAAGGTACATGCCAAATTTTATAAAAATCTGCCTATTATTTTTTTCTAAAATATTTTTTTTCGAATGAAAACTCAAATTTCCCGGAAAACCTCGTCCGATTTTCCTGCCTAACGAACTTATCCAAGCCATTTATAAAAGGAAGGTACATGCCAAATTTGATCAAAATCTGCCTATTATTTTTTTCTAAAATATTTTTTTCGAATGAAAACTCAAATTTCCCGGAAAACCTCGTCCGATTTTCCTGCCTAACGAACTTATCCAAGCCATTTATAAAAGGAAGGTACATGCCAAATTTTATAAAAATCGGCCCATTATTTTTTGAGTTATCGGTGTGATACATACATATATATATATATATATATATATATATATATATATATATATATATATATATATATATATATATATATATATATATATATATATATATATATATATATATATATATATATATATATATATATATATATATATATATATATATATATATATATATATATATATATATATATATATATATATATATATATATATATATATATATATATAAACATATAAAAATTGAAACTGACCCCGGATATGGGTTCTAGGGGTCCTAGTTCGCGCTCATTTGCAAAAATTTTTTCAAAATTCAAAAGTCGGGATCTCCCCATTAGTGAATTTTTTCTATGAAAGGGTGTATTCTTCTATTATATTTGATTTTCATGTAGTACATGCCAGCCCTATACTGTTTACCTGTCTCTGTAGATTTCCCTTCTTTTCATTGAGCTAAAGAAGAGTGTATTCCTCTATTATATGCATTTTCATATAGTATATGGACGCCCTATACTATTTATGTGTCCTTGTAGATTTTCCTTCATTTCATCGAGCTAAAGAAGGGTTTATTCTGCTATTATATTTCATAGGAAATAATAAACTTCTCCAAATTTTACTCAAATATTGGTTGCAAATGACGAAATATATAAGCAGAACCACCAACATAAATTATACCAACAAATGACATATATGATACTGTTTAAGTGTACTCCTAAGTTGATGTTGATATATAAAACCAACTTCATGTCATACATTTTGAAGTCTGACATTATTACAAGAAGCAAAAGTAGTAATAAAATTTTCACAAACTAAACGCAAAAACAATGAAAAGTGAATATATTCAGTGAAATAAGGTACTAAAGGATTACATGAGTATATTTAGATCGGTCATGTTAACCAAAATATGCTTCAAAACATGTCGCAAAAGTGAGTACAACTTCTGCTTTTCCTATGAAAAAACCCAAATAACTCCAAAAGTTTATTTACATGTCGCAAAAGAGAGTACAACTTCTGCTTTTCCTATGAAAAAAACCAAATAACTCCAAAAGTTTACATCTGCTGTGATTTTTATTGCGATTTTGGTCATATACACCCAAAAACACGTCTGTATACAAAATGTCATAAAAATCGAGCACATGTGCGGAAAGTAAACAATTACCGAAAATCTTAGCATGTGATTATATTAATTGAATTTAAAATAAACATATCCAAACAAATATCAAACATTCTTGTAACTGCCACTTGTTTAGTGCACAAGTATTTGAACTTTTCTTTTTATATATTATACATTTATTTTTCAGTTAGGAGTCAAACAGTCTAGTAAACAGCCTTTATATATTCATTATGAAAGCTTGCACTAAGCACTTTTTTTATAATTTGAGTAGCAAATTTTCATTAAATAAGAATAGATACTGAAGGTAAGACTTTGAAAATATATCTTAAAAGGGCGCAAACTAATGCCACTAGAAGCCATATGAAGAGACAGTGTCGATTTTTTGCGAATTTTTATAGAAAAATTAGCTATCATAGAGGTCACTTCCACATAATCAATACGTGTAGATATTCTTTTGCTCAAACGTCGTAAAAAGTGCCAAAAAATATACAAAACATGATTTAGGAATGAAAAAGTTTTTTGTCGATAACTTTAGAACCAATTGAGACATTTTCTTCAAATTTGGTATACAGCTGGCACACGACAAACTAACGATTCGGATTGTTTTTGGGTCAAATCCCTTCAGGAGGTAGGAGATGATGAGATAAATATATATATATATATATATATATATATATATATATATATATATATATATATATATATATATATATATATATATATATATATATGTAACAGTTGTCTTCATGTTCAAAAACCGCTTTGTTGACACATATTTCTTCTACGATCAACATCTATTTGGTGTTTTTCTTAATAGCGTCACCTATTGGTATCTTCAACTTATAATTTTATTTTTATAATTCATAGTTTTTTTTTACTTTAAGGTAGTAGTATTGGTGTCAAGTGTGCTGTGATTGTGGGTGGCATGGACATGGTCTCCCAGGCCATGATCTTGTTAAAGAAACCACATGTTCTGATTGCTACACCAGGTCGACTTCTTGATCATTTAGAGAACACTAAAGGCTTCTCTTTAAAAGCTTTGAAATATCTAGTCATGGATGAAGCCGACAATATCCTCAACAAAAATTTTGAAGTGGAAGTAGATAAGATACTTAAATTGATACCACGTGAGAGGAGAACTCTCCTTTTCTCTGCCACTATGACAAAGAAGGTTAATAAACTACAGCGAGCCTGTCTCAGGGATCCAGTCAAAGTAGAGGTGTCCTTGGAATACCAAACTGTAAAACAGCTGCAGCAGTCTTATATATTGATTCCAGCCAAATATAAGGTATAGTATTAGTGAATTTTTATTTAAAAAAATTCACTAATAGAGAGGTATCGATGGTGAGACTTTGCAAAATTTTTTTCAAATGAGCGCGAACTAGGACCCCTAGAACTCATATCCGGGGTCAGTTTCAATTTTTATATGTTTATATATATATATATATATATATATATATATATATATATATATATATATATATATATATATATATATATATATATATATATACACAGGATGGCGCATTGAAAACAAAACAGACCGATTTGCGTCCAGAGAATATTTTTTTTAAGAAACGCTGAAAGACGTCAATTTTAATATTGAGGGGGACATGTTTTGACATAAAATTCAACTTTGTCACATCAACCCCTTAAGGCTGGTGATAACAACCCTTATATTTTAAATAGGAAACATGGGTCGAGTGTTACATCATTTGAAAGCTCTTTCTTTTCTGAATTCAGCACACTAATTTTTTTGGAAGTTTCATCAACTCGTTTAAAAATTATTCACAGTTGAAGATGCAAAAACGCATTTCACTCATTCCGATAAGAAATGTGCTGATAGTCAATGTTTTGTTGATTTGTAAACAAAAAATTGACTGTCAGAACATTTCTTATCGGAATGAGAGAAATGCGGTTTATTATTTCAGTTTATCGGTCGGTTTGATACTTGATAGTACTACCGAAAATTAATTTCAGAATGGTGTATTCTGTAGAAGAAAGTTGAAATAATTACTTTTTTTTCAAAAACGATGACTGTGCCAACCGTACCGCAAATTTGTTTAATGAACGACATCCGAACAGACATGTTAACACAAAATACATTTTGGAGTTAGTTGCAAAGTTTCGACAAAGTGGTTCAGTAGCCAACAAAAAATGGGATCCTGAACGTGAATTTCCGGTTAGAAATGAGGCTACTGAGATTGAAGTTTTAGGACAAATTGCTGCAGACCCAACTTTGAGGACGAGAAAATTGGCCACTGTTTCAAACATCAAAAGAAGAACTATTCAGCGAATATTGAAGCATCATAAATTGCACCCGCATAAAATTCATCTTGTACAACAACTGAATGAAGATGATTTTGATCGGCGGCTGGAGTTTTGTGAAGTTACGACTGCACGAATAGCTGATAATGGGAACTCTCTGTTCAATACCTCTTTTTCAGACGAGTGTACGTTTTTATTAAACTCTACAGTCAATCGTCATAATTGTCGTTATTGGGCAGATAATAATCCAAGAAATTTTCACGAAGTCCAAACTCAAACTCCACAGAAATTGAATGTCTGGACTGGCATTTTTGGAGACCGTTTAATCAGACCAATTTTTCTTGATGGCAATTTAAATGGCGAAATGTATTTGGAGTTACTAGAAGATATCGTTTACCCTCTACTAATTGACATTGTTGAAAATGATGTTCGCTATCAAGAAAATCAATTAGTGTTTCAACAAGATGGTGCTCCTCCGCATTTTTTATGTGTTACGGAGTTTTTGAACAGAGAGTTTCCAGAGCAATGGATTCGGCGTAGAGGTGCTATTGAGTGGCCCCCTAGATCACCGGATTTAACTCCTTTAGACTTCTTTCTATGGGGCCATTTAAAGAGTCGAATTTTCGCAACAGAACCGGAGTCTCTGGAATAATTACGACAACGCATTGTTGAAGAATGCTGTCTAATAACTCCACAAATGCTCCAGAATGTCAGAGCTGGTTTTGAACAAAATTTGTACTTTTGTATGGAACCTGGTGGTCAACAATTTGATAACTTACTTAACTGAATAAACATTTTTGAACGTTTGGTTTTGTTTTTTAGTTTTTTTTTTAACGAAAAATTGACTATTTAGTGCATTTCTTATCACAATGAATGAAATACGTTCTTGCAACTCCAACTGTGAATAATTTTTAAACGAGTTGATAAAACTTCCAAAAAAATTAGTGTGCTGAATTCAGAAAAGAAAGAGCTTTCATATAATGTAACACTCGACCCATGTTCCCTATTTAAAATATAAGGGTTGTTATCACCATCCTTAAGGGGTTGATGTGACAAAGTTGAGTTTTATGTCAAAACATGTCCCCCTCAATATTAATATTGATGTGTTTCAGCATTGCTTAAAAAAAAATTCTCTCGACGCAAATCGGTCTGTTTCTTTTCAATGTGCCAGCCTGTATATATATATATATATATATATATATATATATATATATATATATATATATATATATATATATATATATGTATATGCATGTATGTATCCATCTGATAATTCAAAAAATAATTAACCGATTTCGATGAAACTCGGCAAGTACCTTCCTTTTATTAGTGGCTTGGATGAGTTCGTTAACCAGGAAAATCGGACGGGGTTTTCCGGGAAAATTTTGAGTTTTCGTCCGAAATAAAAATTTTTCTCAGAAAATTACAACGCTGTTTTAATGAAATTAAATGGATATATTGCCTTAGGCGAGTCCTTACTACGTACAAAAATTCAACTTTCTAAGTTTATAGAAAATTGATTAATTCAAATTTTGAATTTTCTTTTGAAAAAAAAAAAAATCTCCGAAAATTACAAACTTATTTTAATGAAATTTGGTGGATGTCTTGCCTTAAGAAAGACCTTATTACATACCAAAATTAAACTTTCTAAGTTTCTAGAAAATTGAGTTATTTAAATTTGAAGCATTTAATAAAAATTCATTACCATAACGTACTTGCTGCGTCCCGAACTTTTTATTCTTGTTTTTATCTCTTGTCTTGTGGTTTCCTTCAAATAATTTCAGAAAGTCCTCATGTCTCAGGAATATGTCCAATAAACTTTGTCTTTCTCCTATCGATTTCATTCAGTAGGATTTTTCCTCTCTCACCCCTCCTGCTAGCAAATTTTTATTCTTGTTTTTATCTGTCTTGTCTCATGTTTTCCATGTACTCATTTCAAAAGCTCTATTCTCTGCATGTCCTGTGTTCAGCTTTTCTCCCCATGTACAGGGTCTTTGGCATAAGAACCGACACAGAGCAGGAGCATGTAGGGGAACTTAAAATATGGTGATATAATGCAACTTACCCCTATGCTAAGGTGCACCACTGAGTAGTTATAGGCCTTCAAAGTGGGGTTTCAAATTTCGAAAAAACTTTATATCTCAGCAATACTTTAGCCTTTTAGCCGAGTACAACCAAATTTTGTACAGGTTCTGAGTGTTCCAAGAGCATTAATCGATGGTAACTAGAGTTCAGTTGAAGCACTTCAAAGTGTTGAATAGGGGTGATGCACCCTTAAAAACTGACAGATTTTTTTAACTCATGGCGGAATTAAAAAATTATGGTTTCATTTTATGAGGAATGTAATGTTTTTTACTCCTGTTGTTTTTTAAAAAAAACTTTGTTGTTCTCAAGAAAAACCCGAGTAACTAAAGACATTTTATCAATCTTATAACTTATAACCTCATTGAAAATTCAATAGTTGCGTGTGAAATTATACATCAAACTTGACAATCAGCAAACAAGTGTGAATAAGAGTAATTTGTTAGAAATACAAACAACTTAAACAACAGAAATAAAGCATATAAGCAAATAAGTTATAGAGATTGTTCAAAATTATCACTGTTTATTCTTTGTTGAAAATTGAACTCTACTCTTTCCAACCACTGCTAATTATTTCTTATAAAGTTGCATTTATTTATAATACGATTCCACACTTCTCCTCGGGGTGCAACTGGCAAAGGATATACAAATTCTTTTAGCATTCCCAAAGCAAGTAGTCACATTTATTGAGGTCTGATGATCATGGGGGGAGTGGCGGCGTAGCATAAGTTGGCACCCAGGCCGGTTTTCTATTGAGCACCCCCAAAATAAAATCACAAATCAAATAATAAACGTGCTTATGTGACTTTGTTTTGCTAAAATATTTGATCACATTATCAAAACTTACTTTCCTGTCCTTTTCAATGGACAATATGCAACGATTGGTAAGTCGCGCTTGGCTCATTGTGGATCTTGAATAAGATTTTATGAATTTTTATTTTGAGAAACTTCTTTTACAAGAAGCCACCGAAACATAAATAGTTTAAAAAATCTTACACAGCGCTAGATGCGGAACAGAATCAGAATAGTCCCATTGTACAATGAATTTCAGAAGCTCCAAGGTAGTCCATTGGATCGCTTCTTGGAAAGAATTGCTGGCGGATTCAAAGTGGCGCCTCAGTCGTAAAATCTCCAAAATAATTTTCTCTGCAGAAAATTCATCGTGTATTTTAGTCATATTTGGAACTATACCACGAAGTTGTTCTTCTGTTGACATAAGCAGAGTTTTAGGCTAAACAACACCAAATGTTATGAGAATGTCATCCATTGCGTTGTAACGATGGTATAGTTCTCCATAAAATCTATCAAGACATTCTAACACAGCTCTCTGCAGGTCTTGTCGCAATGTTAGTCCAGCGTCTTGGGCCATTTCTCCTGGCATAAATTTTCGAAATCTCGTCCTTCCTCTTCTTTTAATCGAAATATCCAAGTCCTCATGTTGTTCAGTTGCGTAGGAAATAGCTCTTTCCACTATTTGGATATGTTGGCCTCGAAGAAAAATTTTTAGGGCTTTGATTTTTATGACACACTTTTCCCAGATGTTTGTACATACTTTTGTGTCTGGTTAACTTCTTCTAGGACTTCACATTGAAAGGAAAGCTGGCATAAAAAACTGAAATCACACAAAGCTGGTAAGAGTGTGGATGCTGCTTTTCTTGTATTAGTGTTTTCTCTGCTGCCGCTGGGATCACACATGTCTTCAAGTGTTGATACAAGTTTCTCAAAATTATTCTTCAGTGGTTTAACAGCCTCGTGATGAGCACCCCATCTTGTCTCTACTAGTCTTTTGACCAATAAGCCTACACTTTTCATTAAAATTTCCCATCGATGTGTCGATGACGAAAAGAACTCTATCTACTGTTCCGAAAAAATTGACACTTCAACCAACACTCCCGAAAGAGTGCACCCACATAGATTTAGCGAATGATTAGCACAAGGCATTAACAATGCTTTAGGATTGCGTTTTTTTAATTTTTGCTTATACACCACGATGAGCTCCTGCCATGGTTGCAGCGTTGTCATATCCTTGAGCCCGATATAGATGTTATAGAAGTTATCACTCTCCAGCTGCGTAAGGATATTTTCAGAAAGGTCGACTGCAACGTTTCCAGCTATTGGGAAGAAACCTAGAAATGATTCCTTTACTCAACTTGATCCCCTTCAATATGAACATATCTGATTACATGACTCATCTGATTAACATGTGATATGTCTGGAGTGCCATCGAACAGAATTCCAAAATATTTTGCTTTTCATATGTCGTCCACAATATTATTTTTCACCTCTTTCCCCGAAAGGCTGATTAACTTATCTTGAATGTCTTTGGATAAATAAGAATCTACCTGTTTCCTTTTTGTACAGGCGATAGCATGTTCAATTCTTAGCATATGCTCTTTTAGCACTGGGTCATATTTCGACGATAGATTAACTAATACTAAAAAAATCCCTCTAATGTCTGATGAAACCCCCTCTCGATATTACCTCTTAAGAGGAAGTTTTTGGCGTGCCAGGAAAAGAATAAGATCTAAAAGGCAACTCAAAATGTTACGCCACTTCTTTTTTTCTTGGTCTAAAACCATTTGATGTTCATGGTCGATAGTTTTTTGCAGCCTCAATCCATTTTCCAAGTCTTTCCATTTATCAAAACAGGAGAGATGGTTTTCAGAATTCTCGTGTTCAGACACTTTAGGATTTAGTTTCCACCATGAATTAAACCCGTTGGCAAAACTCTGATGTTTTGTTTCATGGTGTTGTTGTTTCAACAGTTTGCAGCAAAAACAGTTTTTTGTTGCAGCGTATACCATCCATTTTGAGTACTTTTTCACCATTTGGTAACGCTTGCCTCACTTGCCCCACTTGCCCCTTCCGTCCTCGTCGGGCAGATGCGCCAGTGGCTGGCTACTAAGCTACGCGAGTGAGTTGTCCCACGTTGTCACTCTTTGGTGCTTGGCATCCGAGGTGGACCGCCCCCTTTTAAGCCGCCACTGATGGAGGGCCAAATTTGTAGGCAATTATTTCCTCAACTAATCGATTTATTTGGATACAGGCGGTTTAAAAATTCTCTAACAATATTACTATAATGAGGCAGTGCATCTATTGGATTGGCCAGCGGGGAGAGATCTTACATCCATGGATCAGTTTTTATTGAGTAATTTAAAGTCCAAGTCCTACGTCAACAGACCACAAAATTTAGGTGAATTGCTTGGCAATGAGTTGTGTTTAATTTTGTTGGCAATAAAATGTATGGTTTCTCACATTCAATTGTCACCTACTCAAAAAAAAATGTGCTATATAAGGTGGCAACACTTTTATACTGTTGGTTCAACAATGAAAAGATCTTTCAAAATCGAGAAAAAAATAGGGGGTTGACATTTAAAAAATGTGTTGATGACGATATTACCCTAAAACAAATGAGGGTGGAAACATCAATCGTCATGCAAAAATTTGTAATTTTATCAAATAAAATTGATGTGTTCGAGGTTACAAATTTTGATTTAAAAAAATTCACTAATAGAGAGGTATCGATGGTCAGACTTTGCAAATGAGCGCGAATTTGGGCCCCTAGAACCCATATCCGGGGTCAGTTTCGATTTTTATATGTTTATATATATATATATATATATATATATATATATATATATATATATATATATATATATATATATATATATATATATATATATATATATATATATATATATATATATATATATATATATATACAGGGTGTTTACGGAAATCGGGAATAATAGCTATGTTCGTTATTATTTGAGCTACAAAGTCGGTTAAATGGGCAAAGTTGACCAACTGGACACCCCGCTTCTGAATATGTCACGGATATCTAGATTGCACAACAACTGTCAAATCTGTTGACATAACCTCAATATATTTAAATGGAACGATACGAATATTTTGAGTTCAATCTACTCAAGGCAAGCCATTCTATACGTACACATAATAGTCTTTCCATCCCATTTAAATATTCCGAAGATAACTTGATCCCAAATGTTGCCAATTGTAGGTGTTTACGGAAATCGGGAACAATAGCTATCTTCGTTATTATTTGAGCTACCAAGTCGGTTAAATGGACAAAGTTGACCAACTGGACACCCCGCTTCAGAATATGTCACGGATATCTAGATTGCATAACAACTGTCAAATCTGTTGACATAACCTCACTTTTTTTAAATAGAACAATATGAATATTTTGTGTTCAATCAACTCAGGGCAAGCCATTTTATACGCACACATAATAGTCTTTCCATCCCAGTACAATATTCCGAAGATAACTTGATCCCAAACGTTGCCAATTGTAGGTGTTTACGGAAATCGGGAACAATAGCTATCTTCGCTATTATTTGAGCTACCAAGTCGGTTAAATGGACAAAGTTGACCAACTGGACACCCCGCTTCAGAATATGTCACGGGTATCTAGATTGCATAACAACTGTCAAATTTGTTGACATAACCTCACTTTTTTTTAAATAGAACGATATGAATATTTTGTGTTCAATCAACTCAGGGCAAGCCATTTTATACGTACACATAATATTCTTTCCATCCCAGTACAATATTACGTAGATAACTTGATCCCAAACGTTGCCAATTGTAGGTGTTTACGGAAATCGGGAACAATAGCTATCTTCGTTACTATTTGAGCTACAAAGTCGGTTAAATGGACAAAGTTGACCAACTGGACACTCCGCTTATGAATATGTCACGGATATCTACATTTCACAACAACTGTTAAATCTGTTGACATAACCTCAATCTTTTAAAATGTAACGATATGAATATTTTGCATTCAATCCACTCAGGGCAAGCCATTCTATACGTACACATAATAGTCTTTTCATCCCTGTACAATATTCCGAAGATAACTTGATCACAAACGTTGCCAATTGTAGGTGTTTACGGAAATCGGATTGGCCATGGAGGTACAGTTGAATGGTCGCCAAGATCGCCCGATTTGACCCCATTGGACTTTTCAGTATGGGGTACAATAAAGGACGATGTTTACGCATCAAGAGTGAATAGTCTAGACGAATTGAAGGTAAAAATCAGGAATGCAGTCAACAGAATTTCTGTACAGACCCTTCAAAGAATACAGTCCAATATATTGAAGAGAGCAATATTATGCCTCAATCATAACGGTGGGCATTTTGAGCAATATTTGTAATTATTTATTCGTTTTTAGGAAATAAAATTTAGTTTTAAATATACATGTGTATTTGTACAGTGGCTCGCCCTGAGTCGATTAAACGCAAAATATTCATATCGTTCTATTTTAAAAAAATGAGGTTATGTCAACAGAATTGACAGTTGTTATGCAATCTAGATATCCGTGACATATTCAGAAGAGGGGTGTCCAGTTGGCCAACATTGCCCATTTAACTGACTTTATAGCTCAAATAATAACGAACACAACTATTGTTCCCGATTGCCGTAAACACCTAGAATTGGCAACGTTTGGGATCAAGTTATCTTCGGAATATTCTACTGGGATGGAAAGACTATTATGTGCACGTATGAAATGGCTTGCTCTGAGTCGATTAAACGCAAAATATTCATATCATTCCATTTAAAAAAATTGAGGTTATGTCAACAGATTTGACAGTTGTTGTGCAATCTAGATTTCCGTGACATATTCAGAAGAGGGGTGTCCAGTTGGCCAACATTGCCTATTTAACCGACATTATAGCTCAAATAATGACGTAGATAGCTATTGTTCCCGATTTCGGTAAACACCTACAATTGGCAACGTTTGGGATCAAGTTATCTTCGGAATATTGTACTGGGATAGAAAGACTATTATGTGTACATATAGAATGGCTTGCCCTGAGTCGATTGAATGCATATTCGTATCATTCCATTAAAAAAAAATGACGTTATGTCAACAGATTTGACAGTTGTTGTGCAATCTAGATATCCGTGACATACTCATAAGCGGAGTGTCCAGTTGGTCAACTTTGCCTGTTTAACCAACTTCGTAGCACAAGTAATAACGAAGATAGCTATTGTTCCCGATTTCCGTAAACACCTACAATTGGCAACATTTGGGATCAAGTTATCTTCGGAATATTGTACTGGGATGGAAAGACTATTATGTGTACTTATAGAATGGCTTGCCCTGAGTCGATTGAATGCAAAATATTCATATCGTTCCATTTAAAAAAAATCAGGTTATGTCAACAGATTTGACAGTTGTGCAATCTAGATATCCGTGACATATTCAGAAGCGGGGTGTCCAGTTGGTCAACTTTACCCATTTTACCGACTTCGTAGCTCAAATAATAACGAAGATATCTATTGTTCCCGATTTCGGTAAACACCTACAATTGGCAACGTTTGGGATCAAGTTATCTACGGAATATTGTACTGGGATGGAAAGACTATTATGTGTACATATAGAATGGCTGGCCCTGAGTCGATTGAACGCAAAATATTCGTATCATTCTATTTAAAAAAATTGAGGTTATGTCAACAGATTTGACAGTTGTTGTGCAATCTAGATATTCGTGACATATTCAGAAGCAGGGTGTCCAGTTGGTCAACTTTGGCCATTTAACCGACTTTGTAGCTCAAATAATAACGAAGATAGCTATTGTTCCCGATTTCCGTAAACACCCTGTATATATATATATATATATATATATATATATATATATATATATATATATATATATATATATATATATGTGTGTGTGTGTGTATCCAACCGATAACTCAAAAAATAATTAGCCGATTTTGATGAAACTCGGCAAGTGCCTTTCTTTTATTAATAGCTTGGATGAGTTCGTTATCCAGGAAAATCGGACAAGGTTTTCCGGGAAAATTTTGAGTTTTCTTTCGAAAAAAAAATTTTTCTCCGAAAATTATAAAGATATTTTAATCAAATTTGGTGTATATATTGCTTAGGGAAAGACCTAACTATGTGCCAGCTTTCTAGGTTTACAGAAAATTGAGTTATTCAAATTTGAAACATTTATTTTTAATATCACCGCGTTTCATTGTCAATGGCTTATATGAGATCTAGTATGTCGCTGCCCTGGTAACGGAACATTATATATTATTGCGCAGGTCTGTTAGACGCTGTAACTGATGTTTATCGTCTGGTATGAGAGTGTTTATATGTTTATTTGTTTGAGTCGACGAATTATTTGTGTTATTTGGGAAATTTTTATATACAAGTGCAAATTATTCCTTTATTAATGTTAGTGGGTGGATTAAACAGTGTTTGTTATGTTTTATCAACACATATAAAGGATCGAAGTTTTACAAAAGGGGCGGATATGCAACAGGTTAGTTATTTTCTCTTTGATGCTTTGGCGGTAGTTCTAGTTAAGTTTATGGTTTAACGATCCATAATTTTTAGCTAATTTTTGTACAAAAAATTCGTCAATGAGGAGCCCGTGACTTTAGAATTTTAAAAAGATTTCTTCAAATGAGCGCAAACTAGGCCCCCTGGAATCCATATCCGGGTTTACGTTCAGTTTTGATCTGCTTACATATATACAGGGTGCCGCGTTTCTACAGTAAAGCTGAATATAATTATTATTATACAAGAGATGAGAAAAAATTGTATAAGTTAATTATAGAGTGTCTTGAGCTGCATCTTATAAAATTGTTTTGTCAATCACCGGCTGGCCCATAAGTTGTTGGTGATCCCTACAATTTTATTTCGAACAGCCTTATTTTATTGCATTTTTTATCGAAATATGTTTGTAAGAAAAAAATCAAGATGCAGTAAGTGCGTTTTGCTAGCAAATTTTCATTAAATGCTTCAAATTTCAATAACTCAATTTGCTATTAACCTAAGGTTTGTTGGCTAGGAAACCAATGTTTAAAGTTTATTGTCCGAAAATTTTTGTACATTTTCAAACAATAAGTTATTTTGATAAAATATGGCACATTGTTTCTACTATATAGGTTATACCAGTAACCAAATTGATGACTGCTTGCATTAAAAAGACATATTTGATATTCAAAGCATTTTTATAAAAATTCACTGCCATAACGCACTTGCTGCGTCCAGAGTTTTACTTAATTTATTCAATACTTTAGGTATTTTATTATTTCTTTTGCAGGATCCTTGTCTGGTACACATTTTAAATGATATGCCAGGGCAGTCCTTCATCATCTTCTGTTCCACATGTAGCACTACCCTAAGAATAGCTATACTACTAAGAAATCTTGGTCTGACTGCCGTACCACTTCATGGACAGATGTCTCAGAATAAAAGACTTGCTGCTTTGGCCAAATTTAAAACCAAAACCAGATCTTTGCTTATTTCGACTGACGTTGCCAGCAGGTAAAGTAATTTATTACAACTAATTATGACAAATTAGTTTAATAACAGCCAATGATAATAAACTAAAATTGAATCAAGGGCGGCTCCTCAATAAGTGCGCCCGTGCGCGCGCACTGCCTCCTGCCGGTGAAAAATAATATTTTTGCTATGCTATATTTTAATATATTTTTATTTTTTTAACTCCTGCATTCTACACAAACAAAATTAGTATATCGAGGATCGCAGAGTCGGCAGCCATTAATCCAGAATCAGAAGAAGTATAAGTTAATGGTTGCCAACGTTATATACATCCATATATACAGTCCTGCATCGGTGTGTATTCTTCGCCGCTCTACCTAAATTGCAAACTTCAATACGATCAATCTTCGTCAAAAACGACCGAATAAGCAATCCCGTTGTGCGATTTAAAATTCCACACTTGCAGCACAGCATAATAAGACCCAGCATTGAATCTTGTAGGGCGGCCATTTGATGTTGTGAGAATAGAATATTTGACCTTGCCCACATCGCTCCAGCTTAACGGACCAGGGTGGGACTCGGCATACAGTTATGCTGTTCTCGAATCACAGGCGTAATCGCTCATTTTATCGCCAGGACCGTATTATCTTTCTTAAAGCAATGTTATTTTATTGATTTGTATACAGCAAAACGTAATTGAAACAACGATAATTAAATATAGTCTAAAATATAGTGTTAGTAGAAGGAATATAACTACGATTGATTAGATCCTCGTGAATAGCATCTCACATTTAGATATTTTAAAGTATATTAAATTGTTTAGTCAAAATTTATAATAAGTTTGCGTATATCAAGTACGGCATTCTGGCGTATTTTGAGAAAATTCATTCAATCTTAAAATTCAAGTTAAAAAAGAGTCTGGACGCAGCAAGTACGTTATGGATGTGAATTTTTATAAAAATGCTTTGAATAGCAAATATTTCTTTTTAATGCAAGCAGTCATGAATTTGGTTACCGGTATAACCTATATAGTAGAAACAATGTGCCATATTTTATCAAAATAACTGATTGTTTGAAAATGTACAAAATTTTTTCCGACAATAAACTTTAAATGTTGGTTTTCTAGCCAACAAACCTTAGGTTAATAGCAAATTGAGTTATTGAAATTTGAAGCATTTAATAAAAATTTGCTACCAAAACGCACTTACTGCGTCTCGATTTTTTTTCTTACAAACATAGTTCGATAAAAGATGCAATAAAATAAGGGTGTTGGAAAAAAAATGTTGGGATCACCAACGACTTATGGGCCAGCCGGTGATTGTCAAAAAATTTTATAAGATGCAGCTCAAGACACCCTATAATTAACTTATACAATTTTTTCTCGCGTCTTGTATAATAATAATTATATTGAGCTTTACCGTAGAAATGCGTCACCCTGTATATATGTAAACAGATAAAAAAAAACGTGAACACGGATATGGATTCTAGGGGGCCTAGTTTAAGCTCATTTGAAGAAATCTTTTAAAAATTCTAAAGTCGCGATCTCCTCATTAACAAATTTTTTGTGTGAAAATTAGCTAAAAATTATGGACCGTTAAACCATAAACTTAACTAAAACTACCGCCAAAGTATCAGAGAGAAAATAACTAATCTGTTGCATATCAGCCCTTTTTGTAAAACTTTTATCCTTTATATGTGTTGACAAAACATAACTAACACTGTTTAGTCCACCCACTAACATTAATAAAATCGTAAAGGAATAATTTGCACTTGTATATTAAAATTCCCAAATAATTTGTCAACTGAAATTGAAAACAGATAAACAATCTAATGCTATACGATAAACGTCAGTTACAGCGTGTAACTGACCTGCGCAATAATATCAAATGTTCCGTTGCTAGGCAATGGCTCAGACATACTAGATCTCATATACCTATAAGCCAGTTTTTGCCATTGTCAATGAAACACGGTGATATTAAAAATAAATGTTTCACATTTGACTAGCTGAATTTTCTGTAAACCTATAAAGCTGAATTTTGGTACATAGTTAGGGGTAGTAGTGGGTGTCCCGAAAGGAATAAACTGTTCTGTTTCGTTTGTATTTTAAGCAATAGTTTTCTGAATACTGTTCGACATTTTAGTGAATTTTCTTAAAAAAAATTCACTAATGAGGAGATCCCGACTTTTGAATTTTCAAAAAATTTCTTCAAATGAGCGCTAATTAGGCCCCCCAGAACACATATCCGGGGTCAGTTTCAATTTTTATATGTTTATATATATATATATATATATATATATATATATATATATATATATATATATATATATATATATATATATATAAATAATGGGCCGATTTTGATTAAATTTGGTGAATACCTTCCTTTTGTAAATGGCTTTGGTAAGTTCGTTAGTCAGGAAAATCGGCCCAGGTTTTCCCGGAAAATTTTGGGTTTTCCTTAAAAAAAATTATATCTCCGGAATTAACAAAGTAAGGGCAACCAAATTTGGTACGCTGGTTTATGTCATTATAGGTGAGGTGCCTACCAAAAGTTAGCTCTGCAGGTCAAAAGACAAAAAAGTTATAGGCATTTAAAGAAAAATAAATTGGGGTTTTCCTCAAAACGTCAAAGTTGCGATTTAAAACGTCAAAATCGGCAACATTTAGGCAAAGAACTTGAATCTAATACGGGATATGGAAATCAAATGTCTCAAGAAGGATGTTTTACAAACTCTGAAGTCTTAGTTTCAACCGTCATTGTCCTTCATTTTACTAAAATGTTTCCAGAAAATTCATTTCAAATAGACCCTTTTGCTCATGCTTGGCAGTAGCCTATATGTTTATATATATATATATATATATATATATATATATATATATATATATATATATATATATATATATTTATATATATATATATATATATATATATATATATATATATATATATATATATATATATATATATATATGTATCACACCGATAACTCAAAAAATAATAGGCCGATTTTGACTAAATTCGGTGGAAAAATTCCTTTTGCAAATGGCTTGGATAAGTTCGTTAGCCAGGAAAATCCGCCCAGGTTTTCCCGGAAAATTTTGTGTTTTCTTTCGAAAAAAATTTATATCTCCGGAATTAACAAAGTAAGGGCAACCAAATTTGGTACGCTAGTTAATATCCTTATAGGTAAGCTACCTACCAAAATTTAGCTATGTAGGTCAGAAGACAAAAAAGTTATGGGCATTTAAAGAAAAATAAATTGGGGTTTTCCTCAAAACGTCAAAGTGACAATTTAAAACATCAAAATTCGCAACATTTAGGCAAAGAACTTGAATCTAATACGGGCTATGGAAAGAAAATGTCTTAAGAAGAATGTTTTACAAACACTGAAGTCTTAGTTTCAACCGTCATCGTCCTTCATTTTACTAAAATATTTCCCGAAAATTCATTTGAAATAGACCCTTTCTCTGATGCTTGGCAGTAGCCTTAGCTATAGAATTTATCGTTTAATGGTATATAATTTTTGTAGAATTTTCGTAAAAAATCAATAAAGCTCAATATATCCATTATTATACAAGATATGAAAAAATATTGTATACATTAATTATACGGTGTCTTGAGCCACACCTTAAAAAATTATTGCTACCATCACAGGGTGGCCCATAAGTCGTTGGTGATACAAATAATATTTTTTTTTAGTGGAAAACGCCTTATGCTTTAGCATTTTCCATCGAAATATAATGCATGTTTGTAAGTTAAGAAATTCTGGACGCAGCAAGTGCGTTATGGTAGCGAATTTTGATTAAATGCTTTATATTTGAAAAGCTCAATTTGATATTAACCCATAAGGTTGACCAAGAAACGGATTTTTTCGGTTACATTTTAAGTTTACTTTCGGAAATTTCTGTACGTTTTCAAACAATAAAGTTATTTTGATGAAACATGGCACATTGTTTTTACTATATAGGTTATACTGGTAACCAAATTTTATGCCTGCTTTCTGAAAAAAAAAACACATATTTGCTATTAAAAACATTTTAATGAAAATTCACTACCATAACGCACTTGCTGCGTCCAGAATTTTTATTGATATTCATATCATCACAGCAGATTATATAGCTATGCTTGTTATGTAGGTAAGTCAGACATGAGGAGAAATTTAAGAGAAACTCATCTAGGTCATTGCTGGGCGGTCTGTAAACCGTCAGGATAGCCAGCCTCAGTCCTTCCGTCCGCAGCGTGATAGCACACAGCTCCACACTGCCCTCAGACACAAATCTGTCAACATACAAAATATCTTCGACCTCTAAAATACCCAAGGAAATCCGCACAAAAATCGCCACCCCACCGTGACTGCCGTTGCTCCTGCAATTCTGAGAAACAAGTTTAAAGCCCGTATACACTATTAGCTTAAGCTGGCTATAATCAGTCACCCAGTGTTCACTGACACAGAGAATGTCTATATACTTAAAGATGAACAAATCAAATAAATCTAACTTATTGTGCAGGCACTGCACGTTAACATGGGCCAGATTTAAACGGACATAATTATTAGACCTGTTACTCAGAATATAGTCACCTGTATTTACAATTACACACTTGTTCAAGTCAGTTGCTGCAAATAAATCAGTTTTTTCCTTTCCTTCCACTACGTATTCAGCATCATCACTTCTGTCTTCGTAAAATTTTTAAAGAAATACCTCTTAATAAGGGCTCCTTTTGGCCACACGTCTGGATTATACACCAGCTCCCTTAGGTCCAGCGGCAAATCCAGTCTAAATGATGCTTAATGCTCACCGACTTTAACAGCTTCACAGGCAAACTATGCGTTTGGCGCCGCCTTTCCAATATCAGAAAGCACATCCTCCGCGGTTGTTTCGGGATGCAACCGAGAAACAAACAAGTAACCCGTCCTAGGAACCGTCTTCAAGGCTGTCTTCTCATTACTGCCTACAATTGACTTACTTTCCTGAGTTAATGGCCTTTTCTTGATAGTCAGCTGTTGTTTATTTACCTGCGATGTTTTCTTAGCAAGTTCATTGCCCTTGGCAGGTTTATTTTCATTAACACGTGTTCCGGTGGCTATCACCGATAAGATTTAATCCCACTTATTTTAAAAAGCTCCGAGAACGATTTATTTAAACTTGCGCATTGAAAGTTTCTGTCAGCATTGATAGATGTCGTTGCTTGTTGATTTAAGCAATTTCCATCAATTTGGGTGTTTACATTAGATTCTACAAATAAATTTCTGGCCTTTAACAACCTTACCAGCTCCGCCTGTTCTTCAGCTCTCATCTCAATATGGTGGTTTAATTTAGTCAGCAACTCAATCTCTTTGTCAAGAGAAAAGCGTTCATAGTGGTTTTATCTTTTTCATTTATCTTTATCATATCTTGATTTCAGCAAGATGTTTGACAGTATACCTAATGGCATTCTTCTAAATAAGCTTTATGGATTTTCTGACCATCTTATTGAGCTGTTTGCCTCTTATTTTTCTGATAGGGTTGGCTTTTTAGATTACCATGGTCTTAAATCACATTAGTTTTTCATAAGTTCTGGCGTGCCACAGTGTCCCGCCTGCAAAAATAGAAAAATATATCCTAATAATTCAAAAAATAGGTGAAAGTCCTTAAATTTATCTGGAGTTCTGCATTGTCTTCTGGGTCTGATTTGATTTTCTTCATTTCTTCAAATTTCTCGATTATTTTCTAAATAATACCTGGCATTTCTGGTCCATGGCAAAAATTGTAGGTAGACATTTCAACACCAGCTTCTTTCCTCCCCTGTTTTCAAATGATGGAGTATTATATACCGGGGAGGATTTTAAAGTGTTGCAATCGGATGTTTCAAAAACTGTTTGGACCATTTTTCTAAAAATTTGGTGGGGATAACAAGGAGGGTGGGGGACATTTCCAAATATTTTTGACATTTTCACCTCCTCATTTTGAAGGACCGCTGTCATGTTATAAATGATAAATGGAATGGTCCAGGGTTCGGCTCTTGGGCCCGTCTTTTGCAACAGTTTTATTAATGACATTGTGCAGTTGCTTGATGTCCCATGTCTTCTCTACGCTGATTACTTGAAGATTTACTTGTCCATTGATTCTATAGACGACTGTATTTGTTTGCAAATGACTCTGGGTTATATCTTTGATTGGTGTTCTTATAATTATTTAAACCTCAATGTACATAAGTGCTGTGTTGTTTCTTACAGCTGCCGGCATTCTAATGTTGAGTTTGATTATTCTCTACAAGATACTCTTTTGACAAGGAACCTGTCTTCAGAGACCTTGGTGTTCTATTCGATAGCAAACTTAGTTTTAATTTGCATACTGAGAGTTCGGTAGTAGCATCATTCAGAATTTTACGATTGGCAATAAAATCCACCAGAGATTTTGTTGACACACAAGCACTAGAGGTGCTTTTTGATTCTCTGATCAGAAGTAGACTCGAGGATACATCAATTGTGTGGTCGCTAGAGTCAAGTAATAATCAATTGTGTGGTCACCTAACTATTAAATGACTGTCTCAAATCTTGAGAAGGTGCAGCAAAGATTTTTAAAGTACCTTATACTTAAACAGAGAGGCATCTATCCTGAAGTTGGCTATCCCCATGTGTCGGGTTGTCTGCGACAGGTTATTGCTTGCTTGCTGTCAGACGCAGCCAGTACATGTGATCTTTCTTTATAAGCTGCTAAATAACGTTGATTCTCCTGCGCTTCGCTGCTTTGTCGCTGCATGTTCCCAGATTGAGTAGCCGTGGAGTTGGCCTGTTTTGAATGGCTCGACCTCGCACTAATTTGCTGCAGTTTTCTCCCATATATAATATTTGTAAGCTATATAATCTATTGATTATTCATGTGGATATATTTTCAGGTACCTTTAAGGACTTTAAAACAGTGTGTTGCCAACATTTGATGTGCGCTTAGCAAGTTTATTATTGTTTTTGTTTTTTTTTATTATATAGTAATTTTTGTTTTGTTTTGTATGGCATCCTGTAATTGGGTTTTCTGTAGGATGGTTGTAAACAAATAAATAAATTAATAAATAAATGCCATGATCCAAACTGTTGAAGGCTCTTAAAAAGTCAGTAGGTACACACATCAACATATCACATACATTTTAGTTTTTGTAGGTAATTTCATAGTTTTGGATTTGTTTTGTTTTATTTTCTTATTTCAATGATGTATAACCAAGTAATATGAAGTACAGTGATATTCATGTTATTATTCGTCACTACCTCTGAGAAGACTCTTCCAAATATGAAGAATTATCTGTGCTTTCAAAAATGATTCTTAAAAATATTATTTTACATTACAGGGGCTTGGACATTCCACATGTAGATGTCGTCATAAATTTTGATATTCCTACACAGACTAAAGATTATGTTCACAGAGTTGGTAGAACTGCCAGGGCCGGCAGGTCAGGTAAAGCCTTCACTTTTGTAACTGAGGTATGTATTAAAAAGAATTATCATTGTTACACACGCACACACACACACACTGTTATATATATACAGGGTGTTTGGCGAGTCGCTTTCATTAGAAGTTTATGACCTTCTAGTCCGAATTCGAAAGAGAAAATTTGTGTTTGGCCATAAGCGGCTCTGTGGAAGCAAAGTAAATTACTTTTAAGCACATGCTACTTCTGGTTATACCGGAAGTACCATGTACTATCGTTATTTTAAATGGAACATCCTATATATTATTGCAGTTTTAGATTTCGCATCGAATTCTAGAATAAATTTTATAAAGGCACCATGTGTCAAAAATGTGACGTTTTCAAGTTATTTCTATTTTTTCAAAATTTTTTAAAATGTCACTACCATGTTTGATAAGACATATCTCCGCTATTACACAAGATCGGAGATTCTACCCTACTGAGTGAGCTAAAAAAAGCTTAGTTCTAAGGATGCGATGGATAATATCTTCAAGAACTTATACATAACGTTCTATACTAAGCGTCTAACTTGAACAATTTCTTTCATTCATAACTTGATAATTTTAAATAGAACACCCTATATTTTTTTACTTCATCTTATTGCTCATTTAAATCTCTTTGAAAACTGTTAACATTTCCCTATACCTATCTCTTACCATTTTTGAGATATGTCGATTTTTCTGTTATATTTTGGTGCATACATCAGATATCTGCTCCTACGTAGTTGCCTTTGACTGAAAATGTCAAAAACAGAGTGAAATTCAACTGACACTTCCTAGGCGTTTTCATTGTTGCATGCTTGTTGTTAATTTTTTGTTATCAGAAGTGCTGAAATAATATAGATAACACCACTATTTATTTTCGTTATTCTGCAGATGATGTTTTCAATTTGTTTTCAATATATGGTGAATGTAACAGAATAGTTGAGAGAACAGTTCGAACATTTAACAACAGATTCCCTCATTTGGCTCCAATGAATAGAACAAAATTAAACAGAATTATAAGCAAGTGGTCAAGTCATGGAATAATACTGGCACGACGCGTTCTTACACGTTACAAAATTGAAGACAATGAAATGAATGCAATTATAGTTCTTGCATAGTTTGAAGCATATCCACAAAGTTTGTTAAGAAGTGGGTCTCAAGATTTGGGTTTATCTATCTGAGTAATACACAAAATATTGAGAAAACACAATATGCATAATTTCTCACTTCAGCTCGTACAAGAACTCCACCCCAGTGACTACCAACAAAGGATAAACTTCTGTGAAGATTTATTAATAAAGATTCAAGAATATCCTTCATTTTTGATAAAAATAATATGGACAGACGAGTCTAGGTTTGATAGAGAGGGTATTGTCAATCGCAAGAACGAGCATTATTGGGCTAGAGAGAACCCGCATTTAGCGAGACATCGAAATTTCCAAAACAAATTCAGTTTCAATGTTTTCTCCTTAATTTGTGACAATTTTATGACAAACTTAAATTCTCAGAGGTATTTGTTGGAGATTCTTAGAAACATAGTAACAGATTTTATTGAAAATCTGCCAGTCAATACATTATTTAGTTGCTGGTATCAACTAGATGGGACTCCCTCTCATTGCTCGAGTGAAGTTTATCAGGAACTAAATAGGATGTTTGAAGACTGATGTATAGGCCGCAACGGTCCCGGCAGATGGCCGCCAAGATCACCAATCTAACACTGTGTGAATTTTATCTCTGGGGCAGGATAAAGAGTAAAGTCTATGCTACTCCAGTGAGTACACGCGATGAACTTATTCAACGGATCGTCGAGGCCTTTCAAGGACTAGATCCACACGAAATAAGCAAAGCAACTTCACACGAAGTAAATTCGAGAATTTTGAAATGTCTACAGGAACGGGAGACACATTGAAATTTTCCTATAAGCTTCTACCTACGTATGATTTATTTTTACGTTTGCTGTTTATTATTTGTGTTAAAATTTATAAAATTAATGTTCTTGTTCAGGTTCTTTGTTTTTTTTTTTACTAATGCCTATTTATTTCACAACCACAGCAAAATTTGTTGAATTTAATGCATAAGACAAAGCCAGATTTAAAAAAATGAGGATTTTAGATAATTGAAGATATTAGATAAGTGAGATAGGTTTAACATAATGTAACAGAAAAATCTATATCTCTCATAACGTTGACAACAAGCAGCTACAATGAAAGTCTGGTTCCAAGACATAAGAAGTGACACATCCCTACCGAACCGAGCTATAAAAGGGATTCCATAGGCGGAGACATTTATTTTTATAGGGATATAATATTCTCTCAATTTTTAAAAGAAAATTCGTTTAACACTACTACTACTGTCTAATCGAAAGTCCAATATATATTCACATACGCCACTTATAACTACTATCAATTAAAATAGAACGCTATACGGTACAACCGTTTTAATCCGAACACGTGAAAATACCAGACCTCCCGCTCCTTCACAGAGCAGTTCAAATTCTGAAAATGTGGACATCATTCACAACCGAACCTAGTAGTTTCGTGGAAATACAATACAACCCTAGATATAGGTTTTATAAAATAATAAAGCGGATAGATGTCGACTGTAGTTAGACTACAGCCCCTTTCAAGTGTTTAAAGAGTTTAAAGTGTTTCAATTGAAATTGACAAATTTTTATAAACAGAAAAGCAAATGATATCTGCGCCTTTGGGATGGGAATTAAAATGGATTCTATACTTTCTCCTCTGTCAGTGAAGTTCGTACATGTTAAGGCCAGATTTCTATAAGATGAAGTAAAAAAATATAGGGTGTTCTATTTAAAATTATCAAGCTATGAATGAAAGAAGTTGTTCAAGTTGGACGCTTCGTATAGAACGATATGTATAAGTTCTTGAAGATATTATACATCGCATCCATAGAACTAAGCTTTTTTAGCTCACTCAGTAAGGTAGAATCTCCGATCTTGTGTAATAGCGGAGATATGTCTTATCAAATATGGTAGTGTCATTTAAAAAATTTTCGAAAAAATCGAAATAACTTGAAAACGTCACATTTTTGACATATGGTGCCTTTATAAAATTTATTCTGAAATTCGATGCGGAATCTAAAACTGCAATAATATATAGGGTGTTCCACTTAAAATAACGATAGTATATGGTACTTCCGGTATAACCGGAAGTAGCATGTGCTTAAAACTAATTTACTTTGCTTCCACATAGCCGCTTATGGCCAAACCCAAAATTTCTCTTTCGAATTCGGACCAGAACGTCATAAACTTCTAATGCACGCGATCGCCAAACACCCTATATATATATATATATATATATATATATATATATATATATATATATATATATATATATATATATATATATATATATATATATATATATATATATATATATATATATATATATATATATATATATATATATATATATATATATATATATATATATATATATATATATATATGGGTTTAATTTATGGTTTCATGTGAGATGTTACAATAATATCTCAAATACAACTGGTGAGCGAAGTTTTGAAATTTCAAACCGAGCTGAAGCTTCGGTTCGAAGAATTGTATGTGCCGGACGATGTTAAAATAGGTCGAAGTATGAAATATGTAATTCTCCAAACAAGTGGGATGTTCGTTGCTCAAAAACAGCTGGAAATTGAACTTTACAGGCATTCAATGCCGCCAGAAGGCAGAAAAATTTAGTAACGACCATTTAAGCTCTGTATCAAGTCCATAAATCATGTGTATTTTTGGCAGTTAGTGGGACATGTTGAGACCTGACAGCCAATTAACAATCACATAATTAGTTTTGTTATATATATATATATATATATATATATATATATATATATATATATATATATATATATATATATATATATATCGTGGTCTATGTCTGAAATTGTACGTAACGTCTGCATGTTGACCTTCTATTGGTCGGTTTACTGTTCTCTGGTTGGTTGTGTTTTTGGACTGTGTCGAGTGTATCGGTTTCATGTTTTGATTATTGTGGTTTGATAATTTACCTATTTCTATCGTTTTTATTAAGTTTTGTTTAAATGTTTGTATTTGAATTTGTTCTGGAATTAATTGTTTCTTATTCTTTGTTTGTTAAATGTAGTATTGTTCCCAGATTTCCATTTTTTTTGTGGTCTTTAATATGGTTTATTGGTTGTAATTGGTTGATATCTGTTTTTTTTTTGTGTTTTGTAAATGTGTGTAGCTACGTTTGATTTGTAGCTAGGTATGTGGACTTTATCTAATGCTGTTATATGTTCCTTGAATCTTGTTTCTATTGATGTTTTTTTTTTGTCATTCCTATATATTTTTTATTGCATCTGTTACATTCTAATTGATATATTTCGTTTAATTCATCGATATAACAGGATACATAGACCGATTTTATTCTCGTTAGGGCACATAGGTATGCCATAGCTATGCTCCAACAAGTTGGCCATAACGCAGAGAATGGCGGTTTATACATCATACTGCAAGTTCTGGCAGGACTGAAGTGATGTGAAGCCAGGGAAGTTGTTATTTTTGCTCGATAGTTTCTTCCCAGGCTTCTTTCTTGCTGCTCTGTGTGTATGTGGGAGCCTAGAACCGTCACAACACCAAAGATGGTGCTTCCCAGCGTTTTTCATGCCATATAAATATAAATATATATATATATATATATATATATATATATATATATATATATATATATATATATATATATATATATATATATATATATATACAGAAAGGTGGCTTCCGTAGTCATTAGTGTGAGAAATACGTTCTCGGTTGAACTAGTGAATAGAAACTCGACGTTTTGGTCAGGTACTTTAGTGATGGTGTTTAGCGGATTAAGTGGGTTAGAGGTATTTATTGGGTCAGTTAAAGGGTCAGTTAAGTTGGCTGTTGATTTATTGGTCATTTTGTTTGTTTGTACTAAGAATGTAATAGGACTCCAGATAATGGGAAGTCCAAGACCATCATTTGTCTTGTCTAAACCCTCGGGACATTTTTTGATCTCCATCGTTTCGTGGATAATTCTAATTTTGAAGTTTTAAACTATGGCTATTGTTTAGGCAATGTCGATGCCTTTTTTGTACCCACAGCATAACCAGTGCTGATGAGGGGTCAGATTTTCTAAGTGCGAGGATATGTTCATATATTCTATTGTGGAAACATCTATTCCTTTGTCCTATATAAGTTCTGGAACAGTTGAAACAAGGAATTTCATAAACTCAATGAGATTCGCTTCCAAACGAATCTCATGTGATTGTATTTGTCTTATAGTGAGTGTTACATACTTGATATCAAGTTCCCCCTTAAGATTGCGTTTTGGTTAAAAAATGACAGGGAAACAAGATCTGTAATGACAAGAACCCTTAAAACTGGGGGAAATTTTGCCATCCCCTGTACAAATGCATTGTCAAATGCATGTGGCATATTATTAGCAATTCATATAACATTCCAATAGATCAGCAATCTGAGCCGTATCCCTCACATCTAAAAAGTCTTAGTCCAAATTTTATATTTGATAACCTTTATTTAGATGAGATTATAAAAATGTACCTAAACATATTGTTGCAGTATGATGTTGTATTATTTAAAAGAATAGAAGAACTAATAAATAAAGATCTGCTCCAATACAATATCGACATGAATGATGTTAAGGCTTTGGAAGCAACAGTGGGTGAAGCGCAAAGGATAGCTAAAATGGTGAGTATTTATAACTTCTATATCTTTCTGGCTCTATTTCAGTAATGGTATTTTAAAATCCAGAAATAAAAACTACTTAACATTTAATACTATTTTTGTACCTATACCTATGAGCTTTGTAGTTCAGCTACTTTGAATTATACTGAAATAAAATCTTATTTGTTGATTCTTTTTTAATTATCTTCAGATTAACATGTTCACCACCAACCAAAAATTAACACCCCCAAACAATAACACACTGTGGTGTTGGTTCACAAACCAACACTAATTTGAGAAGTACTTCAAATATATTTTGTTTTTTTTTCACATATAGATGCTAAGACCAGTTTTAAGTTATGGTGGTATTCTTTTAGTGAATTTTCATTCTCTGCCACAAATATCGTAAATGACAAACGACATGATATTAAAAATTTGCCAAGTGATTGTTTTTTAACTGGGGATTCAATCAATTTTTAAAATACGCTATATTTGTAGCTTGATGAACGGCCCCAAATACAGTTTTAGACTGAAAGTCTAGCATGATATAGTGGATATATAAACAAAATCAAGTCAAGTCTCTATAAAAATCATTTTCAAACAGTTTGTTCTTTTATCTTTAAACTTAAACACAAGACGAGTCATCTAAGATCAAAACAGACTTTGGATGTGTTTTACGTGACAATGCTATTAATTCCGTAATTAATTGTTACGTTTACTTTTAATATAATATAAAATATCCCGCGGCATGAAGGTCAAGTATCATGTTAAAAAAAAGTTAGATAGCGCATTCTTATAGATATCTCAGTGGTAGCATGCTTCTCTTCTACGCAGAAGGTTCCGAGATCGATTCCCGCTCGATGAATGTATGGGTTTTTTTGTTTTACTTTAACATTTGTAGCAAGAATTGTGTACAGCTTTCATATGTTTTGAACAAGATCTTATTTTTGTTTAAAACGCCTGAATAATTTTGTGACCTTTGAGTCTGAAATTATCATTTTCAGCCGACATTTTGTTATTGTTGATATTGAAAAAACCTCTTTGACTAGGTTGACTAAAACGAAATCATTCAGGTGATCAATAAGGAAAAATAACTACTATATTTATAATTTAGCAGACACTTTACTTTTCTAAATGTGAATTAAGTTTCCTTCTTGAAAGCTTTTGTAATTTTAATGAAATTTGTAATAAAAGTTTCTATTAAAGCGACTTACACTATCTATAGATATAGCAAATTTTAATTTTATAGCTTCATAGAAAAATTAGTTTTGGGAATTTTTCTCAAAAGGAGTTATAAAACAAGATCTTTTTGGTAATAGGGAGATATCAATGCTAACACTTTCAAAATAATTCTTCAAATGTGTGTGTACTAGGACCTCTAAAATCGATCTTCAAGGTCTATGTAAGTTTAAAGTATTAATTAGTTATACGCCCTATAATAATAGTGTACAATTCTGTTCATCAACTATCGTCCGATAGCTCTACTCTGCATTTTTGCTAAGGTCTTCGAGATTGTCCTGAAAACACTGATATCACCCTATCAGCATGGATTTGTGAGGGGTAGGTCAACTGTCACAAACTTGGCTGTTTTCACTCAGTGGGTCTCAGACGGCGTTGATGCTGGGGGTCAGATTGATGTTGTCTACACAGATTTTGTAACGGATTTTAACCGTGTCGATCACTCTGTCCTTTTGAGGAGGCTTGCATCGTATGGATTCAGCGATGGCATGTTGCGTCTTTTTGGGAATTATTTTAGTGATCGTGTTCAATTTGTTAGCTATGGCGGGTTCAGGTCCTCTAAGCTCATTGCTACTTCGGGCGTTCCTCAAGCCTCTAATCTGGGGCCGCTATTGTTCCTATTATTTATCAATGATTTGGACAGTAATTTAAGTGTGCTGAGACTTTTCTATGCAGATGACTTGAAGCTGCTTATGAGAGTGACGTCGCTGGATGATTGCATTAGACTGCAGGAGTGGTGCTTACAGAATGGATTGGAACTAAATGTGAGTAAGTGTAAGGTCATGACTTTCACACATAAAGCTTTCCCTGTTCAGTTTGAGTATACTGTGGGTCAGTTGGGGGTTCACTTTGATAAGAAATTGTCGTTTGGCATTCACATCAATACCATAGTAAACGAGTGTAACAGGTTTTTGGGATTTATAGTGCGGAACTGTGGGTCGTTTACATGTTTTGGTGCTCTCAAAGTTTTGTATTGTGCTTTTGTTCTTTCCAAGTTACGATATGCATCTCTTGTCTGGGGCCCATATTATGGTGTGCATATAAGCTCACTCGAATCTGTCCAGAGAAGGTTCCTAAAATATCTGTGGTTTAAGGATACTGGGCGTTATCCGGAGAGGGGATTCGATCATTCTGTTTTGCTTGGGCACTTTGAATTCGTCAGTATGTGTAAGCTAAGAAGAGTTGACTCAATCAAGGTTTTATGTAAACTGATACACAATGTCATTGATTGTCCGGAATTATTGGCGCAGATAAATTTCCATCTTCCCAGGATGAGTGAACGGCATAATATGTCATTTTATAATAATCAGGCTAGGACTGTTGTTATGTTAAGATCTCCAATGTTATGTTAAGATCTCAATATCATTTGTTCATGTAGTGATATATTTAGCGACAGTTTGTGTACATTGTTGCATAAAGCTATTGAAATGTTGTAGTTTTAGGTTTGTTTTTGGATTAATATTTTGTTATTGTTAATTTATGGTAATCTCACTCGCTAATTAGTTTGTAAGTGTCCTGTAATTGGTCCTGTACTTGGTCTGTTGGACACAATAAATTATTATTATTATTATTATAAAAATTACTATAACACACTTCTTGAGGCATTACGAAATTTTGTCTTTATATGTTATATGTCTGGCTTCCTCCCGATGTGTTGTAAGACATGGAGTTAGTCTATTGTATTACAACATACATAGTACCCATATAATTATACCCATAACCAGTTAAAAAATAGACTGAAAAAGTTGATTAAGTTACTCATACTATACTCAAAGTTCAAAATTCTGGTCAGTGATGTTATGAGTCAATCTCTGAGGAAATTCCAAGGCATATATTTTTTTATAATGACTCAAATATTGAATGTGCAGTGTTCAAAAATTATAATGATTGATTTTTGCAATGTCCTAAATATTAAAGCTAAAGAAGGTTCAATGTTCTGGCTGTCCAAATTTTAGTAACACAACTACAGTACAAACTGTACACAGGTGAATATATAAATATGTAACGTCCCGTCTGCGAAAATAGAAAAATATATTTTAATAATTTAAAAAATAGGCGAAAGTCCTTAAATTTATCTGGAGTTCTGCATTGTCTTCTGGGTTTGATTTGATTCTCTTCATTTCTTCTAATTTCTCGATTATTTTCTAAATAATACCTGGCATTTCTGGTCCATGGCAAAAATTATAGGTAGACATTTCAACACCTGCTTTTTTCCTCCCCTGTTTTAAAATGATGGAGTATTATATACAGGGTGAGGATTTTAAAGTGTTACAATGGGATATTTGAAAATCGGTTTGGACTATTTTTCTAAAAATTTGGTGGGGGTAATAAGGAGGTTGGGGGACACATTTCGAAATATTTTTGACATTTTCCCCTCCTCATTTTGAAGGACCCGTGTCATGTTATAAATGTTTAACGAAATGGTGTTTTTATCCTCAAAAATTCCGTGAAGAACTGCATATGCACGCAAACAATTTTTGCTCTACTGAATTTTCCAATAATAAAATTTTTTTGGGCGCCACCTAAATGGGGAGGTATACAGTGTACCTGTCAATAAGTGGCTTGATAGATGGAGATAGGTTGGCAGAAAACATGATCAAATATTAAACATTTTATTTTTATTGTTCACAAGTTTACATTTATTTGAGGTAAGAGTGCTAATTAAGGAAAAAAAGTCATCATAATTTGAAATCTAGGCATCTTTCTTTTCTGTTGCAAACATATCGGTTATAAAGTCGGCTTCAATATTTATGTCCCTGTGAATGTTCATTGGAGCCAAACCATCGAGTCTTGTTTCACTTCCGCAATCTGTTGTGTACATTTTGAGTCTCTTAAGACTAGAAAACTTCCTTTCAACGGATGCTGTCAGAACAGGGGCGGCTCCTCAATAAGTGCGCCCGTGCGCGCGCACTGCCGCCTGCCGGGGAAAAATAATATTTTTGCTATGCTATATTTTAATAAATTTTTATTTTTTTACCTCCTGCATTCTACACAAACAAAATTAGTATATCAAGTATCGCAGAGTCTGTAGTCATTTATACAGAATCAGAAGAAGTATAGTGTGTTAATGGTTGCTGACGTTATATACATCCGTATACACAGTCCTTCGTGGGTGTGTATTCTTCGGCGCTCTACCTAAATGGGAAACTTCAATATGAAATGATCGACAATCTTCGTCGAAAACTACTGAATAAGCAATCCCATCATGCGATAACACCCAGCAATGAATCTTGTAGGGCGGCCTTTGATGTTGTGAGAATAGAATATTTGACCTTGCCCACATCGCTCCAGCTTAACGGACCAGGGTGGGACTCGGCATACAGTTATACTGTTATCGAATCACAAGCGTAATCGCTCATTTTATAGCCAAGACCATATTATCTTTCTTAAAGCAATGTTATTATTAATTTGTATACAGCAAAATATTACGTAAACGAAACAACGATAATTAAATATAGTCTAAAATATAGTGTTAGTAGAAGGAATATAACTACTATAGATTAGATCCTCTTGAATAGCATCTCACATTTAGACATTTTAAAGTATATTAAATTATTTGGTCAAAATTTATAATAAGTTTTTGTCTATCAAGTACGGCATTCTGGCGTATTTTCATAAAAGTCATTTAATCTTAAAATTCAAGTTAAAAAAAGTATATATATATATATATATATATATATATATATATATATATATATATATATATATATATATATATATATATATATATATATATATATATATATATATATATATATACATTATATTGTAAAGGCCAATATAATGGCACCTACTGGTGAACATGTTAACATAGTTTTTGTTATAATGTTGATTTATTTCTTAATATTTTCATGTTATAAATTTTTAGGAAACAAATAACCTTGCTGATAAGAAACTTAAGAAGAAAAGGAAAGTAGATGACGATGGAGACACAGAAGCTGCACCTGGTGTGAGAAAACGTATAAAGGAAGGAAACAAACACACAAAACATAAAAGAAAGTAATTGTGTAATTGTGTTGCCTAATTGAAATTGTTTATATATACATGCCCGAATAAAGTTCTAAAAAACATAAGTCTATTTTTAACCTAAAAGAACAATGATCAAAATTAAATGAAATATTACAATACGTTACTTAATAGCAGACAAGATTTGTTGCTGCAAGCATACTTTTATACATATATATATATATATATATATATATATATATATATATATATATATATATATATATATATATATATATATATATATATATATATATATATATATATATATATATATATATATATATATATATATATATATATATATATATATATATATATATATATATATATATATATATATATATATATATATATATATATATATATATATATATAGGATGCAGCACCTAAGATGCCTCGGATCATAGCTCTCCTACCATGTAAGATATCGAAAAATTGTACATAATTACCATCATGTTCCTAAAATATTTCTAGTCACCAGTGGCGTGGCGTATCAAACTTATGTTTCTTTTTAATGGAACGCCCCATGTTTTATTGCAGATTTGGAAAGTGCTCGAAGAGTACTTATTTTTTTATGTAACATATGAAACCCCTAACTTAGCAGTTTCACTGTTAAAACCTTTCCTCACAGGCACCGGCGCCTCGTATTTGAATTTGAGGGCAGTCTAAGACCTTTTGTACCTTCACATAATTCTTTAATTTATGGAAAGAAAACAAATTGGGCTTCACAAATTGTCCTTTTTTTCGAAAATGTCAAATGGTAGCATTTTTGCCAAGTATCACCATCGATATCACTCTATTAGTGAATTTTTTAAAATAAAAATTTACTAAAACCACACATTCCATAACAAAATTTCAAAGAAAAACCAGTTGTAACGCCAATTTGTCGTAAAACGTCCCTTTCCGATACCAGGTTTGCCATGATAAAACCAAAAAAAAGTGTAACTGTCAAAATAAATATAACAAATGTGAACAAACTGACTGCAGAATCATTGTTTTCTCAAAAGAGTTGCAAAAATTATCCGAACTCAAGAAAAAATGGTTGACATGGTGTTGATTCTTGGAGAATTTAGTAGTAGTTGCAGTGGCGTGGAGGCCAACGCTAGGCAAGTAGGCCACAACAGGCCCTTTTTGCCAACCCCGGCAACCATGCCCTACCCTTGCTCGGTTCCGTCTACAAACCTCCTCACGCTCGAAATAAAGGCCATGACGGTCTTCCATCGGACAGAGCTTATCTGGCTCCTCGGCAGAGTCCTCGAACCGAACAATTCTGTTCGAAGACTTCCAAAAGCCTCTCATTCACACAGGTAGTGGTAAGACGTCTTGCCACATTCCTGGCAAATGGGATCCCTCTCGACACCTACCAATGTAAGGTGTCTTCTGAGAGCGCAGTGGCACGTCAGCACCACAATGATCCGCAGAACGACTCAAATGCCGACCATACACATACCGGCTGGCCTGTCAATTACTCCTGAACAGTCCACAGGTAACCGGTGGCTGGAACGTGAGTGAGGTCCGGCTGTCCTGTCAGTTCCAACTGTTCAGGCGGCCTGTGATCGAACGAAAATACAATCGTCGAGCCGGTTGGCCTGAAGAGATCAGGCACGCCGGTACGTGTGTGGGGTGAAGCGTCAGGCCGGTGATCACCTGACCGCGTGTTAAAAGCATTGGGCGACTTCACCAGGCACCAGCAGCTGCATTCTCATGTCAAAAATATCTGGACGCAGCAAGTGCGTTATAGAAGTGAATTTTCATGAAAATGTTTTTGATAGAAAATATGTCCTGTTTAATGAAAGCCGGCATCAAATTTGGTTACCAGTAACACCTATATAGTAGAAACGATGTACCAACTCGAAAACAAACATGCATTACAATTCGATGGAAAATGCAGTAATATAAGGGGTGTACGATTTAAAAATGAAAATTTGTATTGCCAACGACTTATGGGCCACCTGTGACCTGACCCGCTTGTACCTAAAACAACTCTGAGAGCTGGAGATCGATTTCCTGTGTGGTTTTCTAAGGAAACAAAACGTAACATTAAACAGAAATATAACTATTGGCGTAAATTCAAAAATATGAAAACACTGAATATTTTGAGAAATTCAAAGATTTCCGAATTAAAATCAAGAGGGATATTTAGGTTTCTTAGCAGAATTTTGTGAGGAAGATCGAGCAGGATCTTAAACTTAACCCCAATAAGCTGTGGAGTTACTAATCACAATTAAATAGTAAATCTTGTTTTCCAAATAATGTTTCTGGGCAGAAACTAGTGGATGGTTTCGCCTCCCATTTTAGGAACAATTTTTCTTCTAGTGGCTCCCAATGTTTTGTTTCAGGCACGAATAATAATGTCAATACTGTTTTTATCAACAGATTGGATGATATGGATATCTTAAGGGCAGCTAAAAAAATCAAGCCTAATTTTTCATCTGGTCCTGACTTGGTACCTGCTTTTCTTGTTAGGCACTGTCTGGGTATTTTTCTAGCTTCGCTTACAAAATGTTTTAACCTTATACTTGAATCATCTGCTTTCCTGAAGTTTGGAAATTATCACGTGGTTTTCCGATATTTAAGGCAGGTGAAAGGACTCTTTCTTCCAATTATCGTATGGTGACAATTTGTTGTGTCTTCTGTAAAATTTTTGAAGCTGCTTTATATAAACATATATCCTTTAACATAAATAATAGATTATCTGTTTTTCAACATGGCTTCATGGCAGGTCGTTCTACAGTCACGAATTTAGTCACAATGGCACAGTTTGTTGATGGACCTCTTGAGGATCATAGCCAAGTCGATGTTATATATATATACAGACCTTTCGAAGGCTTTTGACCTTCTTAACCATGCTGTCATGATTGACAGGCTGCACTGTCTTGATTTCTCAGGGAATCTGATCGAGTTATTTAAATCGTATCTTAGCGGACGAAAGCAATTTATTGAAATTAAGGGCTTTAAATTAAATAGTTTTGAAATATGTTCTGGAGTGGCACAGGGCTCCATCCTTGATCCGGTTCTTTTTAATATTTGTATTGATGGTATATCAAACATCTTGCAAGTGCCTTACTTAATACATGCAGACGATGTAAATATTTACTTGCGCATCAATCATCCTGATGACTGTATTAAGTTACAGCGTAGTTTAAATCTATTTGATAGTTGGTGTGGTGGCAATGGACCTTCTCTTAACATCGGTAAATGTTGTGTCATGTCTTTTTCACGTAAGAGGTGCCCCATCCTATTTGATTACAACATAAATAGTCAGCTACTAGGAAGGCCATCTGCTGTTAAAGATCTTGGTGTTGTGTTTGACCCTGTTCTCTCATTCAGGCAACATTTGCAGCATGCCACTGGTTTAGTCTACAGCAGAATGGGCTTTTCGATTAGAAATAGTAGGTATTTTGCTTCATCAGATAAATTTATTTTGTTGTATTGCTCTCTGATAAGGTCATCTCTGGAGTATGCATCAGTGATATTGGCTCCCTTTTATGTTACACACATTGGTAGTCTCGAAAATATTCAAAGAAAGTTTCTCAAGTATACTTGTTTTCGTTTGGATGGTCAGAACCCTTGTAATGGCTTTCCACACAGTGATTTATTACGACGTTTTGACTTGCAGACTTTGGAGAATAGGAGGAAGTGTAGCTCTTTGATATTTTTGTATAAATTAATTAATTGCCAAGTTGACTGTCCGCCTCTGTTGGAACAGATTAATTTAATATACCACGTTTAGGATCACGTCATCCATTGACTTTTTATCCACTAACGGTTCGTACACAGTGTATGTGGTCTGTTTATAACATGTGTAATATATATTCAACTTTGGAGGACAGCATAGATGTTTTCAATTGTTCTGTGTTTGAAATAAAACGTTTATTCGAACTTTGTTAACTAGAATGTTTATATTAATGTATTGTTCCTTGTTGATTTGAATGTGTGACGTCAGAGTATCTCTGAGAGTACACTTCTGATGCTAACTAACAATTCTTGTGACACTGTAGAATAAACAGCATGTTGACCGCATTTTTTGTGTGTGTTGTCATGGCAGACTTGGTTTCAGAAAAGGACGTTTTCCGACAAACTGGCATTACAACTTGTTTTTTCTCTGAAATTTTGTTAGGGAATGTGTGGTTTTTTGGTATTAATGGAAAATGTTGAGTTTTGGTCATCGAATGCTGTAATTTTTTTAAGGGGGTGCCATTTGAACTTTTTGAAAAAAATGACAATTTGCGAAGGTCAATCAAAATAATATTTCTTCCCATAGATTAACCGAAAAAAATTATGTGAAGGTACAAGAGGTCTTAGACTGCCTCCAAATTAAAATCCGAGGTGCCGGTGCAATTTAGTCTATTTAAAAAAAAATCTCAAAAATGGTCGCACTGTGAGGATAAAAGATTTTAACAGTAAAACCCCTACAGTTAGGGGTATAACATGTTACATAAAAAAAGAAGTACTCTTCGAGTACTTTCCAAATCTGCAATAAAATATAGGGTGTTCCATTTAAAAAACAAAAGTTTGATACGCCACTAGAATAAGGTATGTCACTGGTGACCAGAAATATTTTAGAAACATAGCGATGGTACTGTCCACAATTTTACTCTTAGAATTTTTTCAATATCTTGTATTGTAGGGGAGCTATGGTGCGAGGCATGTTTGGTGCTACACCCTGTATATATGTATATATATATATATATATATATATATATATATATATATATATATATATATATATATATATATATATATATATATATATATATATTGTAATATCCCCAAATCTGAACGAATTTTTACACACAAAACAAAACTAACAAAACAAAAGGCAACAATACAACTAAAATGGCAACATAGCATGTTATTGTGTAATACCTAATTTAAACATGTTTTATTTTAAAGAAAATGCATCTTAGTCTGTCTTGCATTGTTGACTAATATGTAATTGAATCCCGGACTACGTTAAATTACTACAGGTGACCTGAAATATATTCACTTACCTTACTTTAAAGGCCTCTACATTTGCTTACTAAGAATGAATAATTTTCTGGGCTACCAGGATGGATTAAGGCGTGAAAATCTAGGGTTAGGACCAGGTTGTGTTTGTTCAGACTATGGGTTGGAACATTGTGAGAGAAACGCTATAATTCGCAAACACTTAATTTATTTAACAAAGTTTCCCATTTGACCAATACAGTGAAACGGACATGAAAGCACAGACATCTAGGCGCCCTATTGCTACGAGAAATCACACGGCTGGGCCTAATATTACACATATGGGGAATACACTAGCATAAAAATTTGGATCGCTTGGAGGGGTGATGACCTGGTGTGGATCAAGGTCTCCGATGTCACTCTCAGTTCCCACAGTGGTGTAGAGTTAAAGATTGGTATTTTCATTTCAATATTCATTATTTAGATTTTATTGGTTTCATCGTTCACATTTCAGTTTTGGTTTGTCTTTGCTTTATTACCGTGGGACTGATTGAGCAACACCGCAGAACAGGACACCACACCCGGGCATATACTTGAGGCTAACCGACTCCTCCCTCTACGTCTCTCATGTGGCCATTGGTCACTAGGAAATGACGCATTGCGCATTTGGGTTGCCTTTTCCACTTCCATGGTGCCACAGTTAAGATTTTGCGCGAGCCCTTTCTTGGGCTATAGCCTCACTGGAGGTCTTAAATTTTCGGAAGTTTGGCAGGTCAAGAAGTAGAAAGTTCACCCAAATACCGCTTGAAAAGTATTTTGTTTTGGACCTGTAGGCTGTAGGAGGCGCAAGGGGAAGGTATTGTTGTAATTCAGGCCAGATCACTGTTGACTGACTAAGCGGAGACGGTAACAAACCTACTACTACCTCGCCCAATATTTTGACGTGTATCGCAAGCCTTTCAACTAATTACTGACCTTCAGGTTGCCCTCTCGTTTCAGTCATGCAAAATTGTGATAAATCGCGAAGTCCTTCATAGACTATGCCTCACTGGAGGTCTTAAATGTTCGGATAGTGGCACTTCGTGAAACAAGGCTTCACCTGAATGTCATTCTAGACACAAGGAGAATAATTACACAACTTTGTCAAAACATAGGGGAAAGTACTTCATCTATTCTATATCCCTTTGCTTTATTTTCCGAACCGTCCAGTGCACACCACATATTCTCAATTTCAAGTTTTAGTTTAATACAAAAGGGGGAGCCAAGATGTATGTTTCAGGTACAAAACAATTTCATCAGGTAACATATAAAATAATGAGATTCCTAACTTCAGGTTTTAGTTTCAAAGTGCATTAAAAGTGTGCCACATCTTTTTTTTGACTTCAAGTTTCAGTTTCAATATTACACAGAAATGGAATTTCATACCTTCAGTTGTAAGTTTCGGGTTTAAAATTACCTCATGTAGAGCTAGATATTGCTGGTTTCCCGATTCAGGTTCAAAATTGTATTATGTAAGACCAGATACTGTTGATTTCAAATTTCAGATTCAAATTAACTTATATAGAGCTACGGACCTCTCGTTTTCAAGTTTCAGATTCAAAATTATATTCTAAAGAGCTGCATACTTCTGGTTTCCAGGTTCAGACTTAATTCACATTATAATAAGATACATACTTCCGATTTCATAATTCAGATTTAAATTATATCATAAAGAGCTAGAGAATTCTGGTTTCACGATTCAGATTCAAATTATACTATAAAGAGCTACATAATTCTGGTTTCACGATTCAGATTTAAATTATATTATAAAGAGCTAAATAATTCTGGTTTCACGATTTAGATTTAAATTATATTATATAGAGCCACATAATTCTGGTTTCACGATTCAGATTTAAATTACATTATAAGGAGCTACATAATTCTGGTTTCACGATTCAGATTCAAATTATTTTATAAAGAGCTACACAATTCTGGTTTTACGATTCAGATTCAAATTATATTCTAAGGAGCTCCACAATTCTGGTTTTACGATTTAAATTTAAATTATATTATAAGGAGCTACATAATTCTGGTTTCACGATTCAGATTTAAATTATATTATCAAGAGCAACATACTTCTGGTTTCACGATTCAGACTTAAATTACATTATAAAGAGCTACAGAATTCTGGTTTCACGATTCAGATTTAAATTATATTATAAAGAGCTACATACTTCTGGTTTCACGATTCAGATTTAAATTTAAATTCCATTAGGTGTGAACAAGATATTTGTTTTCAAATGCAAAGTAATTTCATTAAATACGTCATGAGCTAGTAACGTTTCTGATTTCAAGTTTCAGTTTACCTATCAGTAAATTTGGCAACTCTTCAGATGCGGAAGTAATTTATCTGAATGACATACAAACAAAGTAAATTGCAGGCTTCAAGTTTCAGTTTGAATATATCAGATTTTGTGACATTTACCGGCACAATTAATTTCTTGACATAATGTAAACAAATAAGTTTCCAAATTTCAAGTTTAGTTTAAATATATTAAATTTGGCAACGTCTCAATGCTCGAGTAATTCCTCTATGCTATACGCAAACATATCAAAATTCCAGACTTTACGTCTTAGTCTGAATATGTTAGATTTGGCAACATCTGAACGCACAAATAATTTTTCTACATACTGTACAAGCAAATAGCAGTCCAGATATCAAGTTTCAGTTTAATTTATACAATTTAAATGCACAAATAATTTCTACATATAATTTGCAACCAACTAAGATACTAGGTTTCAAGTTTAGTTTAAATATATTAAATTTGGCAACGTCCTAACAAGCAGATAAAATTCCAGATCTCAAGTCATAGCTTAATCATATTAAATTTGGAAACATTTAAATGCACAACTAACTTTATAAATAACGTATGAACAAATAAAACCCCTGGTTTCATGTCTGGTGATATTTTTAAGTGCACAATTAATTTCATGAACTAATATACCAACAAATAGAATTTCAGGCTTTAAGTTTAATTCAAAAATATCAAATTTGGCAACTCTGAACACACAAATAATTTTACTCAAACTAATAAAATTCCCGATTTCGAGTTTAGTTTAAATCTACTAAATTGGGCAACATTCAAATGCACGAATAATTTCGCTTTGATAATATGCAAATCAACAAAATCTCAGCTCTCAAGTTTTAGTTTAAATATATCGAACTTGGCAACTTTAAATGCACAAATAAAAATAACTAAAATATTAGGGGTCAAGTTTAGTCTAAATACGCCGATTTCGGTAACAAAAAAATAATATCTGTACATTATATGTTCACAATTAAAACGCTAGTTTTCAAGCTTAGTTTACATATGGCATATTTGGCAACATTTAGATGCAAAAAAACACCTTTTATACATGATATGTAAGTAAATAAAATGCTAGGTTTCAAGTTTAGATTAAATATATTAAATATGGCAACATTTAATGCACAAATAAATTTATTTAAATAATATGCTGGCAAATAAACTTACAGGGTTCAAGTTTCCGTTTAAATATATCAAATTGGGCAAACAATTTAGGGACACCGATAGCATATGTCATTTTAAAGGTACACTCACCGTTTGCTGTTACTCGGACATTCTGTCCGTGGCTTCTCCGCTTACACTATGAAAAACTGAAACCCCAGATGAGTCGCTTGGAAGCCTACAGCTTTCAGTAACAGTATAAACCGACACGAATTGAGCTTGGCGATTGTATACTGCACCTACTACCTATAGAAATTCCGCACTATGGCCGGCTGACTTCAGACGAGGTTCTAGGAACCCCACAGTGTTCAACACAGCATCAATCTGCCAGAATCGATCATTGCGATATTATGCTGTGCCTAATAACCACAGGGAACTTTTAGCAGACGGACGTTCAAAAGGCAGACACAATTCCAAGGAAAACCACAGTTTTCAACAGCAGCACCAATCAGCCAGAATCGATCATTGCGAGAGTATGCTGTTGCTTACTAGCCGTAGGGTTTTCCAACAGGATAGTCCACAAGTCTGCTTAAGAACCTTCAGTTCGAAGAAAGCTTTGCAGGTCAGACCACTCTGAGGGACAGATCAAGTCTGATCTCCGTTCCAATCGTATGTGCTTGTATATCAATCCCCCACGCATTCAGCGTGAGAATACATAATTCCAGGCCCAGTCACTACGGTTTAAAATATATCGCCTGTGTACATAATTATCGACCTAATTGTTGCGTCCGTGCTGGCTCGCATTTCTTTGAAACAGATGGCCCACATAAAAACTGTCTCACTACATTTGTAGTATACCTTCTTCTAATTAAAATATAATTTTAATAATTCACTGCTCCATTTATTTCACTTATTTTGCGAACGTCCCTGTATATTACTATTTCCGAGTTTCCCTGATTTGCCAAAGAACTTTGCATGTATAAACACACATTAAGTTTTCCAGCTAATTTTAAAATTGCGTAAAAGTAGTTGAATTGCCAGCTAAATAATTCATAAACATCATGGGATACTCGCTTGCATCAAAACATGTGACACTTGCGTCGTTATTTCGGACAGCGCTTCCCATTAAGATTGCATGCGTTAATCGCATGGCTCTTATTTAGAACGCATCCCCTATTTTTGCAATGGCAACACTGTAGTAATTGCTAAATATCCACGAGATTACTTTCGCTGGTTTGTGTATTGCATGGTATATCAGGCTTACGTGAAGCTTTACGAGAGGTTTTTATGTAAACAACGTGTACTGGCTATTTTGATTGCTCTAAAATGATAGAAATTAAACACATGCGGTTTTTCTTAGAGGTGAAACTGGGGAAATAAATGTCATTATTAATCATTATTATTTCTAGTTGAATTGCTTGGCAATTTGCCGTAAGTGAGACTCAAATGCTAATTGGCTTCTCGACTAATCAGGCCTCGATAAAAATCATCGTCACAATTGATTGTTTGCTTGGCAGAGCCTGGATATTAGCACAAACATTTCCTTTTCGTTTTAAATTACTAAACATTCATGTGCTCAGTGAAAACAGATTTTGTCTCATTATCACAAATACACACCTATGGCTGCGACACAAGGGAACTTCACAGTACTTAAGCTAACTTATGGCCTAACATATTTGCTGAAAATTGCAGATTTACACACAAGCAGCAAGCATTGTCTTAAAAATATAATGTTTCTCCGTAAGAATGTCCGTGCCAGACATAGTTTTAATATTCCCATGGTACTCTAATCTTCATCTATGAAAGTTATTACGAAATGCTTTTTAAAACTCGAGACTGATAATTAGTTACCCTTAGTTATGTCTCACACTCAACTATTAAGTGGTGTTGATGACAGAGAACCACAATATGTCTAGAGCTCTGACCTTTACACCCCCCTGCAAGCGTGTGAAGATCTTTTAACGTGGTTCGTTTTTATCGTCTCAACTGACATATTGAAATCTCCCTTATGCATAGTTTTCTTAATGTTATCTAATATTAGTTCTATACAGGGCATAACAAACACAAAAATACAATCCCTATCTGGCATTTCACCTGTCGTATGAGAGCTATTTAATAAACATTAAAAGGCCAATAAAATGACTAATTGCTGACGGGTCCGAAAGAAACTAATATGCTAATATACCAGGATATTTCATGGCCGCCGGAAATTTTGATGTCGACGGTGCTTGCCGACAAAGACATAAAAATTTGAACAAAGTCACCCTAAGCCCATAACTTATCCGACGCCTCTGCCAACGTACATGCTAATGTACCATACATTCCCTATTATACTCGGAAATAATATTTGAAGAGACCCGTACCCTAAACGTATAAACTATCCGACGCCTCTGCCAACGTACAAGTCAAAACACCATTCACTTACTATCATCATATTCGGAATTAAAAAAATTGAATAAACTCCTACCCTAAACATATAAATTTTGCGACGCCTATGCCAACGCACAAGCCGATGTATTTTGCCTTCCGTATCATATTAGCCTACCTCGAGCGGGGAAACATGTTGCCGGATGGTAACGCGTTAAACACTCCTACACTGCCGCCGTATCTCTCTTAGAACATAAGACTGAATTTCCCCATCTCAACAGTGGCGGGCTGCTTAGAATGCAATGTTTGGGTGTCGGGTATTTACAATGTACACTTCTTGTGGAGAATTTTCACATAGAAGTAATCACTTAGGCAAAACGAACCCAGACCAACGACGTGACTTGACTGAAAATATACCAATCCATATAGGCGTCTTATCCCGCTTGGAACATACAGCTGATCGCATGAGGTCAGAAAACCAACAATTTAAGATTACAGAGCTTGGACCTAAGAGCATGTTTAAAGCTAAGATATGATCGGATTCAAAATGGGGACGTAATGGCATCAACTGACCATTGGAAAACGTTGCCACGTTTAAACCAAACCCGCGTAAAACATCAGCATTGCATCGATAGAACCAAATACAATAATATAATATCAAAGCAAGTTTCAAAATAAAATATTAGCTGCTACGGCTAGTTAGACTTAACAAAAGAATTTAGGAGAACAAAATTCACATTGGGACCCTGAAGCAGACACTCACATATGTAACAGCTGTTGGACAATGTCGCAAAGCTAAAATAACCGCGTGCAAATTTGGATACATTGACGTAAGCAAGGTACTTACGTAACTACTGACAAGAGACTAAAGCAAGTTTTAAACCATCAAGACATTACGTGCTAAAGATGGTCAAGCTTATTGAAAGCAAGGTAAAACAAAAGTAAAGTGCACGGATGCTATTATGAATAAACAAATTACAAGCAGTAGAAGAAATGATGACTATTTTATCTCGAATGTAGCACAGACCCCAAAGTCATTTCCACCTCACCATACCAGGAACAGGGACGTATCATATAATCCCCCTTCACCTCAGTAAGTCGTGTAGGGATCCTTAACGTGCCCAACATTACATGGCACATGGCACCGACGCTTCGTGCCGCCGTAGACGGAGCATGAAAACCTCCAAATAGATCAACCACAATCCCAAAACATGAGTTACTGGAAAACTTACAGCATGTATGGAAAAGAAAATGCCGCTTACACTGGGAGCCTACCCGACTGGAAATCGAACGGAGGACCTCTGTCCACGGGAATACACACTATTACCACCAGATCGCTGAAACATATGGGATTAAGAACGTTGACAGAATAAAAGGCAAAACTAAAGCAATAATAATAGCAAAACCTGTTGGATGCAATTTAGGACATAAAATGCTTTCAACAACGTCACTCGACAGATGATAGAGCTTGAACCTATCAACGAAGTGCTAAACCTACAACAAATTAAAAACTGTCGAGGACAGAGAATCATGGATATGGTGACAAAGCGACGTCTCCTTTAGACTGTGATGATAACCAAATCTATAGAGAAAATGCAAACTTTCACACACAAGTGTAAGCCAGATTACAACATTTTAAACAGCCCTGTATCTAAGCTACATTCTACAGATTTGCACGGGTCAATCGTGCAGAGTTCAGGCACAGTTTGGCATGCCTAGTCCAGCGACGTCTTCCGGAATGTTACCTTGACAGGCAACCCACCTTGGTCATCTCGCTGGTAGGTGTACAGGAACGTGTCCATGGGAGCTGGCCCTCTCTTGGGATGGTCGTTGCTGCAGTGCCGCTATTCAGCGACACCGCAGATGTTTAACGGCTGCTGAAACATATTTTACACGGTAGAAAACTGTAAAGTTAATTTGTTTGCGTTTCTCTCTGTTCAATTGTTCCAATCTTTAAACCATAGTCCCTGGTCACAAGGCAACAGTGTAAGCTGCTTAGCAGCTTTTAAATTTGTAGTAACCCAGTAATAAATGATTAAATATTGCAAAAAGTTAAGGATAATTTGCAAAATTATTGCAAATTAAATTGCAATCCTGGTCACGGCTTTGAAGTGTAATATCCCCAACGCTAAACGAATTTTTACACACAAAACAAAACTAACAAAACAAAAGGCAACAATACAACTAAAATGGCAACATAGCATGTTATTGTGTAATACCTAATTTAAACATGTTTTATTTTAAAGAAAATGCATCTTAGTCTGTCTTGCATTGTTGACTAATATGTAATTGAATCCCGGACTACGTTAAATTACTACAGGTGACCTGAAATATATTCACTTACCTTACTTTAAAGGCCTCTACATTTGCTTACTAAGAATGAATAATTTTCTGGGCTACCAGGATGGATTAAGGCGTGAAAATCTAGGGTTAGGACCAGGTTGTGTTTGTTCAGACTATGGGTTGGAACATTGTGAGAGAAACGCTATAATTCGCAAACACTTAATTTATTTAACAAAGTTTCCCATTTGACCAATACAGTGAAACGGACATGAAAGCACAGACATCTAGGCGCCCTATTGCTACGAGAAATCACACGGCTGGGCCTAATATTACACATATGGGGAATACACTAGCATAAAAATTTGGATCGCTTGGAGGGGTGATGACCTGGTGTGGATCAAGGTCTCCGATGTCACTCTCAGTTCCCACAGTGGTGTAGAGTTAAAGATTGGTATTTTCATTTCAATATTCATTATTTAGATTTTATTGGTTTCATCGTTCACATTTCAGTTTTGGTTTGTCTTTGCTTTATTACCGTGGGACTGATTGAGCAACACCGCAGAACAGGACACCACACCCGGGCATATACTTGAGGCTAACCGACTCCTCCCTCTACGTCTCTCATGTGGCCATTGGTCACTAGGAAATGACGCATTGCGCATTTGGGTTGCCTTTTCCACTTCCATGGTGCCACAGTTAAGATTTTGCGCGAGCCCTTTCTTGGGCTATAGCCTCACTGGAGGTCTTAAATTTTCGGAAGTTTGGCAGGTCAAGAAGTAGAAAGTTCACCCAAATACCGCTTGAAAAGTATTTTGTTTTGGACCTGTAGGCTGTAGGAGGCGCAAGGGGAAGGTATTGGTGTAATTCAGGCCAGATCACTGTTGACTGACTAAGCGGAGACGGTAACAAACCTACTACTACCTCGCCCAATATTTTGACGTGTATCGCAAGCCTTTCAACTAATTACTGACCTTCAGGTTGCCCTCTCGTTTCAGTCATGCAAAATTGTGATAAATCGCGAAGTCCTTCATAGACTATGCCTCACTGGAGGTCTTAAATGTTCGGATAGTGGCACTTCGTGAAACAAGGCTTCACCTGAATGTCATTCTAGACACAAGGAGAATAATTACACAACTTTGTCAAAACATAGGGGAAAGTACTTCATCTATTCTATATCCCTTTGCTTTATTTTCCGAACCGTCCAGTGCACACCACATATTCTCAATTTCAAGTTTTAGTTTAATACAAAAGGGGGAGCCAAGATGTATGTTTCAGGTACAAAACAATTTCATCAGGTAACATATAAAATAATGAGATTCCTAACTTCAGGTTTTAGTTTCAAAGTGCATTAAAAGTGTGCCACATCTTTTTTTTGACTTCAAGTTTCAGTTTCAATATTACACAGAAATGGAATTTCATACCTTCAGTTGTAAGTTTCGGGTTTAAAATTACCTCATGTAGAGCTAGATATTGCTGGTTTCCCGATTCAGGTTCAAAATTGTATTATGTAAGACCAGATACTGTTGATTTCAAATTTCAGATTCAAATTAACTTATATAGAGCTACGGACCTCTCGTTTTCAAGTTTCAGATTCAAAATTATATTCTAAAGAGCTGCATACTTCTGGTTTCCAGGTTCAGACTTAATTCACATTATAATAAGATACATACTTCCGATTTCATAATTCAGATTTAAATTATATCATAAAGAGCTAGAGAATTCTGGTTTCACGATTCAGATTCAAATTATACTATAAAGAGCTACATAATTCTGGTTTCACGATTCAGATTTAAATTATATTATAAAGAGCTAAATAATTCTGGTTTCACGATTTAGATTTAAATTATATTATATAGAGCCACATAATTCTGGTTTCACGATTCAGATTTAAATTACATTATAAGGAGCTACATAATTCTGGTTTCACGATTCAGATTCAAATTATTTTATAAAGAGCTACACAATTCTGGTTTTACGATTCAGATTCAAATTATATTCTAAGGAGCTCCACAATTCTGGTTTTACGATTTAAATTTAAATTATATTATAAGGAGCTACATAATTCTGGTTTCACGATTCAGATTTAAATTATATTATCAAGAGCAACATACTTCTGGTTTCACGATTCAGACTTAAATTACATTATAAAGAGCTACAGAATTCTGGTTTCACGATTCAGATTTAAATTATATTATAAAGAGCTACATACTTCTGGTTTCACGATTCAGATTTAAATTTAAATTCCATTAGGTGTGAACAAGATATTTGTTTTCAAATGCAAAGTAATTTCATTAAATACGTCATGAGCTAGTAACGTTTCTGATTTCAAGTTTCAGTTTACCTATCAGTAAATTTGGCAACTCTTCAGATGCGGAAGTAATTTATCTGAATGACATACAAACAAAGTAAATTGCAGGCTTCAAGTTTCAGTTTGAATATATCAGATTTTGTGACATTTACCGGCACAATTAATTTCTTGACATAATGTAAACAAATAAGTTTCCAAATTTCAAGTTTAGTTTAAATATATTAAATTTGGCAACGTCTCAATGCTCGAGTAATTCCCCTATGCTATACGCAAACAAATCAAAATTCCAGACTTTACGTCTTAGTCTGAATATGTTAGATTTGGCAACATCTGAACGCACAAATAATTTTTCTACATACTGTACAAGCAAATAGCAGTCCAGATATCAAGTTTCAGTTTAATTTATACAATTTAAATGCACAAATAATTTCTACATATAATTTGCAACCAACTAAGATACTAGGTTTCAAGTTTAGTTTAAATATATTAAATTTGGCAACGTCCTAACAAGCAGATAAAATTCCAGATCTCAAGTCATAGCTTAATCATATTAAATTTGGAAACATTTAAATGCACAACTAACTTTATAAACAACGTATGAACAAATAAAACCCCTGGTTTCATGTCTGGTGATATTTTTAAGTGCACAATTAATTTCATGAACTAATATACCAACAAATAGAATTTCAGGCTTTAAGTTTAATTCAAAAATATCAAATTTGGCAACTCTGAACACACAAATAATTTTACTCAAACTAATAAAATTCCCGATTTCGAGTTTAGTTTAAATCTACTAAATTGGGCAACATTCAAATGCACGAATAATTTCGCTTTGATAATATGCAAATCAACAAAATCTCAGCTCTCAAGTTTTAGTTTAAATATATCGAACTTGGCAACTTTAAATGCACAAATAAAAATAACTAAAATATTAGGGGTCAAGTTTAGTCTAAATACGCCGATTTCGGTAACAAAAAAATAATATCTGTACATTATATGTTCACAATTAAAACGCTAGTTTTCAAGCTTAGTTTACATATGGCATATTTGGCAACATTTAGATGCAAAAAAACACCTTTTATACATGATATGTAAGTAAATAAAATGCTAGGTTTCAAGTTTAGATTAAATATATTAAATATGGCAACATTTAATGCACAAATACATTTATTTAAATAATATGCTGGCAAATAAACTTACAGGGTTCAAGTTTCCGTTTAAATATATCAAATTGGGCAAACAATTTAGGGACACCGATAGCATATGTCATTTTAAAGGTACACTCACCGTTTGCTGTTACTCGGACATTCTGTCCGTGGCTTCTCCGCTTACACTATGAAAAACTGAAACCCCAGATGAGTCGCTTGGAAGCCTACAGCTTTCAGTAACAGTATAAACCGACACGAATTGAGCTTGGCGATTGTATACTGCACCTACTACCTATAGAAATTCCGCACTATGGCCGGCTGACTTCAGACGAGGTTCTAGGAACCCCACAGTGTTCAACACAGCATCAATCTGCCAGAATCGATCATTGCGATATTATGCTGTGCCTAATAACCACAGGGAACTTTTAGCAGACGGACGTTCAAAAGGCAGACACAATTCCAAGGAAAACCACAGTTTTCAACAGCAGCACCAATCAGCCAGAATCGATCATTGCGAGAGTATGCTGTTGCTTACTAGCCGTAGGGTTTTCCAACAGGATAGTCCACAAGTCTGCTTAAGAACCTTCAGTTCGAAGAAAGCTTTGCAGGTCAGACCACTCTGAGGGACAGATCAAGTCTGATCTCCGTTCCAATCGTATGTGCTTGTATATCAATCCCCCACGCATTCAGCGTGAGAATACATAATTCCAGGCCCAGTCACTACGGTTTAAAATATATCGCCTGTGTACATAATTATCGACCTAATTGTTGCGTCCGTGCTGGCTCGCATTTCTTTGAAACAGATGGCCCACATAAAAACTGTCTCACTACATTTGTAGTATACCTTCTTCTAATTAAAATATAATTTTAATAATTCACTGCTCCATTTATTTCACTTATTTTGCGAACGTCCCTGTATATTACTATTTCCGAGTTTCCCTGATTTGCCAAAGAACTTTGCATGTATAAACACACATTAAGTTTTCCAGCTAATTTTAAAATTGCGTAAAAGTAGTTGAATTGCCAGCTAAATAATTCATAAACATCATGGGATACTCGCTTGCATCAAAACATGTGACACTTGCGTCGTTATTTCGGACAGCGCTTCCCATTAAGATTGCATGCGTTAATCGCATGGCTCTTATTTAGAACGCATCCCCTATTTTTGCAATGGCAACACTGTAGTAATTGCTAAATATCCACGAGATTACTTTCGCTGGTTTGTGTATTGCATGGTATATCAGGCTTACGTGAAGCTTTACGAGAGGTTTTTATGTAAACAACGTGTACTGGCTATTTTGATTGCTCTAAAATGATAGAAATTAAACACATGCGGTTTTTCTTAGAGGTGAAACTGGGGAAATAAATGTCATTATTAATCATTATTATTTCTAGTTGAATTGCTTGGCAATTTGCCGTAAGTGAGACTCAAATGCTAATTGGCTTCTCGACTAATCAGGCCTCGATAAAAATCATCGTCACAATTGATTGTTTGCTTGGCAGAGCCTGGATATTAGCACAAACATTTCCTTTTCGTTTTAAATTACTAAACATTCATGTGCTCAGTGAAAACAGATTTTGTCTCATTATCACAAATACACACCTATGGCTGCGACACAAGGGAACTTCACAGTACTTAAGCTAACTTATGGCCTAACATATTTGCTGAAAATTGCAGATTTACACACAAGCAGCAAGCATTGTCTTAAAAATATAATGTTTCTCCGTAAGAATGTCCGTGCCAGACATAGTTTTAATATTCCCATGGTACTCTAATCTTCATCTATGAAAGTTATTACGAAATGCTTTTTAAAACTCGAGACTGATAATTAGTTACCCTTAGTTATGTCTCACACTCAACTATTAAGTGGTGTTGATGACAGAGAACCACAATATGTCTAGAGCTCTGACCTTTACACCCCCCTGCAAGCGTGTGAAGATCTTTTAACGTGGTTCGTTTTTATCGTCTCAACTGACATATTGAAATCTCCCTTATGCATAGTTTTCTTAATGTTATCTAATATTAGTTCTATACAGGGCATAACAAACACAAAAATACAATCCCTATCTGGCATTTCACCTGTCGTATGAGAGCTATTTAATAAACATTAAAAGGCCAATAAAATGACTAATTGCTGACGGGTCCGAAAGAAACTAATATGCTAATATACCAGGATATTTCAATATATATATATATATATATATATATATATATATATATATATATATATATATATATATATATATATATATATATATAATACTGGGAGCAATTAATGTATCATAAAAATATTATAATAATAATTATAACTTTAGTATGCAAAATTTCCAGGTCACATAGATTAGATTCAATGGTGAGTGGGCTATTTTAGTCCCTCCACTGTGACCTTAGGTCTATCATGGTTCACGTCTAATTGCTTAAATTTCACTCATCAGCTCCAACTCCTTTTTTTTTGTTCCCTCAGGGCTCGTCCGCGGCCTTGCCGCCCCGATAGCACCGCAACCCTTGGTTGATTGTGCATACCCTTAGTCTTACTCCACCCATTCCAAGATCACTGTGCCTTGAACTAGTCTGCACAGCGATTGGTAGGGTGAAGTTTTATATTGCTCTGTCTCCGGTCTAGAGTGACCGTAGATCAGTTGTCTTTTCCGGTCCAGAGCTATACACTCACACAAGATGTGCTGGGCTGATTCCTCCCCCTCGCCGCAGAGTCTGCATGCGAGGTCCCCTTCGAACCGCCCCATTTTATGCAGGTGTTTCTTGACGGCCATGTGTCCCGTCAAGAGACCTGTTGTGTTTCTGAGCTGTCCTCTGCTAAGGTTTAGCAGCTCCACAGCTCTCTTTGAACTGGGTCCGTCAATTATTGACTTCCCATGTCTGAGCCCTGGACAGTCCGCCCAGTACACCTTGTGTTGGTTTCTGACCCAGGACTTAATGGCTCCCCTGGCAGTGCTCTTTGACACGCCCAGAGCCGGTTCTGGTCCCATAAATGGTTCTGCTGACCCTCTCTTCGCGAGACTGTCAGCTTCTTCATTGCCTTTAACCCCCGAGTGACCCGGCACCCAGATGAGGATCACCTCATTCTGCCCAGCCAGGTCGCTCGTCTCGTCTCGGCACTCACTCACCAGCCAGGAATTTACCCGTGGGCTACTTAGTGCCTTAAGGGCTGCCTGGCTGTCTGTGGCTATGAGGATCCGCTTGTTGGTGTAGCCCCTCCTCTTGTTCTCCCGCACACAGTGCAGGATGGCGTACATCTCGGCCTGAAACACCGTTGCTTGGGCTCCGAGGGAAATACTATGACTTACCCTCGGTCCTTCCGAGTAAACACCTGCCCCCGTCCCACGCTCCCCGCCAGATCCGTCCGTGAACCAGACGAGCGCGTCCCGTGGCATGCCCGGCGTCTCCTCCCGCCATGCCTCGCGATCAGGGATTTCCACTGTAAAGTTGTTTTCCCTGCACATTCGCGGGCTCGCGAAGTCTGACCTCATTTCAAGCATGGGCTCCTTCACGATCTTCTGAATTTTGCAGTGGCCCCTGAAGCCTGGGTTGATCTTCAGTCTACCATTGCAGGCTAGTCTGTATAGTCCTAGCCTGGCCTCTTCCATAATAACTAAGTGTAGGGGGGGTAGATCCAGCAACACCTCCATGGCGGCTGTTGGGGTTGAAGACATGGCCCCTGTGATGCCTAGGCAAGCCATCCTTTGGATCTTGCCTAGTTTTTGTTTGGCACTGGGTTGTGTCACCTTAGGCCACCAGACCAGTGCCGCATATGTTAACGATGTACTGACCACCCTTGTGTACAGCCAGTGGGCCATACTATTTCTTAGTCCCCACGTTTTTCCATATAGCCGCCTAGTGACGGCTAGCTCCAACTCCTTGCCGGAGTAGATATTTTTAAGGGTTAAGTGGGTTTGATAGGGTCCACCTTTTTGGCCCGCTGTTTATTTGTTCTGCCATCTAAGCGAAGCCACTATCCTAATCAGTCTGTATAGAGCCAGTCTGGCTTGGAACTATAATCCATCCAGCTGGACGGTGATTAGGGGGGGTGTACATTCCCAAATTGGGACGTAATGACCTCCTACCCACATCACTGAGACCTCTCAGTATTACATTATTCCTCTTGAAGGGATTGGAAAAAATACAGGACGGACACATTAGGTAGAGCATCTTAGTAAACAACCCCCTTAATACCCACCAGTATGCCTACCAAACTGGCCAATCTACTGAGTTAGCACTCAATACCCTCGTCGAGAAGATCACACACACACGGGAGCGATAAGCACCGTACCATCAGCCTCTCTGGAGGTCCTCCTTAATATTCCACCTCTTCACATATGGCTGGAGAGGGTGGCGAGGTGGACAACGTACAGATTAAAACAAACGGCCGACAGCATGCCGAAGGAAATCAGTCTGGGAGGGTCCGCACTCCTTGATGACATTGAGGGTCATGAGATTCTGGAAATGGTCACAAACTTGATGCCTACAAAGATCAGTAGAGATATGTCTTTCAAGACCGTCCTCCCGGAAAGGGAGGACTGGGAACGAAATCAAACGATCCTATTGAGAGGTGATATGCTGACGGCTCCAAAACCAATATGGGAGTAGGAGCCGGCGCATATGGGGGCAACACCGATGCTAGACTATCAACTAGCCTCGGCAAGTACGCAACCATACACTAGGCAGAAGTGTATCCCATTGAGATGTGTGCAAGGTAAAGCATAGGAAACCAGTGCACACACAAATCGATAAAGATATATACAGATAGCCAAGCTGCAATAAATGCTCTTGGTTCCTACCGTTGCAATTCAAAAACGGTATGGAGCTGTAAATCTGCCCTCAACGAACTTGGCAGCTGTAATGAGGTGTCACTGGTCTCGATACCGGGTCACTCGGACCATGATGGCAATGTTGCGGCCGATGCGCTTGCCATGAGTAGTGCCCAGAGGGACTTTATCGAACCAGAACCGGTGCTGGGGATAACATCAGGCACAGCAAAACGCACCTTGAAGAGCTTGACAGAAAGAATGACAAGCCAGCAATGGCAAAATCTGCCAGGATTAGCTCACTCTAAGGCCTTCATAAATGGCCTGTCTGAGTCAAGGGCTAAAAAATTTCTAGAGTTAAACAGACAACAACTGAGTACTCTAGTCGGTCTGTATACAGGACACCACATGTACCGTATTGGGGTCGGTCAGGAGACCGAGTGCCGGCTGTGTATGGAGAGTGACGAGACAGCAGAGCACGTACTGTGTTTCTGTCCGACGGCGGACAGGACTAGATACCTGCTCTTTGGCAAGACAAATAGCTTGCTCCGGAAGATCTGGATCAACTTTCGCCCATAAAGATTATCGACCTCTGCAGGAGGCTGGCTTTGTTGGGCAAATATAGACCATTAGGCGTGAGCCACAATAGACCTTATGGTCGCGGTGGAGGGACCGGTATGGCCAACTCACATTCAAACCTAACCTAACCTAACCATAGTACCTATTTAGAAAATTGAAAGAGGACCTTCGCGGGCGCCATTTCAGTAACGATGAAGAGGTGAAAGAATATTTTTTAGGGGTAACGAATTGTTGCTAAAACGATGTAATAAATTCATTGGTGTTGGGGGGTGTGACTGTATTGAAAAATAAAATTTGATTGTAAGTCTATGCCGTTTCTTTCAAAGTCAGGTCGGGAAATTTTGGCGCTTACCTCGTATTAGCCCATTCTAAAAGTTTTCGGACACATGTACACATATACATACATATTTTACGTACACCTTTTATTTTTATTTCAATCTCAATAAACCCAGAGATTATTTATAGATTTCATATCAGCTATTTATCTCAATTTATCTAAATATGTACTTTTATACACCAACGCAAAAATGAAGTGTTTGTCTATTATATCTTTTATACCAACTAATCAATGAATTAGATCATATCAGCAGAATATTGGAATGTTCATTCTATCAACTAAAATTTCCTATATTTTCCTAATATATTAAATAATGCTTGTGAAACGGGTCATTATAAATCTTTTGTTTAATCAACTTGCCAAATCATTTTTTTGAGATTAATCAAAGAGCTAACATCTATAAAGGAACAAAAGTAACAGGGGCACACTACTTACATGCTATATACAGGTATTAAAATTAAATAATCAGAACGCGCAATCTAAACATTTAATTTTTTTGTGTGTTGTATTTTGTTTCTTTAACGTCGGTCTATTTCCGCGAGTGTGGCCAATCACCGACGTAAGGAACAGTTTTACCCCACTATCCTGCAATTTCACCGAACACCTGCCTTTCTGGAATGAGCAACCTCTAACGTGCCCAACATCGTATGGCACACGGGACAGACTTTTACGTTTCCTCTGAAGGGCAGAACGTGCAGACTTTAAACTTGCCCAAACACATTCGTTGTTCATATTCATTTGACAGTATTTGCTCAGAAAGTGCGTAAATGATGACTTGCTGGGAGTCGAACCCATGACCGTTGGGTTCCGAGGCACATGGTCTTGCCACAGGACCACATGAACTGTTTATTTAAAATTTAGAAAATTAAAAACCGAACAAAAACAACTAAGCTTATTAACTAAAATTTAAAGCTGAAGTGCTCCTCTATGAAATGAAAATAATGCCCGAGGAAAGGCATTACACCTACAGTATAAAATTTCAACATAGATATATAGAAAATAAAACACAGTTTTACACGCAGAAATAAACAATATTTATTTATTCATTTGTTTAAGAATCACTGATCATAAAGACACTGTATTATTACATACTTCAGTATTAAAACAAAAAATATTCTTAAAATATAAATTCAATACTACATACCCACATAGCATATTTAATAAATTATATATACAATAAAATACAATATACAGGCTGTTCATAAACATCAATATTCTATACACACTCACACACACACAAATATATATATATATATATATATATATATATATATATATATATATATATATATATATATATATATATATATATATATATATATAGAGGTATATCGCCAGTGGCTTGTATATAGTCACTGTAGTTCAAAACGTCAGTCAGTGCTCCCGCTCTAGTACAATAATTGTATTATTTACAGTACACTTTTTATTATTACCTAAATAGTACAACAGCAAACACTGTCGGTCCGGGAAATTGCCGGCACAATGAGGAATATGCACATTTTTTTATTCTCGTCTTATTAAATTCCCCACATTGTATAAAATCAATTGCCATATAAAATGTAAATTTTTAACTAATAGTTTTCCTGTATTTTTTAATAGAAAATCAAAATAATTGTCTCCGCGCCAAAACGCAGCCGTAAACAAAGCGGGCCTACTGTGACGTCACGATCCCCATCTCACCATTAGTGTTTATGCGACTTACGTGTGCTGGATAGTTACTGTTATCAACTTCTAATATTGTTAATATCTATATACTCGTATTAATTATTTTACAAACTGTACAGTCTTATAGTATGACTACAGAATATGTCTCCTGCACACATCTAAACTCTCCTTAACATCCGAGACCCATATCCACGTCTGCACTGCCAGCAACCCCCAATCACTATGCAGGCAAATAAGTAATTATTCAACAGCTCATCATTTTTCTTTCATGTGCGGGTTTTGAGTCATATTAAATTGATGGGAAAGTGTAGTGTGGGCAACTGTTGGCCGTAGTTGCAAAAAGATGCCGGTACGTTGCAGTACCCTCGACAAATGGCCAGCAATTCCAGCGCCGGGAGAAATGCTATGGGCCGTAGGCATCCCAGCTGAGATTGTTTGCTGGTACATTTTGCCATATATTTTAGAATATGAGAAAAATGCGACGTAATAAAAGGCTGTGTGTTAAACATGTGAACTTTTAAGTACATTTTAGAATATATTATGGTGAGATATGAAGAGGACTGAAAGCGAGTGTCTTAATGATTGTTGCCAGGGGAAAGAGACACCTTAAAAAAAGAGTGGAATTATGAAACATATGCGTAGGAAATAAAGATAGCACGTTAAAAATGTGGAAGTTTTAGTCTGAAGAAATACTGGTGAAAAAAAGATCTATCTGCTAGTCGTTTACAGGCATTAACAAGAAATAGACGGGAAAGCTTACGAAGAATCAGTCCCCCACTAACAGAATGTTAACAGCAATCAGTCCCGACAAACCACTTTTTTTGCAAATTGAGATAAAACATTTGGCAACACTGGACTATATATTATAGTACATTTTTACCAAAGCGAATAAAAATAGTAGTTTTCACCATTCACCATTGTCGTTTCCCTTCCGGTGTTCTGTGGTTACCTATAGTTGAATAATAAAATATGTTGTACTTTTTATCTTGTAAGCTTTTATAGTGGGCTAAGAACTTTTAAAGTCATCCTTGTGGTAGGTAGGCATAAATATATAAAGTATAAGTTAAATAATAATAATAGTAATAATAATAATAATTTATTTACTAACAAAGTTACATTATAAGTGTCACTAGATAATAAACATTGTAATTTCAATGTAATTTAAATAAATATTTATTTAATTATGGCTCATAAAGTAAATTGCTGTCGCACCAAGCACGATGATCGGAGATACGCTAGTATATGAAGCCGAATTACACAAATCCCCAGTACAAGTGGCGAAAGTATAGTTTGTTGCATTTTTAAGAATCACATCAGCTATTTGCGCTGGCATGCAGCTTCTTTGTACAATGGCTGAAATAAAAAAAGATATATTAATTTTATTGTAGAAAGTCACATCAAATGCCAGTCAAGCTAAGAAAGTTAATGCTATATGGTCTGTGAGCAAAATAATAGTTAATAATGTCAGTACCTTATTAGCAAGGAGCTAGTAAAGAAATATGAATACGTTAGTATGTAAACTAACCAATTTTACTATTGCCGGTGCTGAAATGAGGGATCGCATTAGGTCATAAAGCAACACGTGCAGAATGACTGTCCTGACAAGTGTGAACATTACCGAATGGTCGTGGACTCGGACTGAAGTAGCATACTCGTAATAGCCTCATACAAACTTTAAGCTGGCACTTGCTGATCAGCTGACTCCAGTCGCGTTGCATCAAGGCTGTTTTGTCACAGATCTTTCGATTCATCGATATCATGATAATATAACAATTATATCGATATTTAAAATTCGCCCGACTCAGCCGAAATAAGGAATATTTTTCAGAAATCGATAACATTATGTCGGCGTCCTAGACAGACATTTTTTTATATTTCAACAACATACCACGAGGGCTTACAGCCTAAATACTATCGTACCGTGGCCGTCGACAAGGAGAAAAGAGGCAACTTGTTAATTCTGGACTCGAAGGCTTGGAGGTTCGGAGGAGAAGGAAAAACATGTGCTGGCAAGGAATTCGGCAACTTGTAAGTCCTCGGGACAGAAGAGCGGGCATAACAAGATGTTCTATGTCTGGTGACCTGGACAGTAAAAGGGTGCATTCGCTCTGTCCCCCTGGTAGAGCTGTTGGGGGCAACATGTGGAGGAACTATGGAAGAAAGCTCCTCTGAGCAGTGCCCGTGCAGATATCTATAAAAGAGAGAAAGGTCACCAACCGCACGTCGGTGGGCAAGGGATGGCAGCCCTTGGGTGAGGGTAGGGTCACCGATGAGACGTATAGCTCTCTTCTGAATGGAGTGCAGGATAGCGAGTGTAGAAGCGACAGCGGCACCCTATATGTGGGTGAAGTATATAAGGTTATAGAGAATAGCTGGTGAAAAGTATATGCGAGCCCGGAAGAGGAAACCCAATTTCTTAGCAGCCGCTTCTGCAATTGATGTGACATGTTGGTGCCAATTGAGATTTCGATCCACAGAAATGCCACCAAGTGAAAAGGACTCATTACTTTGAATAACTTGGTTGTTCATTGTGATGGGTCTAGGGCTGGTGTATCTCTTATGAGAAAGAAAGCAAGACCGAGATTTGGTGGGGTTGAATGTACAAGATTTCTACTTCCCCAGGCTAATATTTTTTGGAGTTCCACGGAGACAGAACCCTCCATGAGTCTGCGATCCTCATCTAATTGGGCTAAAGAAACAGGCTTAGAATATTGCATATTTGAGTGGAGGGTGCTGTCGTCCGCGTAACTGTGAACTGGGTTGGATGCGCCAGAGAGAAGATTATTGATGTGGAGAAGAAACAAGGTTGGGGCTAAAGCTGAACCTTGAAGAACTCCTGCATTAATTGGATACAGTTTAGAGGAATGGCCATCCACGACAACAGAAATGCTCCGGTTGGAGAGGAAATTTGCTGTCTAGGTACAGAGTTTTGGTGGTAGGCCATAGGCTGGAAGTTTATTAAGCAGCGCTGCGTGCCAGACCTGGTCGAATGCTTTGGATATGTCTAGAGCGACAATCTGGGATTCACCTTGTAGTTCCATAGACTTGTTTCAAGAATGGGCGACAAAGGAAAGGAGGTCGGCAGTTGATCTACGCTGACGGAATCCATACTACCTGTCGTGGATTAGACTAAGTTATTCAAGAAATTTTAGTAATTTGGTGTTTATATACTTTTCCATCACTTTAGAGACGACTGAAAGGAGATACATAGGCCTGTAGTTGCTAGGAAGCGCTTCGGATCCTTTCTTGGAAACAGGTTATACTCGAGCAGTTTTCCAGTCATTAGGGAATATGCCTCTATTGTAAGATGTCTGAAACAGACGAGTCAGGACAGGAGCAAGTTCTGGTGCGCATTTTTTGAGAACAATTGCTGCGATCTAGTCAAGGCCAGAGGCTTTCCTGGTGTTAAGAGAAGAGAGCATCTTTCGTACCTTTTTAGTTTTGAAAATGATATCCGTCATTTTATGCGCGACATTGGGGACTGTTGGTTGAACATTTGGAGGTGGGTTGAGAGTAGAATTGCCGGCGAACAACGAGGCAAAAAGTTCAGCCTTGCCCAGAGCGGTAGAAACAATTTCATTCCGTGAGACAAGAGGTGAGAACGTGCGCTTGCAGAAATTATTCCCAATAGATTTAGCAAGAGTCCAGAAGGGTTTGCTGCCGTTTGAGCTTAAGAGGACTTTGTTTTTGATGTGGTTATTAAACGAGTTTATTGTCTCAGTAGAAGCGTTTTGTAAGCTTTGACCTTTTCAAGTCTGGTCTTCTCACAGGATTTAGAGAGCCAAGGCTTTTGAGTGGCTAAAGAGGTTTTCTGTGTACATGGAATAAATAATTATATACCAGCTTGGATAATTTCGGTGATGTTTTGTGAGATATCAGAGGGGCCAGGATGAGAGAAGCAGACAGACGCTCATGGAAATGAGGAGGACATGCATACATATTGACATATATTTTTTAGTTATATCTTTTCTTACGAGCCTCCTATGAATTTCGACCCCCGTAAACACCACACGTTGCAACGCTCTAAACTGCAATTCTCTATTATTTTGGACACCGGCACGTTTTTACAGTTGATGATTGGTTTTCACATATGTGGAGACTCCTTCCACTCTGGTGTGTTTTGTGATTAGGGTTGTAACGACATGTAGATTCTCTTTTCTTTCTTACGAACTATTCCACTGTTTGTGCATAAAATACTATTTACGGAACAAGAATTTAAGGTGCGGAATAATCGGAAATAATATCTTAAGTCCATATCCATTATCACCAAATCTAAACAAAACAGATTCAGTGATCTCATTGATGACTTCCATTTATACTTGAGGCCAAGTATGTATTTTAAGTAAGACGATGCACCGGCACACTTCTCTGTTCAAGTTTGAAATTACCTAAATGAAAGGCATCCGCACAGACTGCTGTGCCGTGGCTGTCCAACCACTTGGCCAGCTCGTAGCCTGGATTTTACCAAACTAGAATTTGTTTCTTTGAGGTTGTCAGTTGTCTACAGTACGCAATAAACACTCATGAAAAATTGTGCTAAAAGATTATAGGAATAGTCAGTTTATTTATAAATGAAGGAATACTATTTAAAGTTAGACAACATATTCTTAGGCTTATATTAAAGTGCCTAACACTGTGTTAAAACCGTTTGCAAGCACGATCCCTTTACTATTAGGCTGTTGTTCTGTAAAACATCAGGTACTTCACATAATTTTTTCACACGGTGTTAAATAAAAAAATCCAAACCGGCAAGAAGCTCCTGTTTGAAAACAATTTTCTTTCTTGAATTTAACCAAAAAACATGTTGAAATATGCTCCAAGCTAGAGGACGGAGTCTAAATTTTCCGTTTATCCTGTTTATTTACAGGTTGGTTACAAAAAGAGAGCTTTTTCTGTTTTCGGCTGTAACTTTTTTTACACGTCAACCGATTTTCGTAATGGAGGACTTAAATTAAAGCCAAAGCTTCAGACAGGTATGCCTATTAAACAGAATCGACGCAGAATTAACGATCGATATACAGCGCGGCAAATCCCAATCGTTTTAAAATTTTCGTTTGACTGCATAATTGACTGGAAATCAGTTGCTTATGTAAGAAGCATTAATTGGGGGCAATTGTTTCTCGCCTGCATAGGCCAAAAATTGTCGTTAAAAGAATTTATTTATAAAGTGATTTTTTCCAAAGAAGACTCAGTCAAGCGCTCGTCTGAAAATGCTCGTAACTAAGATAGCGAAAAGCATGACAACAATCAATGAATATTTAACCATCCACCGTGCGTTATTTTGGGTACAAGTTTATGTTTGACTCTTATTGTTATCCTTTGCAGTTATGGATATTCCACCCCAAACAGCTACTCCTCCTTCACCAAACGCCACCCTTGTTTCCATGTTCTCTTCCATACACATTTCATTTCCCCCTCCCCCTCCACACCAAGCCCATTCTTTCGAAACAGTGTAAACCTACTTTCACATGTAAACAATCACCTAAACCATTCTGCCATTCCACAGTTTTGATGCTGTAGGGTCCAAGCCTGAGGAGTTTTGTTATGTGATGGTCTTAAAAATGGACAAGCTGCTTGCTTTCTTGAACGTTTGCCCACTTCGTGAAGACGTCTATTCGGCTGGAAATATCATTTTCCATCGCAACTATTAACTCAGCTCGGACTTTCGTCGAAGTTGAGGTCTTCTTCCTACTGACGACTTGTCTTCTTAGTCGATCACCGGCTAGTGTAGTTTTTTCCGACTTCATTCCCATTTGGTCTGCTAAGTGATATCTCCATCGTTCTGTCGTTGAATGGCTCGATTTATGGATCGCTTGGACGTTGCTAAAAGCCGAGCAATCTCTTCAACTGATAACCCTTGTTTCCACATAGGAGTGTAGGCACCAACTGATCTTAAGCTAAATGCGGTATATCATTATTTGCTGGCAATACGGCAATTGTTAGTTGATCAATTTTAATTAAATTGACACACAAGCGAATGATTGTTGTCGTGCGTTTTGTTACCTGTGTTCCGAGGATTTCCAGATGAAAGCTTGCATGAGTCTCTTTTAGAAATAAGTCGCTTGTAATTGAGTTCTTTTAACGACAATTTTCGACCTAGAAACACTTTAGTGCCCAAAATTAATGGTTCTTTCATAAGCATCTTGATTCTGCTGTCAAACTAAAATTTCAAAACGATTATGATTTTGATCACTTTTGATGCCGCGCTGTATATAGATAGTTCATTCTGCGTTGATTCTGTTAACTGAACGTTCCTGCGTGCCGCCTTGGCTTCAACATGAGCCCTCCATTACGAAAATCGGTTAACGAGTAAAAAAAATAGTGTCACATTTGTCTATGAGCATTAAGTTTAGGAACTTTTGTTACTTCTATGGTAGTGTGTTGGTAACAGCGAATACTCTGGAATGATACTTCTAGAAGGAACCAGAAGTGACAGGTGTAGAATAGTGTAGAAGGTCTAGAATCTCTAGGGACAGTATACATAGACGTGCGGTGCACAGAATAAGTTAGTTCAGTATTGAATAAGGTGGTGTAAAAGTGATCATAGATTATAAAGCGAGTTAACAGTAAGTGTTGGTATATAGGAAGCGATCATAGAAGGCGATAGTGGAATATAGTTCTATGGACATTTAATAATAGTAAGAAGAGATATATTTTAGTTGACACTGGTGTTGGAAAATGGTTAGTAATAATAAATTAGTAGTTTGGAAAGCTGTGTTTTGTTAATCAACAAATCCAGAACCCCGTAGAACGTAACAACTGGTGTCAGAAGTGGGATTTTCAAGCTGCTAGCAGAAATATTTTCCAGAATATTCGTTGAACAACGTGAAAATTTCTAGAATCTCTGGAAGATCAGTGTCAGCGGTAAGTCATAACTGGGTGTGTTCTTGAAACAGAATAAACTGTGTACCAGCTTTAAGTACATCTATGCCTAAGACACGTAGCGCAACAGCCAAAATGGACGCTCAGCTATTGGAATTGATTAGAGAAATGAAAGAAGAGGCTAGAAAAAGAGATGAAGAAGCCAAAGGAGAAATGAGAAAAAGAGATGAAGAGGCCAGAAAAAAGAGACGAAGAAGCTAAAGAAGAAGCCAGAAAAAGAGATGAAGAAGCTAAAAAGATATACTAAGAAGCGAAAGAAGAGCTGAGAAAAAGAGACGAAGAAGCTAAAGAAGAAATGAGAAAAAGAGACGAAGAGATAAGAAAGGAACTGAGAAAAAGAGACGAAGAAGTCAAAGAGCAAATAAGAAAAAGAGATGAAGAGGCCAGAAAAAGAGACGAAAAATCCCCAGAAGAAATGAGAAAAAGAGATGAAAAAGCCAGGAGAAGAGATGACCAAACAAAGAAAATTCTGCAAGAACAAGCCAGCAGAATTGAGAATATTACCTCGTGTGTGGACGAACGTATGAAGCAGGTAAAAGACGACATCTTCCAACAAGTATAATGTCGAGTAAGGGGTATCAGCGACGATGTACATGACAAGCTGTATACAAGAAGAAGTTCAGCAGAAAATGCAAACACTAGAAAAGAGGTGTGATACCCTAGCCAAGGGAAACATCAGACTCGAAGATAGCCCGATCGTAAGAATTAAGGTCCCCACATTTGATGGCTCAGTCCCATGAAGTATTTATCTACGCCAGTTCGAAGCCGCTGCTACAGCAAATGGTTGGGGCGAGAGAGAGAAAGCGACCTCGTTAATAGTAGCTCTCAGAGGAGATACACTCGACGTGCTTCAAGGAATTTCTAGGGAGGAACAGAACAGTTTCGACAGCATGACAGCATTCGGTATTACCTAGAAATGAGATTTGGAGACCAGCATCTACAACAGCTATATCAAACTCAGCTAAAACGTCGCTGTCAGAAATCAGGCGAAAGCCTGCAGCAATTCGAAGCCGACGTTGCCAGACTAACGCGATCCGCTTACCCCACAGCTCCGGTGGAATTTTTGAACCAGCTGTCGCTGCAAACATTCATTGACGGCATCAGGGATACCGACACTCAACAGGCGCTGAGGATGGCAAGACATAAAAACTTGAACGATGCTTTGATGTGAAAGTGATCATAGGGTATAAAGCGAGTTAACAGTAAGTGTTGGTATATAGAAGCGATCATAGAATGCGATAGTGGAATATAGTTTTATGGACATTTAATAATAATAGAGAAGAGAAATATTTTAGTTGACACTGGTGTTGGAAAATAGTTGGTAATAATAAATTAGTAGTTTGGAAAGCTGTGTTTTGTTAATCAACAAATCCAGAACCCCGTAGAACGTAACAATATATACCCTAAAACAGAAAAAGCACATTTTTTAACCATCTGCAAATAAAAAGGATAAGCGGAAAATTCAAACAGCATCCTGTAGCTTGGGTCATATTTAAACATGTTTTTAGTTATAATTCAAGAAGGAAACTTTTTTTCAAACAGGAGCTTCTCAACGGTTTAGAAAATTTTCAATTTTTTGTTTAATACCATGTAGAAAATTATGTGAATTACCTGATGTTTTACTGAACAACGGGCTAATAGTGAAAGGGTCACGCTTTCAAACGCTTTTAACAGATTTGATTGTGGCAATCTAATGTTACATCAAATTTAAAAAGGGCAAAATTTGCGCGAACGACGCTTTGAGTGTTAAGTATATCGCTAAAATAATATTCGACATGAAATTCGAAACAAATATCTCAGAACACCAAATATTATTGGAATTTAAAATGGTTTCTTGGGTGTTTTGCTGTGGGTTAATAGACGCCAACCATAGCTGCTACCTTCTTAAATAGCTGGACTGAAACTGGCTGTAAACGGTAGCTGTACGTAGTTTCAGTCCAGCTAATGAAGAAGGCAGCAGCAGCTATGGTTGGCAAATCGTCTAGCAACCCACTAAATGAGTTCGACAACGGCAAAACAAATCGAAAGCAATTTAGCAACACCGGCCGTGAAAGTCTAAAATCCTCAATTATCAACGAGTTTGGCCCTTCCCATTCTCAGATACAAATTTATTTAAGATGCTTTTCATCCTTCGGACTTTTTATAAATTAACTAGTTCTCTAAGGTGTCTAATTTATAATTAAACTTACCGTTTTGTTTTAGTTTTGTACATACGGAGCCGACTGGACACTCAGTTGTGGGTATGTCTGCTTTCTTAAACGGATCCTTACAGTTTTCTTGCTTTGGTTGTTCACTGTTGCAGATGTAACATTTATTGGCATATATTGCTGAAATAGTAAAGTTTGTTGTTTAGCGAAAATTGCTTTTTAAAGGATGTATAATCGAATTAAAAAGTTATAAAGCTATAAAAATTTATGACGCCACTAGTTTATAAGCTTGTCCTTGGCAGTAAATGTATGAAATTGTTTGTGGTGGTGGTAATGGTGGATAAAGGTGGTATGGCCTCGACTTTATTGTTGTTAGCTACATATCTTTTTTAGTGAATTTTCTTAAAAAAAATTCACTAATGAGGAGATTCCGACTTTTGAATTTTGAAAAAATTTCTTCAAATGAGCGCTAATTAGGCCCTCCAGAAAACATATCCGGGGTCAGTTTCAATTTTTATATGTTTATATATATATATATATATATATATATATATATATATATATATATATATATATATATATATATATATATATATATATATATATATATATATATATATATATATATATATATATATATATATATATATATATATATATATATATATATATATATATATATATGTATCACACCGATAACTCAAAAAATAATGGGCCGATTTTGATTAAATTTGGTGAAAAATTCCTTTTGCAAATGGCTTGGATGAGTTCGTTAGCCAGGAAAATCCGCCAAGGTTTTCCCGGAAAATTTTGTGTTTTCTTTCGAAAAAAATTGAAAAAAATTTATATCTCCAAAATTAACAAAGTAGGGGCAACCAAATTTCCTACGCGGGTTTATATCATTATAGGCAAGTTACCTACCAAAATTTAGCTATGTAGGTCAAAAGACAAAAATGTTATAGGCATTTAAAGAAAAATAAATTGGGGTTTACCTCAAAACGTCAAAATGGCGATTTAAAATGTCAACATTGGCAACATTTAGGCAAAGAACTTGAATCTAATACGGGCTATGGAAAGAAAATGTCTCAAGAAGGACGTTTTACAAACCCTAAAGTCTTAGTTTCAACCGTCATTGTCCTTCATTTTACTAAAATATTCCCAGAAAATTCATTTCAAATAGACCCTGTCTCTGATGCTTGGCAGTAGCCTTAGCTATAGAGTTTATCATTTAATGGTATATAATTTTTGTCTAATTTTCGTAAAAAATCAATAAAGCTCAATATATCCGTCATTATATAAGATATGAAAAAATTTTGTATATATTAATTATAGGGTGTCTTGAGCTACATCTTAAAATAATATTTCTTCAATCACAGGATGGCCCATAAGTCGTTGGTGATACAAATTTCCATTTTTTTAAAATCAAACACGCCTTATGTTATTGCATTTTTGCATTTTCCATCGAAATATAATGCATGTTTGTAAGAAAAGAAATTCTGGACGCAGCAAGTTCGTTATGGTAGCGAATTTTGATCAAATGTTTCATATTTTAACAGCTCAATTTGCTATTAACCTATAAGGTTGACCAAGAAACGTGTTTTTTCGGGAACAATTTAAGTTTACTTTCGGATATTTTTGTACATTTTCAAACAATAAATTTATTTTTATGAAACATGGCACATTGTTTTTACTATATAGGTTATACTGGTAACCAAATTTGATGCCTGCTTTCTTAAAAAAAACACACATATTTGTTATTGAAAACATTTTTATGAAAATTCACTACCATAACGCACTTGCTGCGTCCAGAAGTCTAAAGCTTCTTTACCCTAATTATTTTGTTTAAATGACGTAAATATAATCTTTTCTATATGTATATATATATATATATATATATATATATATATATATATATATATATATATATATATATATATATATATATATATATATATATATATATATAAACTGTTTAATATTTTTTCTTATTTTCTCCCATTTTCCTCTATTTTTTGTTTTTTTCCAAATTTATATAAGGATTAACAGGAACACTTTGACGCCTAGGAGCCAGACCTATCAAGGCATCATAGACAGACAGGCTCGACCTCGGAGTGAAATTGTGCGTCATCTACACATTAATGGAAGAACATTTAAACAATCTATACAATTAAAGGTTAATTAAGTAAAATATATACCAAAGAATTAAAGTATATTAAGAACGTAGCCGAATATAACGGAAACACTGCTTGTCTAGTGAAAAAATTAATTAACAAACAGAAAACAAAGAGAATGTTAGCAGAATCAATGACTTTTAGAAGAGAGAAAGCCGAAAGAACTTTGTTTGCTTACCATTTGAACCTCGAATCACGAGGGGTATAGATAGCACTTTAAAGAAACCCAATTTGCACTATCATTTTCGACAAAAAGAACTTGAAAAAACTTGGGTAACCCAAAAGACAAAGATAGTACGGCCAAAATATTGGGAATTTATGAGATAAGTTGTTAAGATTGTTATCTTAGATACGTCCGACAAACAAAAAGATCTATTGGAACTAGATCCAAAGAAAGCTTAGCACAATTAGGATACGGTAATATAGATAGATCTTCCGTCGCCCGACATATTTGGGATAATAATCACCACGTTAATGAGGAGAATCTAAAATTAATAAAAAAAACAGGACAACCTGACAACAGGACAGCTAAATGCCTTCGAAAGTATTTATATTAATAAATGTAGTGATAATAAAAAATCTATGAATCTCGCTCCGCCACCTATGGGTAGTGAACTTTTTTTGGCCAAATGGAGTAGTTTTTTTTTCAAATCGTCATTGAAGCGGTCCTTTAAGTTAGTATAATATTCTCCATTAATTGTTCTTCCCTTTTGAAGGTAATCAATGTGGATTACACCGCGTGCATCCCAAAAAACGGCCGCCTTGACTTTATTGGCTGACACGCCCTCCTTGGCCTTCTTCGGCGCCGATTCGCATGGAGAAACCCACTGTTTTGACTCCTGCTTGGTCTCTGGTGTGTTGTGGTGAATCCATATTACGTCCATGGTTACGAAACGGCGCGAAAGCTTGTCTTTATTGCGGTTAAACAACGCCAAACACTTCTTCGAAGTTGTCACACAATTGCGTTTGTGGTCGATTGTGAGAAAACGCGGCACCCATCTTGCAGATAGCTTTCTCATACCCAAGTGATCATGCAAAATCGAAACCACTGAGCCATGTGATATGCCTATGGCTTCCACAATCTCCCGCCCTTTCAATCTCTGATCGGCCAACACCATATCGTTGATTTTTTCAATTGTTTTGGGTGTAGCGACCTCAACTGGGCTTCCAGAACGTTCGGCGTCATTTGTGGTTGTACAGCCGCAAAAATATTCAATAAACCACTTTTTTACCATGGAAATTGATGGTTCAGAGTCCCCATAGTATTTATCAAGCTTAGCCTTGGTTTGAGTGATGGTTTTTCTCCGCAACAAATAAATTTCGAAATTTAACTTTTTCCGATTTCGTTATAATTCAAGACCTTGTACGCTTTCAATGGCTATATAACACAAACTAAATGACGCAGCTTGTTTAAAATTTGATAACTGACAGATGGTTGTTGACAGGAGCACTGTTGCCCTTCCTGTGAAGAGGTGGGAAATTCAAAAAGTCACGGACTTATTGACCATCCCTCGTACAAAAGACATTGGCGGAGTGGCATTCACCGTAGCAGCTTGCATAGTGTGTTTTGCAGTTAGAAATGGGTGTTTATTTGTAAGTGTATCGTCCTGTGCATTTTCAGTGTTATTTCTTATTAAAATAAATTAAGGGAGGCGAAAAATAAAACAAAGGAATTTAATTCCCAGTCGAAGAGTATCGTGTTTAACGCATATAATTTTTTTAAGACAATTTTTACAAATGAAAATAAAATAGAATTAAAAAACCGTGTTGTAGCTGCTACAGGAGTATCTTTAGCCACTATAAGGAGAATCTTAAGTGGAAGTGTCGAGCTACAAGCTATAAACAAGTCAAATTTAGTTATTTCAATAAACGCAATAGAATATGTACAAAAACCAACATACCAGAATATGAACGAAGGGATATTAGAAACATCATTTATAATTTTAACAAAAGGATGTCTAGTTACTCTGACACAATTACAAGAAAAATTAAGTACTGGATACGAATTTAGGGGAAAACGTGCCTCCCTGAACGCCATCATTAAAAAACTTGAATTCAGGTGTAGGAAAACTAAGAATAAGCGGGTGCTAATATATAAGACTAACATTCGCGCTATAAGATTGAACTATCTGGACAAAATTAAGTATTAGAGGAGGCAAGGTAGGCCAATTGTTTTTTTAGATAAAACTTATATTCACGCTGATCATATTAGTTGAAACAGTTGGAGAGACAATACCAGTGTGGCAGTGGTTCCGACCGCAGTGTTTCCGTCAACACTACTCTGTGTTTGGGAATAAATACTCTTGACAGTTAAACGTTACGTTATGTTCTGCGACAGCCAGCTGTCAAGATCTACAGCAAGGAACAAACACCAAAGCGATCTCTCTCTTCTCTACCAACCGCTACAGTGAACACACGTCCGCCACGCTCGGTTAGTTTTCTGCTATGTACTCATGTACTATTGTTATTGTTTTAGTTAAATGTATCATAAAGTTTATTTAGTTAGTGAAGTAATACAGTTATATTAAATGTTTACGTATGGATTTAATATCAACAAGTGCAATTAACATCCATAACCAGTAACGGTTTGCTGTCAACCATATCTAGAGGCAGTCGATTAGTTGTTCATGCCGGTGGTGAAATGGGTTTCGTCACTAACTGTCTGTTGATTTTTAATTCTGGGACTAAATGCTAACACTAACAGGACGACATGAACTCCGATCTCCCCCCGAATTGTGTTGTTATAACTGATAATGTACAATATCATAATGTACAAGTACAGAAATCACCTACCTGCAACTCAAGAAAACCAGATAAGGTAGATTGGCTAATAAGTAAAAATATACCCTTTTCGCCTAATTTGCTTAAGTCACAGCTGTATGAAATTATAAACATAATAAAAAACAACACATTGTTTTACAAATTCGATCCTCTACTCCAAGAAAACGGGCACGTGACTTTGAGGCTCACACGCTACCATCCCGATTTCAATCCGATTGAAATGATATGGGCTTAAAAACAACGTAGCAAAGAAAAATATTTTATTTAAATTAGAAGCTGAGAAAACTCTGACAGAAGGAAAATTTCTGTTACTGTAGTTCTGATAACATAACTTGATTGGCTTATTCTTTTCTTGGAATTCTATCTCAACAATATCGCATTGACTGTACTAGAGGTTAATTCGTGCTCATTGAAAAGCATTTTTAAGTCTTTAAGTCACACTGTTATATAAAGCGCTTTTTTTGTACAACAATTGGCTGATTACCTATATGTTATACATAGAAAAAAAGTTCGGGAGGCAGAAAGTGCGTTATAGTAGTCAGTTTTCATTAAATGCTTCAAATTTAAATAACCCAATTTTCTATAAACTTACAAAGTTGAATTTTGGTATGTAGTATGGTCTTTACCAAGGCAACATATCCACCTAATTTCATTAAAATAGCTTTGTAATTTTCGGAGATAAAAATTTGTTTCGAAGGAAAACTCAATTTTTTTGTAAAGTCTCACCATCGATACCTCTCTATTAGTGAATTTTTTAAAATAAAAATGCACTAAAAACGGATACGCACAAAATAATGGATTAAACCATTATTTTGCGATAAAATAAAACAAACACAAACATGTCATTGATGATGGATTTAATAATATAGCAATCAAACTGTAATCTTTAAGAATGATCTAATATATACAGGGTGTTTCATCAGCAAACCGACATAGCTGAATGGAAGGTGTATTTTTTCAAGGCGATTCAGGATCCGGTATTGAAATTTTTGTGAGGCCCTTCGTTTCGATGTTACAGGGTGATTCATGTATTTTGTCGAAATTTTTGATGATCAGTATCTTTTGAACGAATTGATGGAATTGAATGAAATTTTGTACGTATGCTCTGTCAATGACACTCAATGCACTGCATTTCCCGCCGATTCGAAAAAATGCAGTGGCGTACATAATTTTCTGACCACCTTGGGTTTTGTTAAAAAGATCACCCTGTATGCATTTTATTTAAATGTTTATCCCATCTGAGAAAACTACATGAGAATAGCTACTATTCTGGCAAAAAAAAATGTTTGGCACCATCAACTGAAACGAGAAAAGATAGGTAGACTTTGATTGCTTTTAGGATTTCAAATCATGTTTGTTCGTAATTTTCGACAAATCATATGTGATTTCCTAAAAGGTACGTATTTTGTATTTATTTCAAATAAATTCGTTTTTTCTACTGATTCAGGTATCATTAGGCACCATTCTAGATTTTTGTTAGCTAAACATAAGTGAAAATCAAAAAAAATAATTTGTTGTCCTCTTTTGGTGTTGTAAAAAGTTCATCCTGTATGCATGTTATTCAAATGTTTACGCCATTTGAGAAAACTACATGAGAATGGCTACCATTCTGGCAAAGAAAAATGTTTGGCACCATTAAACTGAATCGACAAAAGAATAAGTAGACTTTATCTAATCAAAAACGAAAATCCCGATAGTGAGCAATGGAAAAGTATTCATTTTTGTTTAATATCTGACATTTCCTGTCAGTAGATGTCAGATTTGATTCACTTGCCTCTCTCACTTATTAAGCGTTTGTTGATTTACTTAATTTAATAATCACTGACTGGTAAAAGCTTGCTGAAGTGATATTTATTTGGTGTTTAAAATGCCGTATCATTATTCCAACGCAGAATATGCTGACATTTTGTTTATTTACGGATTTGCCGATGCCAATGGAAGGGCTGCCGAACGAGAGTACCGAAGACGGTACCCCGAACGCCGTGTGCCACATCATGAAACTTTCTCCAGGGTGTTCCAATTTTCAAGGGAACACGGAAAGTTTCCCTCGAAATCCATTAGAGAACGACCCATCAGACAAGACGCAACTCAGGTTCGTTTTTTGGTTGCTTCTCGATATTATTCATTGCTCATTATCAGGATATTTAAATTTTTAGGTAGAAAGCATCATTCAGATGGTTCAACAGAATCCCCAAACAAGCACGAGAAGAATAAGTGCTGCTGTTGGAGTCCCTCATTCACAAGTTTGGAGGATAATCAAAAAGGAACGTCTCCATCCGTATCATATGCAGAAAGTCCAGAGGCTCGAAGAAGGTGACGAAGTTGCTAGACGGGCATTGTGTCGGTGGATTGTAGGACATAGACGCAATATTCCTAGAATTCTTTTCACCGATGAAGCCCGGTTCACGAGAGATGGGGTGTTTAATACTCGAAATTCACATGTTTGGTCACATCAGAACCCCCATGCAACGAGAACGACTCAGTCGCAGCATAGATTTTCTGAGAATGTGTGGTGTGGCCTAATTGGTGACAAACTGATTGGACCCCACTTTTTCGAATCAAGATTGACTGGAGAGATCTATGGCAATTTTCTACAAAATGAGCTGCCTGGTTACTTGGAAAACAGGAACGTGAATGAGAGGGGACTGATCTTTCAACATGATGGAGCGCCGCCCCATTTTTCCTTAGCTGTCCGAAATCATCTTGACACAAGGTATCCAAACAGGTGGATAGGTCGTGGAGGTCCCTATGCTTGGCCCCCCAGGTCGCCTGACCTAACACCAGTAGATTATTTCTTGTGGGGTTACATGAAAGCCATTGTTTATCAAGATGAAGTGGACACAGGTGAGGAGCTGAGACGCAGAATTATCGCGGCAGCTGACCAAATAAGAGGCAACCCTGAGGCGATCAGTAGGGCAACCGAAGATTTAATGAAAAGGTCAAGGAAATGTCTCGAGTTTGATGGCGGCCTGTTTGAACATCGTCTTCACTGAACTGAATTTTTTTTCCAACATGTTTTGATGTTTTTCTTTATGTTTCATTTATGTACTTTTGTTTGGAAAAAAATATAATTTCTCCGTTGAGTTGTCTTTTTTTTTTGATTTTCACTTATGTTTAGCTAACAAAAATCTAGAATGGTGCCTAATGATACCTGAATCAGTAGAAAAAACGAATTTATTTGAAATAAATACAAAATACGTACCTTTTAGGAAATCACATATGATTTGTCGAAAATTACGAACAAACATGATTTGAAATCCTAAAAGCAGTCAAAGTCTACCTATCTTTTCTCGTTTCAGTTGATGGTGCCAAACATTTTTTTTTGCCAGAATAGTAGCTATTCTCATGTAGTTTTCTCAGATGGCATAAACATTTAAATAAAATGCATACAGGGAGATCTTTTTAACAAAACCCAAGGTGGTCAGAAAATTATGTACGCCACTGCATTTTTTCGAATCGGCGGGAAATGCAGTGCATTGAGTGTCATTGACAGAGCATACCTACAAAATTTCATTCAATTCCATCAATTCGTTCAAAAGATACTGATCATCAAAAATTTCGACAAAATACATGAATCACCCTGTAACATCGAAACGAAGGGCCTCACAAAAATTTCAATACCGGATCCTGAATCGCCTTGAAAAAATACACCTACCATTCGGCTATGTCGGTTTGCTGATGAAACACCCTGTATATTTTTAATATAACTTTATCTTTGCCTGTCTCTAAATAGATATCGCCAGAAACACGTATACGTTTTTTCTGCCTGAAATATAACCTTGAAATTAATATGTTTTAATTTAGACTTTTATGACTGAACATCTTTTGTTTTCCCTCCTCCAAGAAACTGATTTCAGGTCTCTCTTAGGTCTAGAGTTTGAACAGACTCCGAACTTAGAGGCGACTCCCAATTAGACTTCTGGAGCAGGCATGCTGAAGCCCCATAATCGAACTACAACAACCAAACCTATCCTTATCCACCGCTTTAAAGAGTAGGCAGATTGAGGCCTTAGAGTTCATTTCCTTTCAGATTTTCCCCATCTTGAAAATGACTTCAAAACAGGAGCCGAAACGTCAGGTTTTAATAAGTTCTCGATGCGGTTCAACCCGAGATCCAAGTTTATCACACTAGTGACCAGGGAAACCTTTCCTTACATATTATGTATATATGTATATTTTCTTATTACTTAATTTACACAAATTTAGAGTTCGGGGACAGGTTGTGCTTTGGAAATAATGCAAAATGACGTTGACGTTTTTCTTTTATCAATAGGCTGTATCTGTCAAAGGGGTATGGTTATTTTACATTGGGTTTTGGGATGACTCCTTTATTAGCGGCCACAAATGAAACTAGCATACTTTGATAGTACCTCATACAACATATGTAATAGCCCGAAAAAACAGATTTCAAAAGTGTATCGGAGCTGAGATATACAGGCTGATTCATTAGGTGAGCGCCATTCATATCTCGGTAACAATGGCAACTAAAGCTTCGGGAAAAAAAAACTATTCGAAAGGTTTTTTCAAGTACAATTCATGTAATATTTTTTAATTTTCTTATTCTTGCCGCCAGATGGCGCTTTTTTCGATGAGACTTTCGAAGGCTGTTATCTCGAAATATTCCTATTACAATGTTATCTTCTTTCTACTTTCCCTAAAACCGCTAATCCTGTTTCATATTTTTTGTCTGAGTTACGACCCTATTATACAGGGTGTTCCCGGGAATCGTTTAGAATAGCTATCTCCGTTATTATTGGAGCTACAATGTAGTTCAAATGGGGAAAGTTATTCAACATTTCGCAAGCATCTCGATTCTGACGCCAAAAAAACAATTGCGTATCGAATTGCTGATATTAACATATCAAGTTGAATTTTCTTAGTCAACGCTAGATATTTTCCGACTAGTAAATTCGATTCTCCATCTTATGGAGCTGATACGTTTTAGTCAATGCTGCATAGTTGCAGATATATCTAGATCTAGATATGCTTGTTCACGGGAATTTTTGACAATAGTCATCTCCTTTATTATTGTAGGTACAATGTGGTTCAAAGGGGGAAAGTTGTTTAACTTTTCACGAGCATCTCGATTCTGACGTCAAAAAGACATTTGCGCAGATAAATCTCGAAAGAGGTATGGTCATTTTACATTGCGTTTTGGGATGATCACTTTTTTAGCAGCCACAAATAAAACTAGCATGCCTTGATAGTATCTCATACAACATATGTAATAGCGGTAAAAACATGTTTCAAAAGTGCATCGGAGCTGAGATATACAGGGTGATTCATTAGGTAAGCGACGTGCATATCTCGGTAACTATAGCAACTGGAGCTTGGAGAAAAAACATTCTAAAGGTTTTTTCAAGTACAAACCAGGTAATGTTTTTTATTTTCTTACTCTTACCACCAGATGGCGTTTTTTCGGTTGGAGCTTTTTTAAGGCTGTTATTAATATTTCTATTACAACAAATACTTTTATATTTAACAATAAAATCTTAATTTAACATGAAAAAATTCAAGATGGTACAAAATTATTCAAATTTGGTAGGTCGGTAGAGAACTAAAAAAGTCTGGACGTTATGATAGTGAATTTTTATACAAATGTTTTGAATATCAAACATGCATTTTTTAATGAAAGCAGGCATCAAATTTGGTTACCAGTATAACCTACATAGTAGAAACGATGTACCACATTTCATCGAAATAACTTTATTGTTTGACAAAGTACGAAAATTATTCGAAAATAAACTTAAAATGTTCCCGAAAAAGCTGGTCAGATTTTCCTGGCCAACGAATCTCTTCAAGCTATTTAATCCCAAAAAGCTTTTCGACCAATCTCGAAAAAACAGTTTTGCATGAAAATTTACAAAAAAAATTTATCACGAAAATCCGAAAACATTTTTTTACAATAACTTATTAAACATTATTACATTATATTATTATGCCCTTCACTTCTGAAACACAAAACGCAGGATGTTACATTTGAAACAATTGAGTTTTGACCTTTTTTAAATTCTGTCGCTATTTGAGAGCGCCCTATTTCGATTTTTTCGACGAATAATATAAACGAAGATGTCTCTAAATGCGTCAATTTTATGGGAGTCTGTTATCTATTGGTTAAAACGCCATATCTTAGTTTTTAATATGTGCCAAAAATGTGAAAAGTTGAAAAACAATTGAAATGACTTGAAAACGATGAACGCTATCAATTTTTTCCCTACAAACATGCATCATAATTGCAATGCGATGAAAAATGCAATGATATAAGGGGTGTTTGAAAAAAAAAAGAAAATTTGTATCACCAACGACTTTTAGGCCACCTGTGTTTGTTATAATAATTGTATTAGATGCAGCGCAAGATACCATATAATAAAGGTATACAATTTGGAAACAGATAAAACTAAAACTAACCCCGGATGTGGGTACAATGGGGCCTAGTTCGCGCTCATTTGAAGACATTTTTTCAAAATACAAAAGTCGCATTCTTCTCATTAGCGAATTTTTCCTACGAAAATTTGCAAAAACTTATAGACTATTAAACCATAAACTCTTTAACTAAAACTACTGCCAAAGCATTAGAGAAAGGGTCTATTTGACATGCACTTTCTGGAGATATTTGAGTAAAATTAAGGACAATGACGGTTGAAGCTGAACCTTAAGGGTTTGTAAAACACTCTTCTTGCAACATTTTCTTTACATAACCCGTATTGCTTACAGGTTCTTTGCCAGAAGTTGCCAATTTTGACGTTTCAAATCACAACTTCACTGACGCCAAGGAGCACTTTCGCCCCACAATCCTGGAAATTTTGCCGAACCCCCTAATTTCTGTAAGTGGTATGGGATCTTTAACGTGTCTAACATCGCATGGTACACGGGACCGGCGGTCTTACGGCCGCTAGGAAGGGGGGAACGTACAGATATTCAACTTGCTCAAACACAATGCCCCAACCTCGATTGATGTAAATTTACAGTTTGCACTGAAAAATATTGTTAATGCTTCTGCTGGAAATCGCATCCAAGAACTTTTGGTCGAGCGGCACAAGTCCTTACCACTGGAACATCGACGCTGCTTAGTTTGGTGAAAATATGGACGTTTAATTTATAAGAGCTATGTACTTACCCAAAAAAGTAACTGCGGAGTAGATAATAATAAGTTTGACAAACATTTTGCGCTGCTTAACTAAAACGACTATCGTTAACAAATAACACGATTCATCGATTTATTCTATCTTTATTGACAGAATTGTTCACCGGAAGATTAGATAATATCAGCGACCAATATTTACTCGTAGAAGTAAACTTGAAACCGCGAGATACGTATTTTAACAAAGCTATCTAGAAGGATTTTCTAATAAAATTCCAAGAACACTTTTGTTTACACAAGGAAAATATTTATGTCATTTTAAGGCCGACATGACAATTCACTGAGTGTATTTTTTTCTTTAATAATGACTCATGGTCATGGTTATCTTTAATACAACGATTCTCAAACTGTGAGGTGTGCCCCCCTATGGGGACGTGGGGACGTGATAAAGCTAAATGGGGGGCGCGAGCATATTGGGAAAAAATGGAGGGCACTTATATAGGATTTTTATTTAATTTACTGAAAGAAAAGCAGTAGAATACACTTATATGCATGGCTGTCCAGAAGTCCGGAATAAAATTAATATACCCTTCACCTTTAACTTTTGGGGAAAACGCTCGGACACGTCAATTTAATTTTATATATGCTCACATTTTGACGTTATTCGTTTGTTTTTTTATAGACATTTGTCAAAGATAGGACCACATCGATATTTTTTAAATGGAAACATACAACTTGTGATACATCATTTGAAAGCTAATATCTCGTACAGTATACTCATAAATTTTGGCGTGATTCTGTCGAGCTATTTCAAAATGACGACTGTTAAAAGTTTTAAAAAAATCCCTATTTAAATAAGCGGAAGTGGTAAATCATTGATATCTTTTTTACCTTTCTAGGTAAGAAATCTTCATTGTTTCACGTTCTGTCATTTAGTGACCTTTTCAACTTGTCAAATTAATTTAGGTATTTTGGAAGTATTATTTTACAATTTTCTAAACAAAAATGGTTTTGTCAGAAAGGCAGCTTGATATTGTTAGGATGTGGAGATAAAATAAGAAGGCAAAGTGAGGTGTGCACTTTATTTAATGCTAAATATCCGGAAAAACAAATTTCACAGGGCACTGTTAGTAAAATATTCCACAAATTTAATGAACATGGCACAGTAAAGGACTTGCCTCGGAATAGACGGCCACGTGTTTTAGGCGACGATGAAAAATTAGATATTGCATTATCTCTGCAGAATAATTCGCATATTTCAACGTGATACATCTAGAGGTACTATTGGAAGATTTTTGAAAGCAGAAAAATACCACCCTTATAAAGTATATCTTGTCCAAGAGCTTTTAGAAGATGACTATGACAGGCGTTTGCAATTTTCGGAGAAATGATGAGACGGTGTGACGAGAATAATAGGTTTCCACAGAACATATTATTTTCTGATCAAGCTACTTTCTATTTAAACGGGGTGGTTAACAGACATAATTATCGTTTCTGGAGCCAAGAAAATCCACGATGGATATTTGAAGCGCATACTCAGCGGCCCTAGAAAGTAAATGTATGGGCAGGTATCATTAATAATCGAATTTTAGGGCCATTCTTTTTTAAAGAAAACCTCACAGCTGAACGGTACCTGGATTTCTTAACCATCGAGTTGATGCCTGCTCTACTTGTAATTTTTCCCAACGAAGTAGATTCAGATATACCTAATGAAACAATTTGGTTTCAGCAAGATGGTGCTCCTCCGCATTTTGGTGTCAATGTGAAAAGATATTTAGATCAGATATTTCCACGTCGCTGAATTGGACGACGTGGTACAATTGAATGGCCACCGAGGTGCCAAGACTTAAACGCATCTCGACTATTTTCTTTGGGGATATTTAAAACAAAAAGTTTACCAAAATAGGCTAAATAATATTGAAGATTTGAAAAACAGAATTAGATTGGAGACACATAACATATCGGATGCAGCCATTCGGAATTCCGTCGACGGTTTTTACCATCGTCTGGGAGCATGCCAAGTAGAGGGTGGAGGACATTTCCAGCATTTGCCACGTTAAACAGCCTTTTTGTTGATTTTTGTTTTGCTTCGTTACATTTGTATACTTTTTTTGACAAAATAGATAACAAATAAACCATAACTATGTATTGTTGTTCGCGCTTTTCTTGACTGCGGATAATTATCCATTAGCCCATTGAAACTATGTATTGTTAGGTTACAATGTCACAAAATGACAGAACGTGAAACAATGAAAATTTCTTACCTAGAAAGGTAAAAAAAACATAAATGATTTATGATTTCCGCTTATTTAAAAGCAGAAAAATACCACCCTTATAAAGTATATCTTGTCCAAGAGCTTTTAGAAAGCTCATCTGAGCAGTGCCCGTGCAGATATCTATAAAAGAGAGAGGTCACCAACGGCACGTCGGTGGGCAAGGGATGGCAGCCTTTGGGTGAGGGTAGGGGTCACCGATGAGACGTATAGCTCTCTTCTGAATGGAGTCCAGGATAGCGAGTGTAGAAGCGGCAGCTGCACCCCAGATGTGGGAGCAGTATTCGAGGTTTGGCCTTATTTGTGAAGTATATAAGGTATAGAGATTAGCTGGTAAAAAGTATTAGCGAGTCCAGAAGAGGAAACCTAATTTCTTAGCAGCCGCTTCTGCAATTGATGTGTGATGTAGGTGCCAATTGAGATTTCGATCCGCAGAAATGCCAAGAAGTGAAAACCACTCATTACTTTGAATAACTTGGTTGTTCATTGTGATGGGTCTAGGGCTGGTGTATCTCTTATGAGAAAGAAAGCAAGACTGAGATTTGCCTTGCATTAGCCTGGATATTACAGGATCGTGCTTTCCCTTTACTGTTATAACAATACCATCTGCGTATCCTTGGATTATAAATCCTGTTCCGGTCAATGTATTCATAAGTTTATCAACAACCAGCGACCACAGCAGAGGTGACAGCAGTCCTCCTCGAGGACAACTGTTTGAAGAAAAAAAAAGATAACAAAATGTTTTAGGAGAGTGTAAAGAACTCGACTCCAAAGGCAAAAAGAGTCAGTACCGTTGTAAAGAAATCGACTGGTTCAAAGGGACTATGACCCATGAATAGACAACAACCTATATAAAATTTCAGCTTTGAATGGTACTTGAAAGTATCTTAAAACGTAGTCAAAAAATTTACAAATGAATTTTTAAAGCTTGATTCAGTTAATTGCACATTGTTGCTGAAAACTTGCATATTATGGTGTTAGGGTGATAACGTTACAGTTTAAATCCTATCGTAACAGTAGGGGCCAAAATATTTTCTTTAGGGTGCATACTCCCACCTAGTAATCGTAAGTAAAGGAGTCCCACAAGAATATATTGGGTCCAAAGTTATTGCCATTTATATTAAAAATCAGATCGGCTGGAATTCTATATGATGCAGAAAATTAGTTTCAAATCAACAACGGGACACTAAATAAAAATTTCGGGACGCGTAAAGTGCGTTATGGTAGTGAATTTTCATCAAAATATTTTTAATGGCAAATATGTGTTTTTTTTTCTCAGAAAGCAGGCATCACATTTGATTACCAGTATAACATATATAGTAAAAACAATGTGCCATGTTTCTTTAAAATAACTTTATTGTTTGAAAACGTACAAAAATTTCCGAAAGTAAACTTAAAGTGTAACCGAAAAAATCCGTTTCTTGGTCAACCTTATAGGTTAATAGCAAATTGAGCTTTTCAAATATGAAGCATCTAACAAAAATTCGCCACCATAACGCACTTGCTGCCTCCAGAATTTCTCTACTTACAAGCATGCATTATATTTCGATGGAAAATGCAAAAACATTAGGCGTTTTCGAGTAAAAAAAAACTATTTGTATCACCAACGACTTATGGGTCATCCTGTAATTGTAGAAATATTTTTCAAGATGTAGCTCAAGACACCCTACAATTAATGTATACAATTTTTTTCATATCTTGTAAAATAACGGATATATTGAGCTTTATTGATTTTTTACGAAAATTCGACAAAAGTTAATATACCATTAAACGATAAACTCTATAGCTAACGCTACTGCCAAGCATCAGAGAAAGGGTCTATTTGAAATGAATTTTCTGGAAACATTTTCGTAAAGTGAAGGACAATGACGGTTGAAATTAAGACTTCAGGATTTGTAAAACATTCTTCTTGAGACATTTTCTTTCCATAGCCCGTATTAGATGCAAGTTCTTTGCCTAAATGTTGCGAATTTTGACGTTTTAAATTGTCACTTTGACGTTTTGAGGAAAACCCCAATTTAGTTTTCTTTAAATGCTCATAACTTTTTTGTCTTTTGACCTGCAGCGCTAGATTTTGGTAGGTAATTTAGCTATAGCGATATAAAACGATGTACCAAGTTTGGTTGCCCTTACTTTGTTATTTTTGGAGGTATGAATTTTTTTCTGAAGAAAACACAAAACCTCGGTGGTTCAGGGGTAAGAACGTGTGCCTCTGAACCGAAGGGTACTGGCTTCGATCCCAGGGTACTCCTTTCACTTTTTCAGTACAAACTGTAACACTAACATCAACCGAGGTTCTGTCATTGAATTTGAGCAAGTTGAATGTCTGCACGTTCCGCCCTTCGGAGGGGGCGTAAAGCCGTCGGTACCGTGTCCATGCGATGTTGGGCACGTTAAAGATCCCTACCCTCCTTACAGGAAGGTAGGGGTTCGGCAAAATTTCCAGGATAGTGAGGTGAAACTGCTCCCTGGCGTCGGTGATTGGCCATAGTCGTGGAAATAGGCCGACGTTAAAGAAACAAAACACACACACACACACACACACAAGAAAACACAAAATTTTCCGGAAAAACTCGGCTGATTTTCCTGGCTAACGTACTTATCCAAGCCACTTACAAAAGGAAGGTATTTACCAAATTTTGTCAAAATCGGCTCAGTATTTTTTGAGTTATCGGTGTGATATATATATATATATATATATATATATATATATATATATATATATATATATATATATATATATATATATATATATACATATATATATATATATATATATATATATATATATATATATATATATATATATATATATATATATATATATATATATATATATATATATGTTTCTTCAAGATAACTTTATTGCTTGAAAACGTACAAAAATTTCCGAAAGTAAACTTAAAGTGTAACCGAAAAAATCCGTTTCTTGGTCAACCTTATAGGTTAATAGCAAATTGAGCTTTTCAAATATGAAGCATCTAATAAAAATTCGCTACCATAACGCACTTGCTGCGTCCAGAATTTCTCTACTTACAAGCATGCATTATATTTCGATGGAAAATGCAAAAACATTAGGCGTTTTCGACTAAAAAAAAAACTATTTGTATCACCAACGACTTATGGGCCACCTGTAATTGTAGAAATATTTTTAAAGATGTAGCTCAAGACACCCTACCATTAATGTATACAATTTTTTTCATACATATATATATATATATATATATATATATATATATATATATATATATATATATATATATATATATATATATAAAGATATAAAAATCGAAACTAACCCCGGATATGTGTTCCAGGGTGCCTAGTTAGCGCTCATTTGAAGAAATTTTTTCAAAATTAAAAAGATTTTTTCAAAAGAAAATTCACTAATAAAATACTAGTGTCTATAATTTTTCAGTAAAAACGTAGTAACGTTTTTGGGACTCTTCATGGACAGTGGCATGGACAACCCACATTAAAAAACTTTGCAAAAAATGCCCAGTGTAGTTTACCACATTCGTTATTTAAAAAAGAATGTCACCTTGAAGTTTAAACTGCTTTATTTTCGAGATTCCATTCGTTGATGTGCTATGGACTTTTGGTGTGGGGATGTTCCTCCAGCATTGAGTTGATTCTAAATCAACAGATCACAGAAAAATATGTTGTACTTTGGTGTGAAGTTATATAACAAGTTGCCAAGCAATGTCAAAAACATAAGTAGCACCAAGGGTTTTAAGATGCAATCAAAAGATTTCTCATTTCAAGAACCTGTTATACTGTTGAGAAATTTTTTTAATGGTAAAATGGTGACCAGTTAGCCTTTCAAGATTTAAATTTTGGAGCGCTGTTTATTCTTAGTTTTATTAAATTTTATCATTGGCTATATATATATATATATATATATATATATATATATATATATATATATATATATATATATATATATATATATATATATATATATATATATATATATATATATATATATATATATAATATTTTAAACTTTTGTCCCTTGTATTTTTAAGGGACTGTTTTTTGTGTGTGTACATATCTTGTTTTATTTTATTTGAATGTCGCGTTATTTGAATGTGTTTTTTTTTGTTCCCTCAGGGCTCGTCCGCGGCCTTGCCGCCCCGATAGCACTGCAACCTTTGGTTGATGTGCATACCCTTAGCCTTACTCCACCCATTCCAAAATCACTGTGCCTTGAACTAGTCTGAACAGCGATTGGTAGGGTGAAGTTTTATATTGCTCTGTCTCCGGTCTAGACTGACCGTAGATCAGTTGTCTTTTGCGGTCCAGAGATTTACACTCGCACAAGATGTGCTGAGCTGATTCCTCTCCCTCGCCGCAGAGTCTGCATGCGACGTCCCCTTCGAACCGCCCCATTTTATGCAGGTGTTTCTTGACGGCCATGTGTCCCGTCAAGAGACCTGTTGTGTTTCTGAGCTGTCCTCTGCTAAGATTTAGCAGCTCCAAGGCTCTCTTTGAACTGGGTCCGTCAATTATTGACTTCCCATGTCTGAGCCCTGGAAAGTTTCTCAGTACACCTTGTGTTGGTTTCTGACCCAGGAATTAATGGCTCCCCTGGCAGTGCTCTTTGATACGCCCAGAGCCGGTTCTGGTCCCATAAATAGTTCTACTGACCCTCTCTTCGCGAGACTGTCAGTTTCTTTATTGCCTTTGACCCCCGAGTGACCCGGCACCCAGATAAGGGTCACCTCATTCTGCCCAGCCAGGTCGCTCGTCTCGTCTCGGCACTCACTCACCAGCCAGGAATTTACCCGTGGGCTACTTAGTGCCTTAAGGGCTGCCTGGCTGTCTGTGGCTATGATGATCCGCTAGTTGGTGTAGCCCCTCCTCTTGTTCTCCTGCACACAGTGCAGGATGGCGTACATCTCGGTCCTTTCGAGTAAACACCTGTCCCCGTCCCACGCTCCCCGCCGGATCGGTCCGTGAACCAGACGAGCGCGTCCCCTGGTTTATGTACCTTACAATGTGGATTGTTTTATGTTTGCTGTGAAGTTGTAAAAGTGATTGTTATTTTTTCTAAGGACAACTTCTTTCATTGTTGTAAAGAATTAAATATATTACTTGATTTTCTATTTGTGTGTTTGTATGATGTATAGGTATATTATGATATAAACATGTGTAGATGACACACTTGTATAATGTTTGACATGCCATGTTTAATTGATGGTAATGATAATATTATTATTAAAAACGCCAAAATTACGAAAAAATGTAACGAAAAAGAAAATGAAATTGCTAACACCCTGTATTTTCGAAGCGAAACTTTTTACCAGCCCTACAGGCCAGAATTTAGTTGGCCAGGATTCGCCACTAGGATGTGCTTTCTTTGAATGTTTGCTAATTGTTTAAATAAAAATAGTTGTAATAACGTAAAGCTTTATTATAAATATCAAAACGACTATTCCTAAGGTTGATTTTTCATTTCATATTTTTGACAAGAACAACAAAATATTTTAAAAGGCTGTAGAAATTTCTGTACATTGCTCCAAGGAATCAACGAACACATCCGGCTTCTTATTTAGAACATCTTCTGTATGCAACAGGTTGTTGTTCTTGGAATCACATGATTTCTTTGGGATACGCCTAGACTTGAGATTTTTTGGCTGTGCGTAGATAACATTCTCGATACATTCTGCCTTAGTCCTCATACAGGGATCCCCACATTCTTCTGACTTCGTTTTTCTATAATTGTAAGCTCGACACTTAAGTTCTTTCATTGATGGCTTGATCAGTGCTTCTTCTATGTTCCTGTGATGGATGTGAAGGTAGGTGTGTGAAGTATAGGAGATATCATGTGGTTCAGGCAACTTCAAATTCATCTTTTCGCTGTCGTCAATCGGCTCGAGAGAATCTGGAGTCATGCTGCAGACTGAACTCTGTGAAGAGTTGCTGAAAAAATAGTACATTCTAAGAAAAAGTCATAATCATATACCATATCAAAGTGCCTCTTTTTGAATACGGTATGTTTGCGAAAAAGCTAGGTTTTGATAAAAAAGAGATTCAGTTAGTTATTGAGTATTTATTTTTGAGAGTGTTATCGGGCAAACAATTGCTAATATGGTGGAAACCTTAGGTAATCAATTTTTTTTTCGTATGTTACTATTAAAAAAGTTCGAGACGCAGCAAGTGTAGTAGTGAATTTTTTATTAAACTAGAAATGGAGATGCCTTTTAAATACTGTGAAAATACGAAGCTTAATATTTATACATAATAAAACGTAGTTCATTAAAATTTATATGTATCTACATTTTTCTGACATCTACAGATTTAGATGAGAATTGTCGTAAGTGGCAACCCCGCCGATTGTTTATTGTGTCATATTTTTGTAGCTTCTCCATTTAAAACTTAATTTGGAGATTTGCAATGGCAGCGGAACCATGATTTATCTGTCTGACCTTGTCTAACATTATGGGCATCCATTTAGTGGTAATTTCAGGTCATATTACAGATTATTGATTTTTTATTTAGTTATAACTCAAGATCTACTGAACCAATTGAGTTCAAATTTGCTAGATAGGACCACTTGTACATCGTCTACGCGCTTTAGTTTAATATTTCTAGTTAAAAAGATATCGAAGCAGTTTTTTACATTTTTTTCTAAAAGTATTTGAGTGACAAAACTATCTAACGAACACATCCAAGCTAATAACAAAATGAAGGAGGGAATTAGCAAATTTGGTTTCGATTGGTATTTAAAGTATTTTTTCAAATATCGGTTGGATACATATATATATATATATATATATATATATATATATATATATATATATATATATATATATATATATATATATATATATATATATATATATATATATATAAACATTTAAACTGACCTTGGATCAGGATTCTAGAGGCCCTAATTTGCGCTCATTTGAAGAAATTTCCCAAGAGTCTCATCATCGATACCTCTCTATTCGTGAATTCTCTTGATGAAAATTGACCAAAACTGGTTTTTGGAATTTAAAAGTGGACGAACAAATGTCAAAGGTCAGCACAGCTTTGGAACACCAATTTCTGTGACCAGTCAAGGAAACGTCGAGTCTGTCCATGAAATGTTATTTGAAAAACGTTGGATTTAGTTATTACTCAAGATCTACTGAACCAATTGAGTTCAAATTTGGTAGGTATGACCACTTGTACATCGTCTACGTGCTTTAGTTTAATACTTCTAGTTCAAAAGATATTGAAGCAGGTTTCAAGCAGTTTTTTGCATTTTTTTCTAAAAGTATTTGAGTGACAAAACTGTCTAACGAACTCATCCAAGCTATTAACAAAATGAAAGAGGGACTTTGCCAAATTTGGTTTCGGTTGGTATTTTTTAAATATCGGTTGGATACATACATACATACACACACACACACACACACATATATATATATATATATATATATATATATATATATATATATATATATATATATATATATATATATATATATATATATATATATATATATATATATATATATATATATATATATATATATATATATATATATATATATATATGAACATTTTAACCGACCTTGGATCAGGGTTCTAGGGGCCCTAATTCGCGCTCATTTGAAGAAATTTCCCAAGAGTCCCATCATCGATACCTCTCTTTTCGTGAATTCTCAAATGTCAAAGGTGAGCACAGCTTTGGAACACCAATTTCTGTGACCACTCAAGGAAACATCGAGTCTGTTCATGAAATGATCTTTGAAAAACGTTGGATTGGGCCGAATCGTACAAGTGAAATTTCACATTTTTTACGAACGTGTGTTTCACATTGCTCATTACGACTTGGGAATAAGAAAGCCTTTCGGCATAATGGATTTCAAAATGCTTGAAGTATGATCAGAAGCGTGCTCGTTTGGAAGTGTCATAGGTGTGCCAGCATTTTCCGGAATATTCCTCTTAACTTTTTGGGTCGCCTTTGTCTATTATCCTATTATCCAGAGACTAAGGAGCAATCTTAAGAGTGGGGGTATTCTGGTTTTAGACGACTCAAAAAATATGGATTCGAAAGTGGGCTGTCAAGATTCTCATTTCTTTTTTCTGCGGCAGGTGTGAGGTAAGAAGCAAAAGGTATTTAGTAAAAAACTTTTCAACAACAAAACGTGAAAACCATGAAAATTCAATATGTTCAGTGAAATGACGTATTACATGAGTATATTTATTTAGGTCCTGTGAAGCGAGACTTGCTCCAAAACATGTCGTAAGAGTGAGTACTTTTCTTACAAAAAAAAAATATCCAAATAACTCGAAAAGTTTGTTTCTGCCTTCATTTTTATTGTGATTTTCGTCATCTATACCCTAGAACACGTCTGGTATACAACATTTCTTAAGAATCGAACACATGTGCGTAAAGTAAACAATTACCCTTCGTGTATCTAAAAAAAAGGTAAGATGCTTACTGGCAATTAGGCCATTGCTGACCCTTTTTGCTCATCTAAACTAACCTACCCTCCACCTTGAGCTCGATTTCAACGACGACAGTGATTTTGAAAAATCATCCGCTGCCGGTGAGGCTCGAACCGTCGACCCCCGAGTCCGTATAGGAAAGTCTGAATCGAAAATTCAATTTCAATCAATTGCAAAATATTTATTCATAATTCATAGGTTAAAAATATTACAATATGTTAGGTAGAAAGTTTTAGTCTATAAACAGAGAAAACTAGACATCTAACAATACTATTTTACAATTTCCTTAGTATAAACATGGCTCCTATCTTAAGATTTATCCATGGTTTATGTTTACATATTTTGAATAGAATAAAGAACATATATGTATTCTTAAGAAAAATGCTATCTATGGTTTTTATGTTGTTCCTACTGTGTTTTTAAGTTTGTTAATTTTAATTAGCAGGAAAATTAGGAAAAACCTGCCTTAACATTATTTTGTTTTTGATTTTAAAATGACCAAATTAACTTATAATTATTTACACTACATACATATTTACATTATTTACATTTATACTATATCTTAGATACCTATGTTTGTTTGGGCTGCGGTATTGCCTGTTGATTGTTGGGGTTCTTTAAGTTCCGAATTTTGTTCTTGAAAATGAGAGTTTATGCTTAAATGTTATATGGGGATTGTCTGTTCTGGTTGTAAGAATTCGTCTGGTTGGCTGTTTTTTGTTTGCCTCTCGTAGAAGTTTTCTGATAAAGACAGTACATATTCCTTGATTGGTGTGATGTTCGTTGTTCTTATCATGTCAGATATTTTTGAGTATCTGTTGCCCCCGGTGATTAGTCTTAAACACTTGTTCTCAAAGACGGTAAGTTTTCTGTATTTGGTATTTGATATGCTGCACCAAACAGGGGCCCCATATGTGATGATGGGTCTAATAATCATCTTGTAAATTAGTAATTTGTTAGTAGTGTTCAGTGATGCACTTTTTAGTAGGGGATAGACTGTTTTTAGGGCAGCGTGTCCTTTTTTGATCAGTTGGTTAATCTCGCTGTGAAAATTAAGCCTTCGGTCGAGGGTTATACCTAAGTATTTTACGTTATCTCTATTTGGGTCTATTTCGGCATTTTCTACCTTTAATTTCTTGAATATTTTGTTGTTTGTGAATTTTCTTGAAAAAATAATAGTTTCAGTTTTGTCTGCGTTTAAGGTTGTTCTCCAGGTGTTATAATATTTTTCTAACATATTTACGTGAATTTGGTTTTGGGTGTTAGCCACCGGTGCCCAGAATGAGTGGCTGTAGATTGCTGTGTCGTCAGCAAAGAGTGCCAAGTTTGTTTTCGGAAATTGTGGAATGTCGTTTATGTAGAGACTGAAAAGTTTGGGTCCTAGGATTGAGCCTTGTGGGACGCCGGCATTTATGTTCTTGGTTCCTGATATGGCATTTTCTACCTTTATTGTCATGCTTCTGTTTTTGAGGTACGAATAGATGGTCTTAATTAGCGCATTGGGTATTTTGAGTTTGATAAATTTATAGATAAGCCCATCGATCCATACAGTATCAAAAGCTTTTTTGATATCCAGTAGGGTCATGAGTGTACATTTGTTTTTATTAAAATTTATGGTAATGTCGTTAACAATTCTGGCCACCTGCAAAACGGTGCTGTGTTTATTTCTGAATCCAAATTGTTGGTCGATAGTGATGCGCTTTTTTCGGTCAATGGTTTCAAGTCTTACTAGGATGACTTTTTCTACTATTTTTCCAAGAGTGTTGAGAAGACTGATTGGTCGGTAGTTAGACGGATCTGTGTGATCTTTATGGGGTTTGGGTATTGGAATAACAAGAGCTCTTTTCCATTGATGCGGGAAGTATTGGTGGAGAAGGATGGCGTTTATTATGTACATGAGGTGGACAATACATTTTTTAGATAGGTTCTTTAATATTTTGTTCGGGATTCCATCAGGACCGGGAGATTTGTTATTCGCTAGCTGTTTAATTATGGTTTTGATTTCGGTGGGATTTGTTTTCAGGTTTGAAATTTGGGAGGATGGTTGTGGCGGGAGTTCTGTGTTAATAAAATTTTGTACGTGTGCTGATATTTCCCTATGGTCTTCTTTTTCATTGTTTAAAGTAGTGTTGTGCACAGCAGAAAACGTATCGGCGAGAAGTTATGATTTTTCGTTTAATGAGTAAACTGTACCATTATCTGTTTTTAAGGGGGGCAAAGTTTCGAATTTGTTTTTGAGTCTTTTTATGAATTTCCAAATTGAATAATTTCGAGTGTCGAGGTTAGAGAGAGTATTTGTCCAAGAGTTATTACGATACTCGGCGATTTTTTGATTAATAATACGGTTTAACTCATTACAATGTTGCTTGGTTGATTGGTCTGCCGTTCGTTGCCATCGTTTTCGTAGCAAGTTCTTCTGTTTTATTAGGTCAATTACGTCCGCAGGGAGGTTTTCGTTGAACGGGTTGATATCTTTTGTATCGGTGAAAAGTTCTATTGCTCTTTTAATTATTTTTGTAAATTTTTCGACTTCTGCATCTATTTGTTCACTTGATGAAATTGATGTGTTTATAGTAACTTGGCTGTCTAAGTAAGCTCTGAAGTTGTTCCAGTTAGTGTTGGCATATGAAATAATTTTTACAACTTATCTTTCTATGGGTGTGTTATGGTCTAAGTGAAAAATAACGGGATTATGGTCTGAGCTTAATTCAGAGAGTGTGTGTACATTGGTGAGAAGTCTGAATCGATTTTCCCGCACGGCCACGGAGGCGCTTCGTGTATCTAAATGACCTGTTTCCAGTAATCTTTGTGCCACCTGTCGTATAGTTTTTGCGTCAGGGTGCCGACGAGTTGGATAGTTCCCTACGAATGTCTTTGCCGCAGCGGTTGCATTACCATTCATGCGCCTAATAGTTTCCAAGATATCGACGTATTCGCGATTAGTGTCGTCCCATTTTAGACCCAGATAAACGACGAAAATTATACTTCTCAATTTGACAGACCAGTTTTTATATGACATAACAGTTTATACGTTTTTACATCGCTATAGCATCCCAATAATTATTATTACTTCCACATCGTCACAACATGTGAAAGTATCGCATCGGCGTCAAAATGTTTTTCGCTTAAACGTCGTAAAAAGTATCAAAACATATAGAAAACATGATATGGGAACGGATTTTTTTTATCTCGGTCTGTCGATTTGTAGATCTGTCTGTAGCCACGATAACTTTAGAACGAATTGAGATATCGTCTTCAAATTTGGTATACAGTTACCACTCGACAAACTAACCGTTTGGATTGTTTTTGGGTAAAATCGCTTAAGGATGTAGGGGAGGAATAGGGGTTGATTTGGTCAAAATTGACATTTTTTCGTTAAAACTCGAGTAGTATAACGTTTAGGGTTTATTTATTAGAAAACTTTCAATTTCATCAAACCTATGGTATTCTGTGCTGAAATTAAATTAGGGGTTCAATGTGTGGGGGTGGAATATTGTTGACAAAAAATTTGTAATATTTTTTGGCAAAACGGCGTAAAAAGTGTCAAAATATAGAAAACTTGATTCTGGAACTAATTTTTTTTGTCTCAGTCTGTCGGTCTGTCTGTTTGTACGTCTGTCTGTTAATAGGCGCAATAACTTTCGAACGAATTGAGATATCATCTTAAAATTTGGTATCCAATTAGCAGACAAAAGAACGCTTCGAATTGTTTTTGGATAAGATCGCTTCAGGGGTAGGGGATAAATAAAGGGTGATTTGGTGAAAATTTACATTTTTCAATAAAACTCGAGTAATATAACGTTTTCAAAGTTTATAGGTGCAGGAATACAAATAGATTTTTCTGGTCAAGTCAAGGGCACTAAAATCATTCTCTGAGAATGTCTTTCTGAAGAGAGTAAATTATCACAGCTATGTGGAAGTTATGATTCAATTTGCAGCACTATTACTTCCACACCGTCACAATGTGTGGAAGTATCGAATCGGCGACAAAAATTTCAAATTTTTTTTCGGTTAAACGCCGTAAAAAGTATCAAAACGTATATATTTTTATCAAGCTTATTGCCAATTTCACCGAGGCTTCTTCAGTGTGGTTTAAGTTGAGCTTAGGTGTGATTTCGGCATTATTAATGATAATTAAAATGTAACAGTCACAGCTATGCAGCGCCTTAATAACATCGGTGAAATTGCCTCGATAACGAATAACAATCCGCCATTTTTCCACTCTTAATTTTCGATTCCTTATAATAAAGTCCCAAAATCATAACAGTCAATTTTTAGACACCCCCATAGTAATAATAACAATAAATGGACACCAGTTCTATTGCATAAGTACCCAGATGACATAGCGCTGATAGGATAAACGAAAGAATAATTGCGAATTATGTTCAGTGTACTGGGTGGTATGTGTTTCTACTCACTCTGTTGCATCATTGGTATCACAGGCTTTTAATACTGGACCAAAAAATCTTGTACCGGTCAATTCTTTTCCACCATCATTTTTCAGGCTCAATAAAGATCTATGAGATCTTGGAACATCATAATCAGGTTCTGACATTCTTCTTTTGCGTATTGGTAGGAGCCTTAGCCACTGAAATATATAAATCATAGAAATAAATAAACTGGATAGACTGGAAGTAAACTAAAATAAATATGTGACTTCGAAAAATAAAAATAAAACTTATATCTGTCAGCCTGTACTAATATATCGTGTTGAAAAAAACAGGCCATAATAATAAACTGCCCAGATACAATGATCAGAAATTACGGAGACAACACCTGCACCCTGATTGACGGCTCCATTCCTAACGATGTCATTGTCGATAAAAAAGGGGCACAAAAATTTTGAAATGCCGACATTTGGAAAATGATTTCGAACGCGTGTGGCGAATGAAGACGAAGATAATACTAATAGTTATACGGGCATTCGGTATTGTTGTGTGTGTTTTTGTTTCTTTAACGTCGGCCTATTTCCGCGACTATGGCCAATTAGCGACGCCAGGGAGCAGTTTCACCTCACTATCCTGGAAATTTTGCCGAACCCCTGCTTTTCTGTAAGGAGGGTAGGGATCTTTAACGTGCCCAACGTCGCATGGACGCGGGACCGACGGCTTTACGCCTCCTCCGAAGGGCGGAACGTGCAGACATTCAACTTGCTCAAATACAATGCCAGAACCTCGGTTGGTGTTAATTTACAGTTTGTACTGAAAAAGTGAAAGAAGTACCCTGGGATCGAACCCAGTACCCTCCGGTTCAGAGGCACACGTTCTTACCCCTGAACCACATAGGTTCTTAGGCATTCGGCATTATAATATGTACATGTACATGCACTGAGCGGCATTTCTCAACAAGTATCAGACTTGGGAAACATGGGCGCTATTGGAAACGTCACACATAGTATGGAAGGTCACAACATAAACATTGGTCTGAAGTGCTCTAAGAAAATGATTGGACCTGGAAGGATTTAGGGTAAATTAATCTGAAACAAATATACCCTAAATGATCGGAAGGATACTTGGCATATACAGCTTGAAGGCGGATCATACAAACCCCACACAGAGAATGCTGATTTAACATAATAACAAAAATAATTTGGCAAGTTTAAAAAGCGAAGTATCTTTTACAGTTGCTTGGAGATAATTACTGTTGTTTGAATTCCAGCAAGGCACACATTGAGCATAATAATTAAAAATCACTATATTTTACCTCTTCATCGGTGAGTTTAGGGTTGACTAGACTGCTGGTTACTCCAGGGGTCATAATAGGAGCAATAGTTACTTTGGTTAGTTCATTAAGTAAAAGGTCCAATTCATCCGAATGCCTGTATACTGAAACATTGACTTCTGGCCTTTTAATTTTCCTTAGAACCACTTCGTCTTTGTCTTTATCTACATCGTCGAATTTTTCAATTAGTTTCTTCACTTGATTTTTGGGTAGTTTTGTAGTTTCTTCTTTGTCCAAATCATCCAAGATCTCGTCCAAGCTTTGCTGTTTCTCTGCGTGTTTCTGTGAAGTTTTTGGAGGAATGATTGGCTGATTGTTTGTAGGAACGTCGTGGTATGGTGAAACGTTTTTGGTGCAGTGGATTTTCTTCGGTAACTCAGGACTTGGGTCTCCGGGAACTGTAATGAGTTTATATTAATAATGATTACAGTAACAATAATAATAATATATAAAATGCATCATGAGCCCGTTGCCATATATGATGTTTCCGTGTATTAAATGGCTACAGGGCACCAGGACCTAAGATGAAGTCCAAAAGTTTTGGCTGAAGACATTATTATGCACATATCACTTATTGGCAGTATCAATAAATTATGTTATGCTGGACCCAAAAAAGGTGCCATTGTTACTCACACATATATTTTATGTAAGGACCAACAGTGTTCTACAGATTTCGAGAGGTATCGACCAATAAATTTTCTCCCGATTCTATAAAAGCTAATTACATCCTGTCTTGAGAAATGCATGCACACACTGCAAATGAAATAACATACTTTAAATCCAGCAAAAAGTGTGTGCTAGAGAATCTATGAAATTCAAAAAACAACTAATCATTGTATACGATGGGTGAGAAAATCTCTTTGCTAATTACGTATATTACAAGAAGGTATTGGATTCAGTTCCACGCGAATTGCTTATGTGTGCTGAAGATGTATTAGATAGACCGCTATTGAGGCTCCTAGAACAGACAATTTCTATCTAGAGAATAAAAATTTAGCTACGAATACAATCGGGTATTAATATTGTAACCAATATGATAACCATTAGAGACGGTATATTTCAAGGAGACTAGCTAAATCCCATGTGGTTCTGCTTTGCATTAAATCCACCACCAGCCCCCCGTCTGAAATCTACTACCAGATATGGATTCAGTATAAACAGCAGTGGTTAAAGCAAATGCGGTTAAATCGTCTATGTATATGGATGATCTTGAGAGCATGGCCCCCACAAAGAAGCATCGGAACATTTACTTAAAATTGTTGAAGGGTTTTCCAGATATATCGACATGCAATTGGGTGTGGACAAGTACCACCTATTATGCATATGATGCAAAAATGATCAGCAAACACATGTCGACAAATTGGCGTCGAACTACTCGTTATGCATTGTAACCGTTGGTTTTATGGAAGGCAACAACCGATCATCGTTCACTTTTTCGTGTGTGAAGCTGCTGCCCTTTTCTGGGTCGTTCTCGGTGCCTTCGATTTCTTTGCGCGACCGGTTTTGGCTTTTTTCGCTTTGGGTGGGTTTCGCCGTGACGGAAGCAGGTTTCTTGCTAACACCGTCACCGGAGGGGTTCTTTGTCTTGAAGCTACAGGCGAAGTTTTACGGTTCCGTTATGATTTCCTTGGTAGCCGACTTCGGTTTATCACCGGCGACAGATTTCTTTACTTTCTTGACAGCAAGGTTTTAGTCGTCGCCTTGAGCCAAACCTGATGCCAGCCTGAAGGAACCGGAAGCCCCGTTGTAGTAAGAGCAGTGACACAACTTAAATGAGTTTCAATCATCTGCTGTATATAAATGACCTTAAGATAGTGGCGTCTACAAAGAACTATCTGGAAAAATTGCTTAAAATCATCGAAAGGTTTTATAGATATTGACGTAATTCAGCTTGGAAAATGTTGCAGGCTGTTATAGGCATAGCTAGAGGAAAAATACAACCAGGAGCATACCAAATGAAGAACGACCAGCATATTTGGCTCATGGGTGTAGATGCATTGTATAAATACTTACCTGTGAAGATAAGGCAAGGAAATCGAACCACTCAGTTGTGAAGATCTAACTGACAAATGAGTTTACAAAGCGAGTAAAAGAGGTGATGCGAATATACCTCAACAACAAGAGGCTGGACAAAGCCTTCAGTTCATATGCAGGTTCTGCGCTAAATTATTTTTCTGGGATCTGAAAAATCTGAAAAATGGAAATCTAAAATATGTAACGGAAGATGCGACAACTCCAAAGAAAGGCCAAAAAGTATCACGCCCGGAATTCAATTAAACGAGCAGCCCTACCTAAACAACAAGATGGAAGAAGATTATTGGTTAGTGGTAAACATTTAGACCAACAGATATTGAGCCTGTGTACATATTTCCATAGAGAGATACTTACTTCCGAATTTGACCGGCCACATGTGAGGTAGGTGGTTCAACACCGTTATAATTAAGGAACACCGAAATGCAAGGTCACCATTATACTAATCGAGATAAAATTCAATCCCGGATGCAGAAACCTCACCATTGGCGATATATAAATGATGTCATCAACTCCGTGTCGAATTATTGGTTTGTGCCGGGACAAATGTTTTAGCGAATTTTTATTCAGGAAAATTCGCTAATAGAGAGGTCACGATGAAAGCTTTTGACAAAATTTCTTCAGATGAGTGCGAATTTGGGTCCCTAGAACCCAAAACCAAAGTCCGTTAAAATTTATATATATATATATATATATATATATATATATATATATATATATATATATATATATATATATATATATATATATATATATATATATATATACATATGTATGTGTGTGTGTGTGTGTACGTATGTATGTATCCGAGCGATAACTAAAAAAATATTAAACTGATGTCAATCAAATTTGGCAAAATTTTTGTATGGGCGAAAACCGAGGTCGAGTTTGTTAATCAGCCTTTATGCTCAAGCTTTTTCCAGTGGAAAATCGGGGAACACTTTTTGAAAACGCTGTATTTTTGTAAGTCACTGGAATGAGACTTTACATGTGGCTAGAAATAGTGCAAATAAACCTATGTTGTGAATTTTAAGTAATTTGGTACACAATATTTAGAGTTTTTTCCAAATTAAAAATAAAATCCCAAAGACATGCGTTGAGACGACTTAGTGGTTAAAGTCCAATGCCTGACAGAGTAGTTAACTGTCACGCGTAGATTAATTCATACAACAGGTGTAAACCATACATCAACGGTAACCAAAGTAAATATATAGCAGGCATAAAACATATTACCCGAACCAACAATCGTGAAATCTCGGCCGCAATTATATATAAACTGATAGACGACATGAAATTAAAAATTTGCCAAGTGATTGTTATTTAACTGGGGGATCCAATCAATTATTAAAAGAGACTATATTTGTAGCTTTATGAACGGCCCCAAATACAGTTTTAACGCAGCATATATATATATATATATATATATATATATATATATATATATATATATATATATATATATATATATATATATATATATATATATATATATATATATATATATATATATATAATGCTGTCGCATAATATAGTAGAAAAGTAAGCAAAATCAAGCCAAGTATCTATAAAAATGATTCTAAAATTGTTCCTTTTATCTTGAAACTTAAACATAACACGTCATATAAGACCGAAACAGTCGTGGGATCTGTTTTAATGGTAATTCTTCTAATTCTGTAATTAATTGTTACGTATACTTTGAATATAATATCCCGGGCATGAAGCCGATCTAATGTATCATGTAAACAAAACGTTAGCTGACGTATGCCTAGATGACTGAGAGGCGTCGCGCTTGCCTCATAAGCTAAAGGTTACGCGAGCGAATCCAGCTCGATCAATGTATGTTTTTTTATGTTTTATTTTGACATTTAGAGAAACAATAGTGCACAGATTTCATACGTTTTGAACAAGATCTCATTTTTGTTTAAAACGTCTAAATAAGTTTGTCACCTTTGAGTCTGAAATTATAATGTTGTTATTGTGGATATTGAAAAAACCGGTTTGATTAGGTTGACTAAAACGAAATTATACTGGCGATTAATAAGGAAAAATAACTTCTACGTTTATAGTTTAGCAGATACTTTACTTTTATAAAAATATGATTTAAGTTTCTTTCTGGAAATCTTCTGTATAACTTTAATGAAATTTGTAATACAAGTTTCTTTTAAAGATACTTACACTATCTACAGATATAGCCAAATTTAGTTCTTTAGCTTCATAGAAATTTGAGTTTTGGGCATTTTTCTCAAAAGGAGTTAGAACGCAGGATTTTCTTGATAATAGAAATATAACGATGGTAACACTTTCGAAAGAATTCTTCAAATGTGCGCGTACTAGGACCTCTAAAATCGATACTCAAGGTCTGTATGAGTTTAAAGTATTAACTTTATTAATATGCCGTATAATAATAGTATACAATTCTTATGAAAATTCACTACTATAACGCACTTGCTGCACCCCGACTTTTTTTTTTGAAAAACAGGGGGGTTTTTGATGATCATACGATCAAGTCAATCCAGAGAGAAACTATCTGAACTATATAGCTGTAGATTCAGTTGGTCGAAGATGGAAAATGCAGATTTGGGTGCCAAACATCAAAGACTGTCTAGCACGTTACTGGGGACTTCCTAGCATGTACTGCAAAAAGTTTAAAGAGGCACAACGGATAAGTTATCAGTGAAAATTAAACGTTTAAATGTTAATAAGGTGCCTTAATATATAAATACAACTTCAAGCTTGTTCTTAAAAACTCCGGAAATAATTTGCATCGGAATTGGACCACCCTTACGAATCAACGAGTGTCCCACAAAAGGCCAGATATAGTAATTGCCGAAAAGTTCTTCACACAAGCGACGTTCACTGATTTGGTCCTGCCAAACATCAACAGTTTAAAGCCAAAGTACAACTATAATATCGTCAAGTAGGGAGATCTCGCAAGTCTCGTCAGTAGAAGTCAGATAGTGCCCGAGTGTCCCCGAGAGTCATGTCAACAAGTGATGTGGTTCATAAAATGTTTTTGTAGAAAATTGGGAAACTGCATCTTGTGCAACATATGTATAATTTTACGCATCATGTAACAATCACAGCAACTGCTCACATTGTCTGGAAATGTCTGGAAAACGAGGAAATATGACGTGGTTATTACCCGATGACCCAAAAAGGCTCCATGCACATGGAATATTCGAATGTTCCACCTGAAAAAGCGGGCGAATATTATTTTCAGGCTGATCCGCTAGTATGACAATTTTATAGTAAACAAACTACGTACCCAGGAGTCTAAACCTTGTGATGCGATAGAAGGCTTAGGTACGTGCAAAGCAGACTACTCACAATTTATTGGTAACTCGTGCTTTTACGCGACTCGAACACGCGACCTTAAACACTAAGCGATAAAGATTGTGAAGCTAGATGCATTCTCACCATAATAAGGAATTTGCAGAATTTCTCTTATGTTTTCTATCGTATTGTTCACAATAAAAGGAACATTTTGATATATCACAAGTGCGTAATAGAGATCGTTTAGCTTTAGAAAATAAACATTTAAAAGTTAATGCGTGCAGCAAGTTTGAAACGTGCGCGCATGTAGATACCTGGTCCAAAACAAAGGGCTACCTGTCAAATGGTACGCCACACGTATAAGATAAACAATTATTGTTAGCGGTTTTGTGCGTATGCGAAACTACTTATTTTACGTTTTTCTTGAGTCCGTATCATTAATTTGATAATGACACTGATTTTCAATGGAAAAACGTGCACATCTAACCTTGCTTCTGCGTGACTAAGTGGATCATCTAACGTCACAAAAATAGCCGGAGCGTTTATGGTCACGTGACAAAATTGTAAGGATTTTCAAACAAGTGTAACAGCTTTGAAATCGAATATTTCTGCTTTATTTTTGATTATTGATGTTTCCTATAACATTAAGGTATGAAAAAATAGAAATAGATTAAATTTTATGCAAAGTTCCTATTAGAAATGCATACCGGTTTCGCTCTCATCACAGCCCATTAGTGTGCTATGCTGATTACAGCGAGAATACACCTAAAGTAATTCGGCTAGGGTAGCCAGCCTCCTAAAACATTGTGAGATGTATGCGTTTCTAACTGTGGTGATAATTCATCTAGCTTTACATACATTGTCCCGGTATTAAGGGGAAGAAAGGGCCAGGACTGACAATTTACAAAATTCTAGGTTGGTTGTATATAGTCTCTATTTATAACATTTTGTATTTATTAGAGCTGCTGTGACAACATACTACCTGGTTCCGCACCGAGATGGCGACCCTATCGTACATCTCACAATGTTCTAGAGGCTACTCATTGGCGTACCTGGCCACTATGCCTGTTTAAAAAGCACGCGTCAATACAAAAAATGTAATGGCCTCTAGATCTTAATATAGAGTTCAGTCAGGTATTTACCTAAGTTTGAGTTTGATGAATCCTCTAAAATTCCTATATCATCAAATTGTAGAGCTTCCCCTGCGTTTTCTTCATTTTCGTTTATATTTAATACAATTGACTCCACTGGTGCTGGACTTTCTGGCTTGGAAAGTAGTTTTTCCTGAAATTTAACGTGTAAGCTATTTTCTATTCAATATTTTACGATTTAAGAAAAATTGTACCCACCTTTAACTGAGTTTTCTTGCTTTCTAAAATATTATGCAATTCACATAACATCTGTACAGCATTATCAACGTCCTCCTTATCTTCTTCTGAGTTCTCTGCTTTCTTATCTACTTCCTCGTAGATCTCTTCTTCCTCCTCCCTACTCTTTTTTATTTTTCTCTTCCACACATACCTAATAAAACTGGAAGACTTTTTCACTCGACCAGCCTTTCTACATTTTTCTTCCTTACAATTCTTCTTTGGAATATCTTTGCATTTTTGTTCAGACTTGCATTTTTTAGTATCGCTTTTACATTTTTCTTCACTGCTAGTTCTACGTATCAAATCTCTGATATTATATTTATGTTTAGCCTTGGTTTTGTTTTCATGAGGACATGGGCTATTAGATGTCTCTGCTATTTCTTCAAATACTGGTTTACAATAAGTGTCAGTATCTATACTGTATCTATCTACTTTCTCATATTTATGTTCAGGTTCAGGAACATCGTCTGAAGATGTTCTTGGATAATCTACATGTACGTTTTCATTCACCGTAGCGTACTCAGAATTTATAGACATTATACTGTTTCGGTTTTGGTCACCTGGATCTAATTTTGGTTCTGAATAAATTGCTTCATCTGAAGAAATAGTAGCATTTTGCCGCTGAAGGCTTTTTCTTTTATCTCTAGAAATGTACTGCTCATTATCTATAAGAATTTCTTCATCCTGATTATTGTTTGGTGTCAGTGGAGACTTCTTCTGTGGTATGCTGTAGTTTTCATTGTCCACCATAAAATACCTATCTGAATCGCCTGACTGTCCTGATTCTGAAGATATTCGTTCATAGATATTGTTTAAAACAGAAAGTGTCGTCTCCTTTTTCATAAAGTCTCCACAATTATGACGTAATCCACATTCTTCGTTTGTCTGGTATTGATCATTTTCTATAAGAGAGTAATGATTCTCTTCTTCCTTAGAATAAAGGTCATTTTGGATTATATAGTACTCACTTTTACCCTTTTCTTCCAGCGAAAACGATCTATGTCTTCCATTTGGGCATAATTGATTCTCTGACTTCGGGCAACCTTCTTCTGGACAAGAAAATACACTGGTCATTGTTGGACGAAACGTTTTCTCGGCGTCACAAGAACTTGCTAAATTTTCGTTTGATGCTGCTGTTTTAGCCATTGCACTTTTAGATGCTCCAGGACTTTCTTCTTTGGCAATGGAAGATGTGCTACTCTGTTTGGTAGAAGGAGAAGGTGGGTTGTCTTGTTTTGGTATGATTTCTATGACCCTGTCCTCGATTTCTTCAGCTTCCTTATCGCTTTCATCATCTGAATGTGTTTCGCTTGAAGACTTTTCTTGTTTCTGTGCTAGTTTGTTAATAGTACCCAAGCTTCCACCATAGGTGTGCGCTCCAAGTTTCTGCAGTCGTTGAATTATCTGCTTCTTTTTCTTTGGATGTGTGGTTTTCAACCTGTCGGGCATTGTATTCTGCCTTTCGAGTAATTTCTTTTCTTTCTAAAAATTTATAGTTGCATTTTAATTCTAACGAATGTAAAGCAGTTAAATTAAGAATAAAAACGGTTCGGGACGCTGCAAGTGCATTACGGTAGTTAATTTTCATAAGAATAATATATTAGTGATTTAGCCTTTGATTAAGAATTATAAAAATTACTGTGTTTCATTAGGAATAGTAAGAAATGAACTAAAGAAGGCTAAGCAAAAACCTGACCTCTAACATAAATAATTATATAGTAATTTGGATACAAAACTCAAACAAAGCTATTGATACACAGCAAATATACTCAACAAAAATGCACTAGAAAGCTGAACCTAAAAAATTCTTGTGGTTCATGCATTGAGGGTGATTGTATGCATCCAGAAAGGGAAGAAGAACCCCCAGGAAGACGAGGGTTTCTGCGCCATCACACAAAAACACGGGGGGTTCTCCTTCCCCTTGTGCATGCATACAACCACGTTCAAGGCATAAAGCACAAAAAAATTAATGGGAGCAACCCCCAAGAAAGTTACGGGATCTGGTGCGAATATGGGTGCTATGCGGTGTAGACGGAGTTTAAAGGAGTTTCACTGGAAAATGTGAAAAACGCATCTTTTCAAAGTCCAAGTGTTTTTTTATAGCATGTTCCGCTCATATTTCCTCCCCGCCCAGCACTCTTATTCATTCTTGGTCACTTAACTTTCTTTGTGGTTGTTTGCACCAGATTTGTCTTGTGGCTGGTGCATCCAAGGGTGAAGGGTGGTTTTAAGCATGTTTCTGAAAAAATATCTAAAAACTGCAAATTTACCGAACTTCGTCGCCGATAATGTCTTTTTCGGATAATATAGAATACAGCAGTAAATTGAATAAGTTTGCAGTTTCATATATATATATATATATATATATATATATATATATGTATATATATATATATATATATATATATATATATATATATATATATATATATATATATATATATATATATATATATAAGCACAAGACAAATAAGTATATTTAACAGGGCTCGTAATTAACATTGGAGCAACACAAACTTGAAAAGTAGAGAAGTTATTTACAGCGCGTTAACAGTCATAAACTTGATTTCATCATCATGTCACAGAAGCATTCTGATCATAAATAATTACTTCTAACTGTATGCACACAAAAATGAGTAAAAAAAACATTTATAAAATCTAATAATAACAAACAACAGTTTCGTAATTTGTTCACACAGGTTATGAGATGTGACGAAACGTCAAACTCACTATACCGCAGCATAATATTATCACAGCATATATATATATATATATATATATATATATATATATATATATATATATATATATATATATATATATATATATATATATATATATATATATATATATATATATATATATATATATATATATATATATATATATATATATATATATATCCTGTGATATTATTAGGTTGCCACTGTACTCACCCCATAACGGCATGCGCGGGGTAGTGCAAAAATAGGTAGCGGCATTTCATATCTCTCTAGTAATTGTATCCTGTCTAAAACCTAAATTTTAGGCTAAATTTCCAATTTAAAAATTTGATATTGACAATTGACAATAAATGACATAACCACAGAATGACAAATGACAGCGGAGCTCCAGCACGAACGCAGTCTACAACGTTGTCAGATATAATAAATTAGGATTGGAGGGATGAACTAAAAATCATGAGAAATGGGTAATTCGAAATTTGCAGATATTAAATACAGCTATGGTATTACGGTATTTTTTAACTAACTGATAAAATTAAATTTTATATAATGTTTTCTTTATTATTAGTTGTGAAAATTTGAGATGTATATACATGAAAGGTTTAACTACATCAAAATTTTAAAGAACTGGCAACAACCTCCATTGTTTAGATTTTTCTCTACGATTTATTTAAATAGAATAGCAGCACAGGTAGCATAATCTGTCTTTGTCCGACATTGTTAATAAATTACGGAATTTGAAGTCATGTCTACGATTATTTTATTTTCATTTCCAATAACTTTAATTATCTTTAATCAAAAAAATTCGAAAATAGGTACACAGACACGTCTATCTATGTGCTTTTAAGTTCTAAGTTTGAGTTTTTATCACTTAAACATCTAAAGATACTACATTTGAAAAATATTTTTAAATTGGACAAAACCATCCAAGCCATTGACAAGTAGTAGTAGTAGCAGTGGTGGGGAGGCCAACGCCAAGCACAATGGGCCCTTTTTGCCAACCCCAGCAACCCAGCAACCATGCACTACTCTTCCTCGGTTCAGTCGCCAAACCGCCTGGACCTCGGGATGAAAGCCGTGACGGTCTTCAATTGGACGGTACTTACCTGATTCCTCTGCAGAGTCCTCGATCCGAACAATTCTACTCGAAGACTCCGAAAAGCCTCGCATTCACACAGGTAGTGGTAGGACGTTTCTTCATCCTCGCCGCATTCCTGGCAAATGGGATCCCTCTCTACGCCTATCAATGTGAGGTCTTCTAAGGGCGCAGTGGCCTGTCAGCATCCCAAGGATGCGGCGAAGCGTAGGTCGACTCCTACCGAGTAGCCAGACAGCTTTATCTCTGCCCGGCCCCTCCACGAAGTCCCTCGCCTGCCTGCAGCCACCTACCGACCCCCAGTGCCTCTCCAATAGCTTTCTCGGTCCACCTGTCTAAGGCGTTTGACAAAATACAGGTAATCCCCAAATTTGATCCAAATCAGTTTAATATTTGTTGAGTTATCGGTTGGACACACACACACACACACACACACACACAGATATATATATATATATATATATATATATATATATATATATATATATATATATATATATATATATATATATATATATATATATATACATTCCAATGGACCTTGGATTTGGGTTCTAGGGGCCCTAATTCGTGAACATTTCTTACCATCGAAGGTATCGATTAGTGAATTTTCATAACGAAAATTCACTAAAAGTCTGAACGTATGAAGTGTGTTATGGTATATATATATATATATATATATATATATATATATATATATATATATATATATATATATATATATATATATATATATATATATATATATATATATATATATATATATATATATATAAATAAACATTCAAATGGACCTTGGATTTGGGTTCTAGTGGCCCTAATTCGTGAACATTTCTTACCATCGAAGGTATCGATATTAGTGAATTTTCATAGCGAAAATTCACTAAAAGTCTGAACGTATGAAGTGTGTTATGGTAGCGAATTTTTATAAAAATATTTCAAATTAAGGAAAATAGTGTAGGTATAATGAAATGTTAGCCGATACTTACGCATTTTTCTTTACCAGAATTGGCTGGAGGCACTAGACTATCAAGTGAGTATCTAAAATGAGTCAATTTTGCCGGACTTGTATGTTGATTTAAAGCTTGCATTATTGCCTGCATCCAACGGTTTTGTTCTGCCCTATTTTCTGATCGCTAAAACAGACAGGAGACATTTAAATGTCAGCTAAAACCTATTGTAAATTAGTAGACAAATATGTAGTAATATTTTAGTTATTCAATGACATAATTGTGGTTTGTTTGTGGATCAACGAGATGATAAAGCACCACTGCGCCTATGGAAATGATTCAGTTTTATATTATCAGAGGCGCTACCTGAGCACATATTTTTTAAAACTTCAATCAATGGGCTATGTAAAATGTCTGTAACAGGCTGTTTTAAATAACACATTATTTGTTATATACTTTTATATTCCCTGAAAATAATCTATAATTTATACATATCCCATATTTTGAACATGGACCGTTTCCGAGATATTTAACTTTCACAAATTTTTGTCTTAAAGTAGCATTGAACATAATTGACGATATTTAAACTAATATCAAGCGAGTTGTTTTCAAGTTTTAGGTAAATACTTAGGATTACTACACTGCAAATAAGACAGTACTGCGATACCTTCTATAGTGTTTTTTATTTTTTATTTCAACAACACATCACGAGGGCTTACAGCCTAAATACTATCGTACCGTGGGTGTCGACAAGGAGGAAAGAGGCAACTTGTTAATTCTGGACTTGAAGGTTTGGAGGTTCGGGGGAGAAGGAAAAACATGTGCCGGCAAGGAGTTTCACAACTTGGAAGTCCTCGGGACAGAAGAGCGGGCATAACAAGATGTTCTATGTCTGGTGACCTGGACAGTAAAAGGGTGCATTCGCTCCGTTCCCCTGGTAGATCTGTGGGGGGGGGGGGGGGCAGCAGGTTGGAGGCACTATGGAAGAAAGCTCCTCTGAGCAGTGCCCGTGCAGATATCTATAAAAGAGAGCGAGGTCACCAACGGTACGTCGGTGGGCAAGGGAAACCTAATTTCTTAGCAGCCGCTTCTGCAATTGATGTGACATGTTGGTGCCAATTGAGATTTCGATCCACAGAGATGCCAACAAGTGAAAAGGACTCATTACTTTAAATAACTTGGTTGTTTATTGTGATGGGTCTAGGACTGGTGTATCTCTTATGAGAAAGAAATCAAGACTGTGATTTGGTGGGATTGAATTGTGCAAGATTTCTACTTCCCCAGTCTAATATTTTTTGGATATCCATGGAGATAGAACGATCCATGAGTCTGCGATCCTCATCTAGTTGGGCTAAAGAGACAGGCTTAGAATATTGTATATTGGAGTGGAGGGTGCTGTGGTCCGCGTAACTGTGAACTGGGTTGTATGTGATAGAGAGGAGGTCATTGATGTGGAGAAGAAACAAAGTAGGGACTAAATCTGAACCTTGAAGAACTCCTGCATTAATTATTCGAAATTATGCGACAGATCTGGACAACTTCAGCATTCCTATTTTAAATATAACATTCCATATTGGGTGCAGTTTGTTATTTTCTTTGAATAAGTATTGAAATAGCTTAGACCTAAAATTCACCATTTTGTTATTTGCATCTTTCCTTCATATGACTGTTCCCCGTAGTGACCTTTGAGTTAATGACAGTGATGACCAATCATCAAAATAATAATAAGAAGAAGAATAAGAATAATAATCACTCTTTATTTGCACTACAACCAAAAGAAAAGAATACAAAATTCACAACAAAAAAATATAAACCTTTAATGTAGTACCGGGGCGAAGTTCAGTGCAACACAAATGTGTGCTCTGCTCTTAGACTTAACCCCAGCACACATTCTTCACTACATATTATATATAGGGTGGCGCATTGAAAACGAAACAGACCGATTTGCGTCCAGAGAAATTTTTTTAAGAAACGCTGAAATACGTCAATTTTAATATTGAGGGTCACATGTTTTGACATAAAACTCAACTTTGTCACATCAACCCCTTAAGAGTGGTGATAACAACCCTTATATTTTAAATAGGGAACATGGGTCGAGTGTTAAATCATTTGAAAGCTTTCTTTTCTGAATTCAGCAGAGTAATTTTTTTGAAGTTTTATCAACTCGTTTAAAAATTATTCACAGTTTAAGATGCAAAAACGCATTTCACTCATTCCGATAAGAAATGTGCTGATAGTCAATGTTTTGTTGGTTTGTAAACAAAAAATTGACTATCAGAACATTTCTTATTGGAATGAGAGAAATGCGGTTTATTATTTCAGTTTATCGGTCGGTTTGATACTTGATAGTACTACCGAAAATTAATTTTACAATGGTGTATTCTGTAGAATAAAGAGTTGAAATAATTACTCTTTTTTTCAAAAACGATGACTGTGACAACCGTACAGTAAATTTGTTTAATAAACGACATCCAAACAGGAGTTTGGTGAAGTTATGGCTGCACGAATAGCTGATAACGGGAACTTTCTGTTCAATATCTGCTTTTCAGACGAGTGTACATTTTTATTAAACGCTACAGTTAATCGTCATAATTGTCGTTATTGGGCAGATAATAATCCAAGAAATTTTCACGAAGTCCACACTCAAACTCTTCAGAAATTGAATGTCTGGACTGGCAGTTTTGGAGACCGTTTAATCGGATCAATTTTTCTTGATGGCAATTTGAGTGGCGAAACGTATTTGGAGTTACTAGAAGATATCGTTTACCCTCTACTAATTGACATTGTTGAAAATGATGATCGCTATCAAGAAAATCAATTAGTGTTTTAACAAGATGGAGCTCCTCAGCATTTTTCACAACGTGTTAGGGAGTTTTTGAACAGAGAGTTTCCAGAGCAATGGATTGGACGTAGAGGTGCTATTGAGTGGCGTCCTAGATCACCGGATTTAACTCCTTTAGACTTCTTTCTATGGGGCCAATTTTCGCAACAGAAACGGAGTCTAAAAGAATTACGACGACGCATTGTTGAAGAATGCCGTCTAATAACTCCACAAATGCTCCAGAATGTCAGAGCACGTTTTGAACAAAATTTGTACTTTTGTATGGATACTGGTGGTCAACAATTTGAACACTTACTTAACTGAATAAACATTTTTGAACGTTTGGTTTTGTTTTTTAGTTATTTTAACGAAAAATTGATTAATTAGTGCATTTAATATCACAATGAATGAAATATGTTCTTGCAAATCCAACTGTGAATAATTTTTAAACGATTTGTTAAAACTTCAAAAAAATATTTGTGTGCTCAATTCTGAAAAGACGGAGCTTTCAAATGAGGTAACACTCGACTCATGTTCCCTATTTAAAATATAAGGGTTGTTACCACCCTTAAGGGGTTGATGTGACAAAGTTGAGTTTTATGTCAAAACATGCCCCCCTCAATATTAAAATTGACGTATTTCAGCGTTTCTGGACGCAAATCGGTCTGTTTCGTTTTCAAGGCGCCAGCCTGTATACTGGCACACCATTGTATGAGACATCAGTCAAGAACTCCAAATAACGATGACACATCAGCACCTCATCTAATAAGCAAACAGTAAGCACGGCAAAAGGGTGGAAAAGTACAGTACGTAGAAGAAGGATAAGATGAAAATGGAAGGAGAATCAAAAACAAAGAAAGGAAAAAGCAGGGTACCTACTTACACACATACACGTACATATATCACTGTCTACAATGCAAATAGCCGAACATGGCCCCCTAAATGATCGCGCCGACAACTTTTTCATATCATCCGGTATACTATTGTACACGCTGCAAACCTCGTACAAAAAAGATCGCCTATAAATATTCAGTTTATGCTTAGGCAAACGTGACATACGCACTGTACGGAGACGACACTACCATCCTCAGCAGCTCCACTCAGCCGAGGATAATAACCGAACGACTTCAGACCGCCGTAGTCGAGCTGCAAGCATGGTATAGGAAATCCCTTCTAGCCATAAACCCCGATAAATTTTCAGCTGTCCTATTTTCCAAGAGGAGACACACACCTTACGAACACGTTTCATTAGACAACCGTGTAATTCCCTGGCAAGATTCCGCCAAATACCTCGGGGTTTTCCTCGAGAAACACTTAACATGGCGCCCGCATGTCGATCACGCCCGAAAAACAGCCTCGATGTTCATCTCGAAGCTGTTCCCACTTCTAAATAGAAATTGCAAATTGTCCGTGAACAATAAGTTGCTCATGTACAAAGTTATCATCCGGCCAGCCTTGACCTATGCATCACCTGCATGGGCCACCGCGGCCGCAACATACATCAAGACCCTTCAAATCATCCAGAACAAAATTCCGAGAATGGTTACCGGAGCGCCATGATTTGTCCGAAACAGTCAGATTTACTCTGATCTGGAAATGCCTTCGATACTTGAGCTTATAACTCAACTATCCACAACTCAGTTCGCAAAAGCCGCTTCTCACCCAAATGCTCTTCTCCGTAGTGCCACCGACTACGACGAGCAACTTCCACATAAGCATACGCATCCAAAGCTTATACTTACCCGCTAACGCCCCCGCGGCAAAAACAGAATGGAAAAATTCATACCCAAAAAGTCATTGTGTGAAATCTTTCCAACCGAGGTATGGACTAAGGTCCGGTACTCCCAGGGAGGGGGTTTTAGTGAGTACAGTCTCACAGTACCTCGATATCCCACGGCACTAGGGGGTCTGCATGAGCATTTCCCCCTCCTGTATCAAAAAAAGGCATAGTCAACAAATCCTTTATTCGAATGTTCACATTATGCACTTCCGTGTGATATGTTATCTTCTCTCACAAGTACCGAGGCAACCTTGACTGTATTATCAAATGGTAAAAACAGGCTCTGTGTAATTTCATTCTGTTATTCATGTTCAGCTAGCCAATACCCCTAAGCTCATGCGATATATGATAATACTTACGCACCCCATAAATGAACCTCTAGTACGAGTTTCGTAACTTTTGTATTTTACATATATACTCAAGACACGGATAATACGCCTGCGGGAAATACTGCAACTGTGACAGGACCAGTGAATGTCAAAGCGTAGTTTTCAGTCTACGCGAAAGACGATCTATGAGGATACAGTAGTTTTAATCCACATTTGGAAACGTGTTTACGATATCTGAAGGTATGGTCCATGATTAAGCCAAGATTCCTAACTTCTTCAACCAATGGTATCAGCTCCCCATTGATTCGCAGCAATATATGCGACCTTATAATATCAATACCTGATTTATGACCAAATACAATTGCTGCGGACTTTTTTGCATTCAACTTAAAGAAATCCAAATTAATAAAAATGTTCATAACAAAAAATTATTTAAAAAAAGAGCTGACAAAAAGGGTTTTTGTATATGGAGAGTCAGGAGAAAATTGTGCAAAAAGAATATAAGATCAGCGCGATCTTGAGCTAGGACCGCCATTTTAGAGGGATTTCTAACGAGTTCTGCATACATTTGAAGCTACCGGTTACAAAGTTTCAAGAGGCCGGGTTTGTTTGTGATAAAAAGCGAAGCGCTGAAAGAAATGAAGCGGTATAAGTGGCGGTTTTTGGTCATGTTGCTTTGAATCCCACGACGAGTACGAGGCAACTGGTAAGTGAATCTGTTCATGGGTGAACTACCATTCAAAACATTTTGAGGCGTTGTAAATTCCACCCATACATAATCCATCAAGGAATCCAACATCTTTGTACTCAATCTGTTTTCCCGATGAATGTACGTTCCAACTGGATGGCCAAGTCAAACGCCATAATTGCCGCTACTGGAGTCACGAAATCCAAGGATTTTTCGTGAAATTCATACGCAGCATCCGGGGAAATTGATTGTTTGGGCGGGCATGCTGGGAAACCACCTCATAGCGCCTTTCTTCCCACCGGGAAATCTGAAAACATGCATCGGAATCTACTGGGAACGCATATCTACCCGACGATCGTGGAAGTATTGGTAAATGACAACGCTTTGGCATAAGAGCATATGTGGTTTCAGCAAGATGGTGCTTCCTACATTATACCGCAGCTGTGAGTGATTTTCTTAATCAGAACATTCCAAATCACTGGATCTGGCGCAGAGGTTCAATTCAGCGGCCTTTCAGATCGCCAGATTGAACACCCTTAGACTATTTTCTATGGGGACACTTGTCGAGAATTTGTGCAACACGACCAAACTCACTTGAGGAGGTTCGTCGGCGAGTCGTTCAAGAATGTCGTCAGCTAACGCTCGAAATGCCTCGAAATGTTCGTTTGGAAGTGGAGCAAAGATTTTACTTCTTTTCATTCACTGACATTTTGTCTTATTCTTTAATTGATGATTTTATTGCCATATCCAAACCAATAATCGGCTTTTTTTAATCCCGATATTTTCTAGGTGGGCAGTTATAATTGGCACTTCCTGTATATATATATATATATATATATATATATATATATATATATATATATATATATATATATATTTGTGTGTGTGTAATTTGTGCAATTCAAAATGGCTAAAAAATTACATATTCTAAGTTGCCAGAAACATTTAAGTTAAAAAACATTGAGAATAAGGTGGTGTAGTATTTTTTTAAAATTATATAAATGAATAATTACCAATGTAACTGTGTTGTTCCTAGTTTCTATTTGGAAGACACCTGGTACGGACGGACATGACTTAAGCGAGCACGGAGGTCCTAAATTAATGGATCCTTTACATGGGGAAATGGCATCATACTCATCTTTAGATCTGTAGTACAACAATAAACGGCCTTCAAGAACAAACCAGTATTTCTTCCATGAACACATCACCTTCTGAAACAAGCAAAACTAATATTATTTATATAAACTGTTCTTAATTATGTATTTATTTATTTATTTATCTATTATTATTCACTTATTTGTTGTAACATTAATATCAACCGAGGTTCTGGCATTGTATTTGAGCAAGTTGAATGTCTGCACGTTCCTCTCTTCGGAGGGGGCGTAAGTCCGTCGGTCCCGTGTCCATGCGATGTTGGGCACGTTAAAGATCCCTACCCTCCTTACAGAAGGCAGGGGTTCGGCAAAATTTCCAGGATAGTGAGGTTAAAATGCTCCCCGGCGTCGGTGATTGGCCATAGTCGCGGAAATAGGCCGACGTTAAAGAAACAAATCACACACACACACTTATTTGTTGACATTATTATGCACAAGTAAAGTTGCGCAGGTCAGTACGTTAACTTGTAAGTGAAAAGAGTGAGCTTAGATAAAACGTAAGTGAAGAAAACCCACATATTGTTAAAAAATCCAAGCTGGCTCAATAGTAATTTAAGCGAATACGGTTCGTTGTGTAAGGTCCGAATAATATATGCATGCAGACAAAATGAAAATGAAGAGGAAATTTTACAAGCATATGTTGCACATATATCACCTGCAAATTAGCACCGCATAATATGTAATGGATGTTGCTTTGGGTTTGAGATAGTCGTTCTGCTTCTGGCCAGGAAATTGCTTTGAAACTTAACATATCACATCAGAAGGTATGGCAAATACCGAAAGAATATAAATATCGACCTTTTAAAATTTACAAGTTCTCCATGGATGAGTAGCTTCTTGTAGATTCCTGATAGATCAATTAGAGCAAACTGCAAATTTTCTTGATAATGTGTGGTGTATTCCAATATTTGTGAACATTCATGCCTAACATCCCTGAGTCGAACCCTGTCAATATTACCCTGGAACCTCCCTTAACGCCAACAACAACCGCCCGGGGCTCAGGTAATCGACAGTGGCGCCAATGGGATAAATGTCATCTAGCAGCAACAGCACAGAGAAGCAGCTAGATTAAATGCAAGTTATCTCTCACTTCCTCGCCATACCGCGTTCACTAATGGTCGCAGCAAACCCGGCTGAACCATGAGCGGTAGTCATACACAGCATAATAGTGGATTATGCTGTGGTCATACGAAACTTAACGTCGTCGTCTAGCAGTCAGGAGGCATCGTAGGAAGATCGCCTGGCCCCCGATTCGTAATCAACACTTTCTCATCATTAGGCGGCCAGTCAACATTGTAACAAGATCGATTGCCCGGTGATAAGTAGTCACCATTCCATCTCCCTTCTTTGCCATTAACGGTCCGTGAGCCTCGTTAGCAAGAGCCAGTCTACCAGCGAGCGACAAAAGCTAGCAAATTTATTGACATGTGATATTCTAGATTGCACTTTGTTATATTTTCCAGCTATATTAGTACCCCTGTCGTACGCTTGACCCCTTATATTTTTAATGGTAAGCGTTCTCAACTTTTTTGATTATTTGTGTCGCCAGTGCATCTTTTGTCTTATCTGTTGCCTTGATGTGTGTATGTGTGTGCGTATTTTGTTTCTTTAACGTCGGTCTATATCCGCGTCTATGGCCAATCACTGACGCCAGGGAGCATTTTCACCACACAATTCTGAAAATTTTGCCGAACCCCTGCCTTTCTGTTGAAACGGTGGGGGTCTTTAACGTGCCCAACATAGCGTGGACAAGTGCCCGATGGCTTTACGCCCACTTCGAAGGGCGGAACATGCAGTAATTTAACTTGCTCAAATACAATGACACAACCTCCGTCGATTTTTTTTTAATTTATTTTTATTTCAACAACACACCACGAGGCCTTACAGCCTAAATACTATCGTACCGTGGGTGTCGACAAGGAGGAAAGAGGCAACTTGTTAATTCTGGACATGAAGGTTTGGAGGTTCGGGGGAGAAGGAAAAACATGTGCCGGCAAGGAATTCCACAACTTTGAAGTCATCGGGAACAAAGAGCGGGCATAACAATATGTTCTATGTCTGGTGACCTGGACAGTAAAAGGGTGCATTCGCTCTGTTCCCCTGGTAGATCTGTTGGGGGCAGCAGGTGGAGGAACTATGTAAGAAAGCTCCTCTGAGCACTGCCTGTGCAGATATCTATAAAAGAGAGAGAGAGAGGTCACCAACGGCACGTCGGTGGGCAAGGGATGGCAGCCTTTGAGTGAGGGTAGGGTCACCGATGAGACGTATAGCTCTCTTCTGAATGAAGTCCAGGATAGCGAGTGAAGAAGCGGCAGCAGCACCCCAGATGTGGGAGAAGTATTTGAGGTTTGGTCTTATTTGTGAAGTATATAAGGTATAGAGATTAGCTGGTGAAAAGTAATTGCGAGCCCGGAAAGGAAACCTAATTTCTTAGCAGCCGCTTCTGCAATTGATGTGACAATTCAAATTCCGATCCACAGAAATGCCAACAAGTGAAAATGACTCATTACTTTGAATACTTGGTTGTTCATTGTGATGGGTCTAGGGCTTGTGTATCTCTTATGAGAAAGAAAGCAAGACTGTGATTTGGTGGGGTTAAATTGTACAAGATTTCTACTTCCCCAGTCTAATATTTTTTGGAGATCCACGGAGATAGAACCCTCCATGAGTCTGCGATCCTCATCTAATTGGGCTAAAGAGACAGGCTTGGAATATTGTATATTTGAGTGGAGGGTGCTGTCGTCCGCGTAACTGTGAACTGGGTTGGATGTGCTAGAGAGGAGGTCATTGATGTAGAGAAGAAACAAAGTAGGGGCTAAAGCTGAACCTTGAGGAACTCCTGCATTAATTGGATACAGTTTAGAGGAATGGCCATCCACGACAACCGAAATGCTCCGGTTGGAGAGGAAATTTGCTGTCCAGATACAGAGTTTTGATGGTAGGCCATAGGCTGGAAGTTTATTAAGCAGCGCTGCGTGCCAGACCTGGTCGAATGCTTTGGATATGTCTAGAGCGACAATCTGGGATTCACCGTGTAGTTCCATAGACTTGTTCCAAGAATGGGTGACAAAGGAAAGGAGGTCGGCAGTTGATCTGCGCTGACGGAATCCATACTGCCTGTCGTGGATTAGACTGTGTTTTTCAAGAAATTTGAGTAATTCGGTGTTAATATACTTTTCCATCACTTTAGAGACGACTGAAAGGAGAGAAATAGGCCTGTAGTTGCTAGGAAGCGCTTTGAATCCTTTCTTGGGGACGGGTTGTACTCGAGCAGTTCCAGGTACTAGGGAATATGCCTCTATTGTAAGATGTCTGAAACAGGCGAGTCAGGACAGGAGCAAGTTCTGGTGCGCATTTTTTGATAACAATTGCTGGGATCTCGTCAAGGCCAGAGGCTTTCCTGGTATTAAGAGAAGAGAGCATCTTTCGTACCTTTTTAGTTTTAAAAATGATATCCGTCATTTTATGCGCGACATTGTGGACTGTTGGTGGTTGAACATTTGGAGGTGGGTTGAGAGTAGAATTTCCAGCGAACATTGAGGCAAAAAGTTCAGCCTTGCCCAGGGCTGTGGAAACAATTTCATCCCCTGAGACAAGAGGTGGGAACGTGCTCTTGCAGATATTATTCCCAATAGATTTAGCAAGAGTCCAGAAGGGTTTGCTGCCGTTGGAGCTTGAGAGGACTTTGTTTTTGATGTGGTTATTAAACGAGTTTTTTGCCTCAGAAAAAATGCGGACATACCGGTTTCTTGCGTCGTTAAATGCTTGACGGTTTTCTTGACTGGGATTGTGTAGAAGCGTTTTGTGAGCTTTGACCTTTTCAAGTCTGGCCTTGTAACAGGATTTAGAGAACCAGGGCTTTTGAGTGGCTGAAGAGGTTTTCTGTGTACGTGGAATAAATAATTCCATGCCAGCTTGAATAATTTCGGTGACGTTTTGTGAGATATCAGAGGGGTCAGGATAAGAGAAGCAGATAGACGCCCATGGAAATGAGGAAAAGTTATCTCGCATTTCGTCCCAGTTCGCGGAGTTGTAGTGCCAAACGATACGTGGGTGTGATGACTGTGTGACCTTGGGTTGCATTGCGCAGGAAGCAGTGATCATGCCGTGGTCTTAGCGACCAAGGGGGGCGGTGACTGATATCTTATAGCAGTCAGGATTTGTAGTAAGAAGGAGATCCAAGGGATTGGAGCTGTGTGTTGGGATGCGAGGAAAGTAAGTAGGTTGCTGAACCATATTGGTTAAAGAATTGCTGACTGCAAAGGCCTCCGCTGCTCTTCCTTGTGGATCGGTTTTTGAGGATCCTAGCCATTCCTTATTATGGACATTGAAGTCACCAAGAATAGTGACCTCGGAGGAAGGATATTTAGAAATCAGATGGTCGGTTTTTTCAGAAAGGTAGCCAAAGAGCTGTACAAAGTTGTTGTCAGAAGGTGACCTGTAAATGCAACAGATGAATTTAGTTGCAGCCCTGAGAGAGAGTTTTATCCATAGCATGTCTTTTCTTCCAGCTTCTAAATTGGGGAGTCTGGTGCGGGGTAGATTGCTACGGACGTACGCGCACACGCCTCCATGCAATCTAAAGGAAGTAAGGAGCTCATACCCAGGGAAATTAAGGTGATTAGTTGCTGTTTTGGCACTGATTTGAGTTTCGGTGAGGAAGAGGAGTTGGGGTCTATTAGCCTGGAGGAAATTGTGGACGGAGTTCAGGTTAGAATTTAGGCCACATATATTGGAGAAGGATATGTTAAATCTTGATGTCGGCGCCCCTTGTACACCCCTCTCCCGGAGATCCGAATGGAGGGGTATTTTACCTCCGGAATCTTTTGTACAAGGAGGAGCCATCATCATTTTTGCTTATAAGGGAAACCAACTCATACACCAGAACCAGAAACGTTCGTTGGGACTTCACCGGCCCCTTGATGTACGGGGTGGTACTGCCTCGGGCGTGAAAAAATCCTTTACTATCACGTAAAGGAAAAGCCCACTACCACCTACCATATTGCAAGTATACTACACCAGCCAGCCATTAAAGAGCTGGCCAGCTCTAGAACTTGCCCTAATGTTAATGTTACAGTATGTACTGAAAAAGTGAAAGGAGAACACGGGGATCGAACCCAGTACCCTTCGGTTCAGAGGCGCGCGTTCTTACCACTAGACGACCGAGGCTCTCTGTTGCCTTGATGAAATCGATGAAGGTCTCCTCTGCGACACAATCAGTTCTGCTGCATCTAACATACTTATAGGTATGTAAAATAAAAATAGTTACACTACTGACCCGGGATAAGTGTTTTAGGGGAATTTTTCAAAATTCAATGTTAGAGATCTCCTCGTTAGTGCATTTTTTCTATGAAAATTCACTAAAAATATGTCTATGTTATAAAAAATATTGTTAGCTCTCAAAAATGTTTGTATAAAATGTTCACTACATGTTTTTAATGCCATAGTGTACGTTTTACCTGATATGTAACACCACTTAGACTAATTATTTGCGTGTTGATGTGTATGCCACAGAAAGTAAAAATATGTATAATTTATTACTCTGGCTTGGATAATAACCTCACAACGTGTACGGAGGCATTTCACTATAAAAATGTAATTAAACGAGGAATTGTAGGCTTTGCCCACCACCTCTCTGCAATTCAAATGCATTTGTTTATTATCTTTTGTCATATGATACTTACCTTAATCAAGAATATGATGTCATAACAGAGATTATAAATGCAAAAAGAATGGAAACAATAAAATGTGGTATAAGTAGTAATTTCAAGCGTAATACTACTGAAACTGCTTTTCGTGTCGAAATACGTGTATAGTGCATAAGGTCTCTGATATTATTTTTGTGGTAAATCTGCTTTTTGTTCCGTGCTCATATGTCCTACTCTTGTAAAGTAGCATTCTACACCACTCAACACTCAAAGTGCGCTCGCGAAAATTGTACCCTTTTTAAATTTGAAGTAAAATTCGATTGCCGCGATCAAATTGAACTCTGTTAAAAGCGTTTGCAAGCACGATCCTTTGGCTATTAGTCCATTATTTCGTAAAATATCAGGTAATTCGCATAAATTTTATACAGGGTGTTGAATAAAACATTGAAAATGTTCTATACCGTCAAGAAGCTCCCGTTTGAAAAAAAATATGTATTTTTTAAATTTCAAACAAAAAAATGTTGAAATAGGTCCCAAGCAACAGGATGGTGTTTGAATTTTTCGCTTATCCTTTTCGTTTACAGGATGATGATTACAAAAAAAGTTTTTTTTTCTGTTTTTGGGTATAACTTTTTTACTCTTCTATCGATTTTCGCAATGAAGCGCTCATATTGAAGCCCAATCTTCAGGCAGGAACGTTCAGTTACCAGAAAAGAACGAGAGTGGACGATCAATATACACCCCGCCATCAAAAGTGATCCAAATTCTACTCGTTTAAAAATTGTGTTTCGACAGCAGAATTAACTGAAAGTTAAGTTGATTATGACATATTCAATAATTATGGGCACTAAAAATTCTTTCTCGTCTACATAGGTCGAAATTTGTCGTTAAAAGAACTCAATCACAACCCGATTGTTTCCAACGGAAATTAGTTAAAGCTCTCATCTGAAAATAATCGTAAGTAAGGTAACGAAAAGCCACCACTAGGCGGCTATATGGAAAAACGTGTAGACTCAGACCTAGTATGGCCCACTGGCTGTACACAAGGGTGGTCAGATCATCGTTAACATACGCGGCACTGCTTTGATGAACTAAGGTGGCACAATCCAGTGCCAAACAAAAACTGTGCAAGATTCAAATGATGGCTTGCCTAGGCATCACAGGGGCTATGACCTCAACCCTAACAGCCGCCATAGAGGTGTTGCTGGATCTGCCCCCTCTACACTTAGTTATTACGGGGGAGGCTAGGATATGACTATACAGACTAGCCTGAAATGATAGATTGAGCTAACCCAGGCTGCAGGGGCCACTGCAAGATTCAGGAGATCGTAAAGGAGCCCATGCTTGAAATGAGGTCAGACTATGCCAGCGCGCGAATCTATAGGGAAAATAAGTTTACAGTGGTAAAACCCGACCGCAAGGCACGGAGGGGGGAGACACCGGGCCTAACACGGGACGCGCTTGGCTGGTTTACGGACGGATCCGGCGGTAAGCGTGGGACGGGGGCAGGTATTTATTCGGAAGGACAGAGGGTAAGTCACAGTATTTCCCTCGGGGCTCATACAATGATCTTTCAGACCGAAATGTTGCACTGTGTGCGATAGAACAAGAGGAGGGGCTACACCAAGAAGCGGATCCTCATAGCCACAGACAGCCAGGCAGCCCTTAAGGCCCTAAGCAGCACACGAGTAAATTACAGGCTGGTTAGTGAATGCCGAGACGAGCAAACTGGCTGGGCAGAATGAGGTCACCCCCATCTGGGTGCCGAGTCACTCGGAGATCAAAACCAATGAAGAAGCTGACAGTCTCGCGAAAAGAGGATCAGCAGAACCATCTATGCGACCAGAACCGGCCCTGGGCGTATCGAAAGGCACGGCCAGGAGAACTACCAAGTCCTGAATCAGGGACCAATAAGGCATGCGGGGCAGATTGTCCCGGGCTCAGACATGGAAAGACACTAATTGGGGATCCCAGTTCAAAGAGAGCTGTGGAGCTGCCAAATCTTAGCAGAGGACAGCCTAGCAGATGCAGACTCTGCGGCAAGTGAGAGGAATCAGCCCAGCACATCTTGTGCGAGTGTAAAGCTCTAGACTGCAAAAGACAACTGATCTATGGACCGCCTAGACCGGAGAATGAGTGATATAAAACTTCACCCAATTGCTGTGCAGACTAGTTCAAGGCACAGTGATTTTGGATTGGGTGGAGTGGAGAAGACAAAGGGCATATACAATAAGCCAAAGGCAGTGGTGCTATCGGGGCGGCAAAGACGCGGACAAGCCCTAAGGAAAAAAAGGCAACGAAAAATATTACATTAGCTACAAGCATTTTCAGGTGAGAGTTTCAATGAATCTCCTTTGGAAACAAGTGGTTTGTAATTGAATTTTTTTAATAACAATTTTCGACCTATGTAGACGAGAAACAATTGCTGGTGTCCACAATTAATGGTCCTTTCATAATAAACTTGATTTTCAGTCAATTCTGTTGTCCAAACGAAATTTTTAAAACCACTAGGATTTGGATCACTGATCTGTTAACCGAACGTTCTTGTTTGAAGCTTTGGTTTCAATATGAGCCATGCACTACGATAATCGGTTGACGACTAAAAAAGTTATACCCAAAAACATTTAAAAAAACCATTTTTGTAATCATCTTGTAAATAAAAAGGATACACGGAAAATTCAAACACCACCCTGTAGCTTGGATCCTGTTTCACCACGCTTATAGTTGAAGTTTAAGAAATCAAATTTGTTTTTCAGACGGGAGCTTCTTGACGGTATAGAAAATTTTCAATGTTTTATTCAGCCCCTGTATAAAATTTATGTGAAAAACCTGGTATTTTACAAACCAAGGGGCTAATAGTGGAAGGATCGTGCTTGCAAACGCTTTCAACAGAGTTTAATTTAATTGCGGCAATCGAATGTTACATCAAATTTAAAAAGGGTTAAATTTTTGCGAACGACGCTTTGAGTGTTGAGTAGTTTATAATAATTATATTTGTTACCTAAAGGATATACGAGTTACGTATACGATGTTACCTAAAGGATATACGAGGGAGCCTTGTAAAGTACTTAGCCCACAATAGAATACTCAATAATTTTTTAAAACAAAATATTATTTTGCGGGAATCCTAAATACATAAGACTGAAATCTGTTTGTTTGAAATTAAAATAATATTTATTAAACAAGATTTTCATATCACTATTAAGCATTTATTTATTTTTGTTATATGAATTATATAATGTAATGTAATACCGTAAAATGGGGGTACGTTTACCGCTGGGGTGAATTTGACCAAAAACATGAAAAAAGATTCATTGTCGTTTACTTGAGTCACCCTGTATGTTTTTTTAATGAATTTGTAATGATTTAAATTTATGGATATCTGAAAACTAATTATTAATTAAAATAAATTTAAACAATATATAGAGCAGGGTAAATCCCCGATATAGCCTATTAAGGAAAAATGGTTTTAAAAAAATATCGTTAAACTTCAATATCCGGAAAATTAAGGAAAACTTTATTGTTGTAATTGTATTATTATTATTATTATTATTATTATTATTATTATTATTATTATTATTATTATTATTATTATTATTATTATTATTATTATTATTATTATTATTATTACTATTATTATTATTATTATTATTATTATTTAAATAATATATTATATAACAATATATTAGTTACCTTTAAAAAACAAGCTGCTAATTGTTTCAAAAATTTGTTTTTAGTCACTTCCAGCGATTTTTTTACTATTTTGAGGTGAAATTCGCCGGAGGGTTGCAGACGACCGACTTGTGAATTTTTGCCTGCTATAAATAGATTAGGTATCGCTGCCGCACCTCTTCTAGTGGACTTTTTAGTATGTTTCGAACTTTTCGAGCATTAACGCATCAACATTAATTTTTCTCTTAAAATCGATCTTTTTAAAATGCCAAGAATGAGAAAGTGTATGCGTAAAATGAGTGCAGAGCGATTTAAGGATAACACTGAGAAAACTTTAGAAAAATGTTTCAGTGGAGTTTTAAATGGAAAATTAAGTGCAAATAAGGCTGTGAAAAAACATAAAATTCTTAAAGGGAAACTTATTAACAAAACGCATGATCGACACATTAAGAGACATGAAGGACAACCTGTGTTTTCGGCTGCTGAAGAAACTGACTTTGTCGAAGGACTGGTAACGTGTGCAAAATGAGGCTTTCCTCTCAACACTCTCGATTTACGTTTAAGTGCGATGTCTTATCTGGATCGCATAGGATGTTACGGTCACTTTTTTGCTACCGTACCATTCTTCTGAATTCTACAGAATATCTCAGATAATCTTAATGGTCATTGCGCTTTTCTAAAATGAAATAGCGAAGGAAACATTGAATCAGTAAAAAAAGACTGAAAATTCGCTACAAAATCATTTGGTAAACACCTTACTAGCCTTCCGTAAGAGGATAAAAGTTTTTCAGTAAGATCTAACGGCCAAAAAGGGTGATGTAATGTTATTTTATATTCTTTTTCGTTGAAGAGAATTATTTGGTAAATAAGGATTTCTCCACGCATAAATTATATAATTTATGGATCATTTTGACAGTGGAAAGACATGCCGACAAAGCTTGCGCTAGTAGGTAGTCTTAAATAAAGATGACAGGTACCCGACGAAAAAGACCGTTGACGGCAGATGTTTGAACGGGTCTGTGCGGAGAAAGAACGCTGAAAATGCATATCTTTCAGACACAAAGAGTCAAATGAGTAACTAAAGGACAAAAAACATCTGGCAGCAAGTGTGCGACGTTTGCTAGCAGACGGAGCTGGTCACTTAAGGCAGCGCAAAAATCTGACTCGCTCTCAGATGATCGGTGCTTGTCAAATGGGCAACAACTGCAGCCAACTACCACGTTACCCTCAGATTTTCAGTACTGGCCAAATGCACAACACAGCAACTAACTACCGTGTTATTTGAGATGTTCAGTGGTTGTCTGGTTGACAGCAACAACAAGTAACTACCTAAGACAAGCTCAGCATTAGCTCGGATCTTTCGGTGTTGTCATGTAGACAACAATAGCAACGAAGTACCTAACACACCTTTCACGTTAAGTAGGAGATCCGTATGTGGTATGCCTAGTGCAGAAAGAATAGTGTCTATGTAAAATATTGTAGTGCCGAAGTAAAAGTTTTTCCTTTTCTATGCAACAAGTTCAGTTTCGTTCTAACAACTTTCGCTGCCGTCGTAATAAATTCCACTGTCGTTGTGATAGGTTTTTGTCTTCGCCTGGGTCTTCATCTTTGTGCCAGGTCCACCAAAAACCTCATAATGAAATTGTGGGCTTGAGAACTAAAATGTATGGCTGGTATTTAGCTCTGCTGACTAGTATCCATCAGGAGTCCAGATTTAGGGCCGTTTCTTTATTTGAATTATATGCTGTAGCTTACATAGTAAACTCAATTAATTAATGACGTACATTTAAGCATATACATTATTGACCTCACAGTTGCTGCTTTTTAACCTTTTGTTCTTATTTATTGGTACATTTATTGGACACTATGGTACACTACCTGATCGATGCACCCTGGGTCAGACTTGTATTAGATATATGTTCGTGGAGCCGATAACTGCCGAAGAAGTTTTGCAATGCGTTGGAGAACTAAAAAATTCCAATTCACGCGGCACTGATAGCATTTCAACATATATTGTCAAAACAGTAGCTTCTCACATTGTTGTTCCCTTGGTACATGTAACAAATCTGTCTATAGATAGTGGCTGCTTTCCTACTCTTCTTAAGATTGCTCTGGTTATTTTACTGTACAAGAAGGGCGATATGCAGTCGATAGATAGTTATAGGCCCATTGTTATTCTTAGTATTTTCGCTAAGGTATTCGAAAAGCTTGTATTTAAGAGAATAGTTGCCTTTTATACGGCTAATGGTTTACTGTCAGGTTGCTAGCATGGCTTTCGTCAGGGATTTTCCACCGAGACCGCCGTTTATCAGCTATTGCAGAATATAAATCGGCACCTGGATAGCGGTAAGTGGGTAATAGGAATGTTTTTCGATTTGAGTTGTGTGCCTTTGATACCATTAGCCACGATTTTCTGTTAAGGAAACTTGAAACAATGGGTGTGAGGGGTCAAATTTTGGAATGGTGTAGGTTCTACCTATCACGTAGGCTCATGAGGGTGAAGATCTGTCAGATTTTGTCATCTAAATATCCCCTGGAGTGTGGAGTTCCGCAGGGATCAGTCCTGGGGGCGTTAATGTTCTTGACGTACGTTAATGACCTTCCGTCCCATATGGCCGACTGCGACGTGACAATGTACGCCGACGATGTTGCATTGGTGGTCTCAGCGACTTCCCCTGGTAGGCTTCTTGAGGCGACTAATAAAATTGTTACTGGCTTTAGAGACTGGTGTCATGAGAATCTCCTTCTGATTAACATGAACAAAACGGTTCTTGTCCACTTTGCTAGAAGAAGGGTTCTTTCGGATGCTTTTATCGATTCAATTGAGGCCATGGGTCTTCGCTTTTCTGAGTCTGTGACTTACTTGGGCTCCGTTATGCAGAATAACCTTTCGTGGAACCTTCAGGTTTGTGGCAGGCTCAATTAATCTTTTTTTGTATTGGGGAGATTAAGGGATGTGTTGGACCAGCATGTGTTGATGTCTGTGTACTATGCACTTGTTTATTCCGCAGTATCTTACAACACTGTTGCTCGGGGTTGTGCTACTGAACTTGAGCGCCTATTTGTTGCACAAAAGAGAATCGTCAGACATATGTTTGGTATTCAGCCGAAGGGTAGCTGTCGGCCTTATTTTAGACAACACTCCACCTTGACTGTCCTTTGCGTCTACATCTACAAGGCTATTATGTTTGTGAGACTATATCCTCACTGTTTTAAATTTAATGTGGACGTATGTGCTTATGACACGAGAAATAGACTCACCATTGAGATAAGTAGCCACCACACAGCTGGTTATGAGCGGTTACCTTACTATGCTGCTGCCCGTTTGTATAATCACTTGCCTATCATAATTGGGCAGACTGTTAATGTTAACCATTTCAAACGCCAACTTAAGGAATTTTAATTAAGAAATTGTTTTTATTCGGCTAAGAAATATTTAACTTTTAAGTGGTAGTGTCGTTTGCAATTGTGTCTCAAGATTTAGAAGGTACATCTGCTACTATTTGACACTAGTGACTTATGTTTTAACTTGCTAAGATGTCTGTTATTACCCGGCTTTTATAACTTGTGTTTTCCTACTTTGTGCATACTTTGTTTGTTTTTGTTGTGTATTGTCTTGGTCGTTGGTGTACATGTGTTATATTTTTATTGACAAGTACATCTGTTTTTGTAACAGCTTTGGTCTATCTATCTATCTATTGTCAATCCATTCACTAGATTTCACAACACAAATATTTACATATATGTATTAATTTCAGTATTAGGCTCAGATAAACAAAAATAATGTTGCAAACAGGCATGCTACTCAAACAAATTTAACAATTCTATCTGGCCAGAGAAAATAATTAAATAGAAGAATACATGTTTATTTGGATTTAAGAGCATGTTTGATTTATCAATATTGTTTCTCACTAGTCCATTTTTTATTTTATAATTCACTGTTTTCAATTTCATAAAACAATGCACACAATACCATACCAAATTCATTCATGATTAATAAAAATTAGTACTTGTCTTTTACTTCGGCTATTTGATTTAATAACCATTTCCTCAGCAATATTATAATATTATATATATATATATATATATATATATATATATATATATATATATATATATATATATATATATATATATATATATATAATAATAGCAATATTATAATTTCGAAGATTAACTAGATATCTGAACAATAAACATCCACGTAAGCAGCGTCTTGAACTGGAAGTCTGAAAAATGTGAGACTTTGGTCAAGACTGATCGTACAACAGTGAGTATTTAGTCTAATTATCCTTGTCATTGGACGTGGTGACCTCTTAATATTATCTTTGCGTAATTATTAAAATTAGCCTTGCCCTTGCTGAGTTATTTATATAAAAATTTGTCTCATCACTGTTGGGTTAATTATTAATAAATAGATTAAATTTGAACGTTATATTAATTAATATGGTTGTCTTGGTCTCAGCAATAAATAGGGTAGGGTTAAAAGCTTACTACTCCGGTTCATCACATTCCTTTCTCCAAGCATTTGTTAGATTAAGTTTGCCATGTTGTATAAAATCTCTAAATGGAATGTTAAGATTTTGTGTTAGTGGTTGTAATATTGATTTTTTGGCTAACTGGTCAGCTGTTTCGTTACCTTTCGTTATATGGCTGTTACCTTTAACGCAGATGAATTTTATATACATATTACCCATATTGTTACAACAACTTTGTCTTATCCGGCCCAATATGGCATTCCAATTATTGGCATGGTGACTGTTCTTTAATGCAGAAAGATGTTTGCGATTCACTAATAATTAGGACGCTCTTTAGCTGTTTTTCTAGTGCCCAATCTATGGCCTTTTCTATATCAATCATTTCTGCTATGCATATTGTCCTTGTCAATTATGTAAGCCCATACATCGCCGAAAATTAGCATGGATTTTGTATGGGAAAATCAACTATATCAAATTTATGTTCCTTTATCTAGTATGTTGCTGAAGCACTAGATCACGGAGAACAGGTGGACGATGTATACTTGGATATGAAAAAACATTTTCATTGTGTATCACATAGATTTTATTAATTGTAAAACTTTTTCTCTTTGGATTTTCTGATAAAATGGGTAAGTTTTTTATCTTACGTTACAAATTACGCCTGATATGCTGCTTATACTATTACCTTGTTTTATCTGGGGGTCCTCAAGGTTCAGTTTTGAGCCCATTTTTTTCAACCTGTTTATCAATGGTGTTAGTACTGCTATCAGCATACCACACCTTTTATATGAGGAGGGTATAGTAATGTTCGTGTCAATTGAATAAAAGCTCGACTGTGATTTGCCACAAAACGCCCTAGACGAGATCGCATAATGGTGCCTCACCGGAGCTTAGCGCTAAGAAATGCAGGGTAAGGCCCTTTTCAAATAAGAAGCCTCCTATTTTTCATCTCTACAATATTGGTAATCAGTGTCTTGAAAACATGTCTAAAATTAGTGACTTGGGTGAAACTTTTGATAGTATTCTGTTATTCCACCATCACATTGCAAATGTGGTTTCTTCAGCAATGAGAAGCCTTGACAATTTAATGTGGAGCTCAAGATGTTTTAGACATACCGATACAATATGTGCACTCTACAATGCATCTGCGCTACCTAAATTAGAATATGCAAGTATATGCTGGTCTCCCTTATATGGTTGTTATGAGTCGATGCTGGAATGGGTCCAGCGTTGATTCCTCAAATACGTAAGCTTTTGTGAGAGTAATAATAATAATAATAATAATAATAATAATAATAATAATAATAATAATAATAATAATAATAATAATAATAATAATAATAATAATAATAATAATAATAATAATAATAATAATAATAATAATAATATTGAAGTTGAAGGTGACCAACATCCCTTCTGCGATATAGAACAACTACCGCCTGAGGAGACATACCGCTACCTAGGGTGTCCGTAAAACCAGCGTGTGGACCATAGCCGGCTAAAGCGAGAGTTCCAGGAGAAGAATAGGAAGCGAGTCACGAAGCTCATAAATACTAACCTTTCCGGAGATAACCTCTGTGCTGCTATCAACTCATGGGCGGTACCAGTATTGACATACTCTTTTGGAGTTGTCAAATGGTCTAACACCGACTTGGATGAACTGGACAGACCCACGAGAAGGCTTCTTACGAAATCTCGGTGCCTTCACACCAACTCATCTGTTAGAAGACTGTATACACCTCGGAAAGAAGGCGGCAGAGGGTTAATCCATATAAAGAACCTCTGTTTTAAGCAAGAAAGAAACATGCGACAACGTTTTCTTGCATCGCAGGATGAACTGATGAGGTTGGTGGTGTGCGAGGATAAGGATTATACTCCACTTAGGCTGGGTCAGCGCAACTATGAGTTGGACAGCCCGGCTGACCAGGACGGTGTAGTCCAGTGGGGCGACCAGGCTATGCATGGGACGTACCCCAAGCACCTGCAGGCGGATAGTGTTGATAAAACCTCTTCGCTTATATGGTTGGTCGAGGGGCAACTCTACCCGAAGACAGAGGGTTTTGTTATGGCCATTCAGGATAGGGTTATAAAAACTAAAAACTACGAGAAGCATTGTCTAAAATTAGAAGTGGTGGATAAATGTAGAAAATGCGAAGTTGTTGGAGAAACCATTGAACACGTCATGGCAGCATGTCCTGCTCTCTCAGACTCAGCTTACTTAGGCAGACATAACCAGCTCGCCAAGATCATCCATCAACAAATCGCTTTGAAATACAGCCTACTGTACCCGTCAACAACACCAGCTTACTACAAGTATACTCCGGAGGCGATGCTGGAGTCGGCTGACTTTCTCCTGTACTGGGACCGACCCTTGATAACGGACCGCACTGTGGACTTCAATATGCCAGACATTTTCCTGATAAACAAACAGATGAGGCTTGCTGTGATCATATACATTGCTGTACCGCTGTCCCATAACATTCAGAAAACTGAAATTGAAAAGACCACCAAGTATGAAAACTTGACATATGAAATAAAAAACATATGGAAGGTTCAGAAGGTGGCTATATATCCTTTGGTAATGTCTGCGGAAGGAATAGTCACCAAAAGTTTCATGGGAAATCTAAACGAACTCGGATTACCAAATAACATCCTCAACCTTGGGCAGAGGGCGGTTCTGCTGCAGACATGTCACATAGTCCGAAAATTCCTCAGTTAAGTGGCGACCTCAAACACCACAGTAGACAAACTCCGCACCCAAAAGTATTTGACTTGTGCGGGGGGAGATTACATACACATATAGACAAAGGACACCACCCATAACTCATCAGAAGCCGGCCTTTCCACATTCGAGTGAAAAAATCCGACTGTCCGAATACGGGCCTCGAACCCGCGATCTTCTAGTCCAATTCGAGAGGTTACCCACCTCGCGAACTGAGCTATTCGGCCTGTCAGAGTGGAAGCTATCGTGAACAAGGTATCCTCAGGATATTTTGCTGGCAGATTTCAGTATGAATTCGCTAGCTGACAGAAGATCTCTTGCAAAAATAACATTTATTTGTAAACTAATTCATGACTACATCGATTCACCTAACCTGTTACAACAGTTATCTTTTATATCTCCTGGTCCTAGTTTACGACCATATCCTACATTCCGCCCACCTATTTCTGAAACAAATGTTCTAATAAGATCACTTTGATACACCAGTATGCAATAGAATCTCTGCTGATATTCTCATACCTGGTAACGTAAAGGCTTTTATAGCTGCTATTTACAACGATCTAGAATATGTTTCTATAACATGATTATTGTTTTCTTTTTAGTGAATTTTTATTTAAAAAAATTCACTAATAGAGAGGTATCGATGGTGAGACTTTGCAAAAATTTTTTCAAATGAGCGCGAACTAGGACCCCTAGAACCCATATCCCGGGTCAGTTTCAATTTTTATATGTTTTAATGAAATTTACTATATATGTTGCCTTGGGAGAGATCTTACTACGTACTAAAATTCATCTTTCTAAGTTTAAAGAAAATTGAGTTATTAAAATTTTAAATTTTCTTTCGAAAAAAATTTTTTTCTCCGAAAATTACAAAGTTATTTTAATGAAATTTTGTGGATATCTTGGCTTAGGAAAGACCTTACTACGTATTAAAATTAAACTAAGTTTATAGAAAATTGAGTTATTTAAATTTGAAGCATTTAATAAAAATTCACTACCATAACGCACTTGCTGCGTCCCGAGTTTTTTAGCTTTTAGAATAATCTGTTCTTTGTTTGTTTTATGCGGTAATATGTGATATGGAGATGCTCTCTTTGTTTTAACTAAATAAATATCTGCCAGTGCTTTTCTTATAAAGGACAGAATAAAGATTAATTCAATTAGACTGTCATTTGATAAAAAATAAAAACTTCTCATAAAAGGACCTTCTGTTATTAGCGTCGCAAATGAAAAAAATTACGAGCGCAATTCTTGAAAAGAATGTCAGACATACCTCAAATCATTTTTGATAATTAGAAGGGCAAGCTCTTTTTATGGTGTTAAAGGGTGGAAGTAAGGTTTTTGGGTCGGCACTCTAGATCTAGAGACGTTATGAATTCATGTGTTTGAATTATGGACGCGTTTATGTTTATAAACAACCACACTGCTTAGTTGCAGGCTTGGTGGGTAATATGTAAGAGTGAAACCTTGGGAAAATAAGGTGAAACAAGTGGATTTGGTAGACCACATTTTACCAGCCTTTGTATTATCTATGCCATGATAGATTATCCTTTGTAGATGCAATGTAGATGCTTCCTAAGTTAAGAAAAGGTAATGAAGTGACTGCAGTAGCTAAAATTTCTAATGAATAAGAAATAAGGACACACCGGGAAGTCCTTAATATTATAAAGTACGTATTTATTTAAATCTCAAACACTTACCAACTTTCCCTTCTTCTCAAGGTATCCAGATGTTTTCTCCATTTTGTTGTCGTCGCTCATTTTTCTGAAACTAGAGTGAGTTATTGTTTAATAAACATTATTTTGTATATATACATACATATTTAAAAAAGTCTGGGCACAACAAGTGCATTATGCTAGCGAAATTTATTAAAATAATTTAACTGATGGAAAATAACAAAATAGTTATCGACTTTGATAATATTTGACAATATTTTTAATGATTGTTTTTCACATCAGTCTTGTGAACAATGTCTATCAGAGACATTGAAACCAAACAAAGAAAAACAATAAGTTTTTAAAACACCACTCTTAATTATATATTATTGATAAAAAAAAACAAAAAGTAGGGACGTAGCAAGTGCGTTATGGAAGTGAATTTCCACAAAAATATTTTTAATAGCAAATATGTCTCTCTAATCCAAGAAGGCATCAATCTGGTTACCGGTAAAGCCTATATAGTAGAAACAATGTACCATATTTTATCAGAATTACTTATTGTTTGAAAATGTACAAAAACTTTCCGAAAATAAACTTAAAATCTTGGTTTCCTAGCCAACAAATCTTAGATTAATAGCAAATTGAGTTATTGAATTTGAAAGATTTAATGAAAATTGGCTACCAAAATGCACTTACTGCGTCTAGATTTTTTTTCTTACGAACATGCATCATACTTCGATAAAAAATGCAAAAATGCAATAAGATAAGGGTGTTCGAAAAAAAAACAATTGTAGGGATCACCAACGACTTATGGACCACCTGTAATTGTCAAAATATTTTTATAAGATGCAGCTTAAGACACCCTACAGTTAACGTATACAATTTTTTCTCGTGTAATAACAATTGTACAATAATATTTCTGTATAATAACAATTATATTGAGCTTTACCGTAAAAATGAGTCACGCTGTATATATCTAAACAGATAAAAACTGAAAGTAAACCCGAATATGGGTTCTAGGGGGCCTGGTTTGCGCTCATTTGAAAATTAGCTAAAAATTATAAACCGTTAAAACATACAGCCAATGCATCAACTGAACTAAACTGACAGCCAAAGCATCAGAGAATAGACCCTATTTGAAATGAATTTTCTGTAAATATTTTAGTAAAATGAAGGGCAATGACGGTTGAAGCTGAAACTTAAGGGTTTGCAGAACACTATTTTTGAGACGTTTTATTCACATAATCCGTAGTTGTTTCAGATTCTTTGCCTAAATTTTGTGAATTTTGACGTTTCCAACCGCGACTTTGAGGTTTTGAGGAAAACTCCTTTTTTTCTTTATCCAACTAGAAATACAGGTATTGTTGCTGTACCTCAACACTCTACCTCACTTTTCCAGAAAGGAACCAAATATATGGCAAAAAGAGCATATAACCATTTACCTGTGTGCATAAGAAACATCACTGGGCTTGTACAATTTAAGGGAGAGCTAAAAAAATATTTTTTAGACCACCCATTTTATTCAATAAATGAATATTGTAATATTGGGTGATGCTATTTGTATGTCTTGTCCCATTTTAATACATTGTATAGACCTTAATATAAACATATGATGGTGTATTTGTTGAAGTGTGCATGCGTAAAAGCGTATGTTGTGTGGGTTAATTGTTGTTTTGTTTGCGCAGTATTCTGCATTTTATGCCCTTTCATGGGTTTGTTTTTATATGTTTTTTTTATGTTAGATAATGACTCCTTAACTGTAGGTTTGGGGCCTTTTTTTTATTGAGTCCCTGTTATGGATTTACAATGTTTATATATATAATGCTCTGTGTAACGAGTTGCTACATATTATGTTTTGACGTGTTCCTTGCTCGTTTTGGATTTTATGAATAAAGTTGTATTATTATTATTATTATTCTCTTTAAACCTACAGATCTAAATTTTGCTACTTTTCTTAATTAAAATTCACTAATAATATAACCAATTTGTTGTAAAATCTAACATGTAAATTTGTATAAATTGTTGTGAACCAGATACTTTTATACAGTCTTAAATTTTTGTACACACTATAACCCACAATGTATTGACATTGTTTAAAATCGACTTGCTTTATTATTTTTCAGTCCAGTCCTCAAAAACTCATCAGTCCTTTGTCAGAATCTAATCCATTGCGTATTTTACATACTTACGCCTTTTGTGTTTATTGCGTAACTGTACTGTTACCATGATTTTCGTTATTTTGAGACAAAATAAAATAGTCAACAGTTTGTCTATTGTCAGAAGTAATAAAATGACTTGATGACAACGATGATGTTACAATATGAGTTTAAAGTACTCAAATTACAATAAGAACCGTTAAAATTGTTGTTTAGTTCCACAAAGATTACTTAACAACACATTTTGTAATCAAACAATGTGTTAGCATGAGAAAGAAACTGTTGTATCTCGTGAAGGTAGAGGATTAGCTGAATCGTGTAATATTACACGGCCTCACAAGTATGAAAGTTCTTATAACTGCATACAGCAGGAAATTGTCACTTTTGCTTGTTGCAGTTTCCCTTTTCATTTATTGCAATATATCAAAATGCACAGAAGGTAATTACTTACTTGTCTGTGAGATTCTAGATGTAAATCATATGTAAAATTTTAAATTACGTATTTTTACTGTAAAAATGACAGATGTTCCAGCTTTCTTTGTAAAGGGAGTCAATGAGCTAGAAGATTTTTTAACATAAAGTAATAGAAAGTTATCCTGTCTCTGTTATTCCAGTTTCTTATCACCTAACAAAAACTAAATTTTGCTTGACTCCTCTTTGCACAGCCAAAATATCGTTTACTCTTGATTTTTATCTTGATAAAACTTCATTATAAATATACAGGCATATTGGTTTTTCCTCTGGGTTCATAATAGCTTCTTACCTTCTTTGCAACCGGCTTCGCCATTACGGCATCATCAGGCAGAATAAAATCTAAACTATTTAAATCCACCCACGAGAAATAAATAAAATTCGCTTGCTACGTTTTGATACATAATAAAGCCAATTTAAAAGAGGCATGGGTACCAAATGTTATAAAAATAACATCATGCAGCTTCGCAGATACAAATTTGTATTTAAAAACAACTTTTTCAAAGCAATTCGATATTGGGCCGGCTAAAACGGAATCATCCAAGCGATTAACAAGGAAAAATACCTGCCACCTGTATAATTTGGCAGGTACCTTAGTTTTGTATATAGCTTTAATGAGTTCGTTGGCAGCCCGATCGGAGCAGTTTTTTCCAGGGAAGAAAGTTTAATTTTTTTCTGCAATTTTTTTTGTAATTTCAATGAAGTGTGTAAGTTTCCTTTGAAGAGACTACAAGTACCTGAATCGAATCATTATTTTCAGGTTTCATAGAAAATTGAGAAGTTAGCTTTTAAGAAATGTAGTAGGACTAGGAGGGAGGGGGGCTAGCACCAGGAAAGTATACAACATCGGACCCCTTTTGCCAACCCTGGAATCCAGCAACCATGCCCTACTCCTCCTCAACTTTGTCACCAAACCTCATCGACCTCAAAATAAAGATGATGACGGTCTTCCATAGAACGGAACTTGCTTGACTTGTCCGTAAAGTTCTTGATCCAAACATTTCTGTTTGAAGATTTCCAAAGGCCCCACATTGACACAGGTAGTGGTAAGACGTTTCTTCTGTCGCACCGTACTCCTGACAAATAGGATTCCTCTCGATACCTACCAATATTAGGTGACTTCTAAAACTACAGTGGCCTGTCAGCACCCCGATGAAACGACTAAGTGCAGTAGGACTCTTATCAAGAAGCCAGAAAGTCTTGTTTCTATCCGGCATTTCCACGAAATCCTTCGCTTGTGAACACCCACTGACCGGCCTCCAGTGCTTTTCACAGTCCAGCTATCTAGGGCGTCGGAGACCACCTTGCTCCTCATGTCTATAGCGGGCTCTGAACAGAAAGACAGCCACTAACCAAGCCTTGCAAAGTCATTCGCCACCACATTCCCCGCCACACCACGGTGACCCGGAACCTATATCAGCTGTACCTTCTTTGTCCTGGCCAGCTCCCCAAGGGCGACAGCGCATCCTTAAACCAGTATTGACGTAATCCTTGTGGCGCAGAACGCCCGGATGCTTAACCTGACTATCTAAGCAAATGTATATACATTTCTTGAGGGTCGTCCTCATATCCTGTCAAATAGAAACAGACCGTATAGCGGATGCTTCTGTTTCTAATGCCGTTGTATATGTGTCCAAAGCCTAACTATCGCACACTTCCATGCAGTCGCTGTATATTCATCTCCCGGGGAAGTGCTGCTCTACTAGCCGTGGTCTATCAGTAAAACAGACCAAGTTGCAAGAAACCTCATTGACCTCCTAGTCAGCCTAATATCATTTTCTGTATTTCGTACCTTGACAGTGGAAATTGGAATCTTATTTCATTCATGTCCTGTAAATACTCCCTCACCGCACCAGTTTTCAGAGTCTGGCATTCTGAGATACGACGCTGTAGCTTCCCTTCACGGCGGCAGCATCAGCAAGACCGCTACTGTGGCTGAGAGCATCGTCCTCGGCGCCGGTGATAACCAGACTTGCTAGCCTTTGAAGTTTAGGCAGATTTTTGATAGCAGTTTGATTTACCTTACGCCACCAGACAACTGCCCCATATAGGATCCTCTGAGTGACAATCGCAGTGTAAATCTAATGAAGGATCCGAGCAATAAGCCCCAGGAATTTTCTACCACACGGCGCAACGATCAAAGGATCGCTACTCCCTTCCCCACTACTCGTTCTATTTACGATACCCATAATAATTTAGAGCCCAGGACCACTCCCACATATTTAACATACCGCTAAAGGTTTTCCAAACATCACCGGCGCCCCGAACTCCTCCAGATTTTTATTTTTGGTGAATAGGATCGTCTCCGTTTTCGCTGGGTTTACGCAGCTTACCATACAACTTTCTATTATACTGTTTACATGCATGCACAGACAACACTAAGGAATTTGCCGGTGACTAAGACCCGCCCATCATCAGAACAATCCTGTGCAAAGAAGCCATTATCGGAGAGCCGTTCCATGAGGCCGTCCATGACCAGACACAATAGATGGGGTGAAAGGCACATGCCAGTCATTTCAACGTCCAGCCGACGGCCTCTCAATCTCAGGAGTATGTCTGTCTTCCAGCAGCCACCCAACTTTTAAGAATTATAGGTGATACCCTGTCCTGTGGGTTGGCAGGGACAGTGACAGTATCCGTCCTTGCTTTGTCGAAGGCCTCCTCAACCTGGAAAAACACAGCTGGTGCGCTCTCCATGGGGAGAGCACACTACACTGTGGAGTGTAGGTACCTTTCGTCCTTTCGCGTCAGAGAATTGAGCGCCGTAATCGTAGATTTACCCCTCTGGTACCCGTGGTGGTTTTTATGGAAAGGATGATCCTTGAGGATCTCTTCCAGCGCAAACCTATTTATTAGCCTTTTTACTGCCTTCAGCAGAAATGAAGTAGGGCTAATTATCCTGTACTCCATGGCCACAGTGTAGTCCTCCTGTCCCAGTTTATAAATGAAGACTCCCTTGATTCAGCGTTAGGCTTTTGGTACATAGATCCACGCATAGCCGGCCCGGGAAGCAATATTTCAAGACCCTTCTGGAGCCTGGCCAGGAAAATCCCATCGCAGCTTGCGGACTTGAATGAAACAAACTCCTTCACCGCACAGGTTATCAAGTACTCAGTGACTACCTTCTTTGCCAGTTTCCAGTCCGCGTTCGGGACCGAATTGCGGCTTGAGCCAACAGCGTCTATTCGATCTTCATCGCCAGCAAGGTGAGGTGAGGTGAGGTGGCGCAAAGTTTCTTTGGTGGTGTTGATCCAATTCCCGTCCGGTTTCCTTAAGGATCAAACTGAATTTCCTAACTTCTGTTTGAGCACCCTAATCAGCCTGGCTGCGCCCGGAAAAGAGTTAACTTCCCCGCAATACACAGGCCAACCGGCTCTCTTACTCCCTCGTAATTCCTTCTTAAACTCCCTTCTCGCAGTTTTAAACTTGTCCCAGAAAACTTCACCAGATTCGTGGACGGCACGGTTTAGGGGCTTTTGCGTTGTCTGCGATGATCGATGAGATTCCGATTCCAACAAGAGCCGTGAGGCAGCCTCATAAGCTGCCATTATTTTACCCTCTACGACCTCGACCTCACTGTCTAATAATTATATAGAGAATCCTCTCTTTTGGGCTCCTTGGCGACCCACCGGAATATATTAGGCATAGACATCCCAGTTGGTCTTCCTTCTTTGATTTCTCCTAAAGGGAGGACTCTTGCGGTCAAAATCAAGTTCAAAGCTGATCACACGATGATTGATATGTATATCCATCACCCTCCAATCAGATATGTCCTCTGTAATTCCATTGCTCGTCAAAGTGATGTCACTTTGCTCCTGGCGGATTCTATTAACGAACGTTGACGGTTCCCGTTTTAGATAGATAGTTTTGGCGGGAAATAACTAATAACAATAACAACAATAATAATAACAATACGTGTAATGGTAAAAAATATATAATATGTCCTATACAAGAAGCCAAAGACTTGTGCTGTATATCCACATAATTTAAATACTTTAAAACCAGAAACTCTTCTAGATAATCCTATCCTAAAATCACCAAACCTTAAATTTTGATGTAGACCATACTACACTATACTTCCATCCCCAATTTCCTAATTTGATATTTTATTTACTATGCCCACATATTAGTACAGGCAATAGAGAATTTGTTTCTGCATTAAACTACGGGAGTCTTTTTTTTTATAGATAGGTTCAGAATTACGTACTGAATGTAAAAACACAAAATCCTTACAAATTAGGAGGGCGGAAGTGCCGCCATTTTGAGAAAAACCCTTTCGGCCTATATCTCCGTAACTGTGCACTTTAGGCCCAAAATGGTAATGACCTTTATTGCAGATAATTGCATTTTTCATCTTTTTTGTTAAATTTTTTTTTTGTATCACTCACCGTTTACAACTTATACGACTATTAGCATTCATTTATTGACTTTTTTACCTATATCTTTGTTAATAATTGTTTCCAAAATAAAATGCTTATAACTTAACTTTTCAATCGACAAATTTTCTAGACCTTTTACTTAAAACTTTTTTTTCTCAAATTAATATTAGTGAATTTTCTTTACAAAAATTCATTATGAGGAGACCCCGACTTTTAAATTTTGAAAAAAATTCAGATGTGCGCTAATTATGCCCCTAGAACACATATCCGGGGTCAGTTTTAATTTATATATATATATGTATATATATATATATATATATATATATATATATATATATATATATATATATAAACATATAAAAATTAAAATATATATCAGGTTAACACTGATTCAGGAGTGCGCCGACGCCCTCAAAGGACTAGCCAGGACAAAGGAGTTGCAACTGGTGTGGGTTCCGGGACACTGTGGCGTAGCGAGCAATGAGGTAGCGAATAATCTCGCAAGGCTTGGTTCCCGGCGGCCGTTCTGTGGCCCGGAGCCTGCGATAGGCATAAGTAGGAAGACGGTCTCTGTCGCCTTAGACAGGTGGACTGAGGAAGCATTGGAGAGGCACTTGGGGTCGGTTGGTGGCTGTAGGCAGGCGAGTGACTTCGTGGAGGGGCCGGACAGAGCTATCTGGCTACTCGATGGGAGTCGACCTACGCTTCGCCGCATCCTTGGGGTGCTGACAGACCACTGCGCCCTTAGAAGACACCTCACATTGTTAGGCGTAGAGAGGGATCTCATTTGCCAGGAATGCGGCGAGGATGAAGAAACGTCCTACCACTACCTGTGTGAATGCGAGGCTTTTGGGAATCTTCGAGCAGAATTGTTCGGATCGAGGACTCTGCATAGGAATGAGGTACCGTCCAATTGAAGTCCGTCACGACCTTCATTTCGAGGTCGAGGCGGTTTGGCGACGGAACCGAAGAAGAGTAGAGCATGGTTGCTGGGTTGCTGGGGTTGGCAAAAAGGGCCCATTGTTGCCTACTTGCTTGACGTTGGCCTCCCCACCACTGCTGCTACTACTACTACTACTACTTGAGATGCTTCAGATGCCACAAAGTGGGGCACACAGCTAATAAATGTACGGCAAAAGAAAGTGAGAATACATGCCATAAATGTGGAGAAGCGGGGCATATAAAAATAGATTGCCAGAAAGAACAGAAATGCTACTTATGCAATGAAACATGACATATGGCAGAATCGATGCGATGCCCGAAGTACAGGAAACTCGTCCAAGAGAAACAGAAGGAGAAGAAGGAGCGCCTATCCAGCACAAAATGAAAAATATAAATGCAATGACCACCCCGACCCCCCTGGCAGTCGAGCACACTACACCGGAAATAGTACACGGGAGAAATAAGACCACAATGAAAGTACTACAGACAAATTTGGGGAGAGGCAGGGATGCACATGATATTGCGGATATGATAACTAGAGAGATGGATATAGATCTTTTAGTGGTGAGCGAGCCCAACAAAAAAGAAATCCAAAACCAAGGATGGGTAGCTGACAAAAGACTGGATGTGGCAGTGTACATTAGAAACAGAAACACGGGGATACTCTCAATAGGAAAAATAGAAGGCTATATTAGAATAGAATTCAAAGATTTTAGCATGTACTGTTGCTACTTTTCTCCAAACGTGGATTTTGAGGCCTATAAAAAGCATGTTGGAAGAAATTATGGTAGACATTAGAGATAACTCCAAAGAGACACTTGTGCTGGGCGATATAAATTCAAAGTCGCCGGAATGGGGCTCACCAGTCTGGGATCACAGAGGCGAGGTATGGTCGGAGTGGCTAGCGGAGCTGAATATGGTGGTTATAAATACAGGGGATAAACCTACTTTTGTGAGAGGAGAAACAGACGAAGCAAAAAAAGATCAGCAAACGAGATACCTCCATTCACATTGGAAGAACTAAAAGCAGCAGGGGAGAAGATAAAAACAAAAAGGGCACCGGGCCCAGACGGAGTCCCTCCGGAGGCCGTCAAACTATTTATTGGACACTACCCTGAAAAAACGTTGCAGGTATTAAACACCCTGCTGATCTCTCAAGAGTTGCTGGATAAATGGAAAATGGCAAAACTAATATTAATACGGAAATCCGGAAAGCCACTGGGGGACCCATCATCTTTCAGGCCGCTGTGCCTCCTAAACGTCATCTGCAAACTGTATGAGATGCTCATCAAAACAAGACTAGAGACCGAGCTTGAAGGAAGACATGAAATATCGGACTTCCAGTTTGGCTTCCGAAAGGGAAAATCTACTGTAGATGCAGTGAAGTGGGTAGTAGAAAGTGCCAAGACAGCGAAATCCAAGTGGGTAGTTCTTGTCCTATTAGATATAAAAAATGCATTTAACTCTGCAAACTGGGAGCTGATTTTGGAAGCCATGGAAGAGAAAAACCTATCCGAATATCTTGTCACAGTGATTGACAACTATCTCAAAAACAGAAGTGTTAGCATAACAAAAAATATAAGTATGGAAGTAACAAAAGGAGTCCCACAAGAATCAGTCCTTGGGCCCGTACTATGGAACATCCTGTATGATGGCTGTCTACGACTCGATTTGCCTGTGGAAGCAACGACTATTGCATATGCTGATGATCTGGCGCTGTTTGTGGAGGCGAAAAATGAAGCTCTGCTGAAATTGGTGACAAATGAAGCATTGCACATAATAGAAAACTGGATCGAAAAGCATGATCTAAAAATTGCCGAACATAAAACAGAAGCGATAATCCTCAAGGGGCCCAGGAGAAGGGAAGGTGTCACTTTCAAGATCAAAGAGACGGCAGTAAGACCAGTAAAAACAATAAAATATTTAGGGATAGTTTTAGAAGAGGGCTGCTCTTTCAGAGAGCATATAAAGAATACCACCAAAAATGCTGAAGCAAAAACAGCTATGCTCACTAGATTGATGCCAAATGTGGGAGGCCCAAATAGCCTTAAAAGACTACTATTCAGCGGAGTGACGCACTCGGTGCTTCTATATGGTGCCCCCATATGGGTAAGCATCTTGAGGACTAAGAAATACAGGCAGTTGATGGAAACAACACAACGTAAAATGCTAATAAGAGTCGCCAGTGCATACAGGACTGTATCCACGAAGGAAGTGCAGGTTGTCACGGGTGTGATTCCCATCCATATTCTGGCGGAAGAAAGAGCAAGAATATATAATACCGGAAGAGGGCACCTCGCAGAAGTGAAAACCGCCGAGAGAGAAAGATCCTTAGACGAATGGCAAAAGGAGTGGGATGGGAACACGACGACAGCACAGTGGACGAAGAGACTGATTCCAGATATTAGACTGTGGGTGAAGTGCCAGTATAGAGTGATCGACTATTTTGTGACACAGTTTCTTACGGGCCACGGATCTTTCAAAACATACGCTAAGAAGATGGGAAAATCAGAAGACGAAACATGTATCCACTGTGGTGAAAATGACACGCCCGATGATTCAGTGTTCCAGTGTGTGAGGTGGACGACTGCCAGGGCAAAAATAGAAACTGAAATAGGGGAAACGTTAAATGCAGAAAACGTTATTAAGAAAATGGTGGCATGTCAGGAAAGATATGAAAAAATTAGTTCCTTCATAAGACAAGTGATGAGAGAGATAGAACAGGATAGGCGCAGAAGAGAGCAAGACTGACAGAAAGAAGTAAGAAGGGTATAGACATGGGACAAGGCGATCCGATGAAATGTCAGAGATGACGACTCCAGACACCTTGCCGAAGAATGAGGGGTTTTTACTCGGAGTTGCGCCCGAGACTGTTGAGCACATAGACCCCGTGCTCTTCGCCAAGCGGTTTCCCCCTCAAAAAAAAAACTACTACTACTACTACTCAACAAATGCCTTCGACTCTCGACGGTAGTATATTATGGTTCCAACATCCTATCAAATAAATAAGAGAGTTGTAGATAAGCTGTGTGCACAGATTCAGATTCTTCATCACTGGATGTTCTGTATTACCAAAGTAGCACAAAATTATTTTAATAAATATATCCCAAACTAATATACATTAAGTGTAATAGGTATATATTGTTTTCTTTACTCTTTCAAGTGAATCAAACTACATATATATATATATATATATATATATATATATATATATATATATATATATATATATATATATATATATATATATATATATATATATATATATATAAGCAGTGGAATCACAGAGGACATATCTGATTGAAGGGTGACGGGTATACATATCAATCATCGTGTGATCAGCTCTGAACTAGATTTTGACCTCAAGAGTCCTCCCTTTAGGAGAAATTAAAGGAAGACCATCTGGGATGCCTATGCCTAATACATCTTGGTGGGTTGCCAAGGAGCCCAAAAGAGAGGACTCTCTGTATAATTATTAAACAGTGAGGTCGAGGTCGTAGAGGGTAAAATAATTGCAGCTTATGAGGCTGCCTCACGGCTCTTGTTGGAATCGGAATCTCGTCGATCATCGCAGACAACGCAAAAGCCTCTAAACCGTGCCGTCCACGAATCTGGTGAAGTTTTCTGGGACAAGTTCAAAACTGCCAGAAAGGAGTTTAAGAAGGAAATACGACGGATTAAACGAGCCGGTTGGCCTGTGTATTGCGGGGAAGTTAACTCTTTTCTTATATATATATATATATATATATATATATATATATATATATATATATATATATATATATATATATATATATATATATATATATATATATATATATATATACGTAGGTATCACACCGATAACTCAAAAAATAATGGGCCGATTTTGATTAAATTTGGTGAATAACTTCCTCTTGTAAATGGCTTGGATAAGTTCGTTAGCCAGGAAAATTTGCCCAGGTTTTCCTGGAAAATTTTGTGTTTGCTTTCGAAAAAAAATCATATCTCCAGAAATAACAAAGTAAGGGCAACTAAATTTGGTACGCTGTTTTATGTCATCATAAATAATCCACCAAAATTTAGTTTTGTAGGTTTAAAGAGAAAAAAGTTATAGGCATTTAAGGAAAAATACATTGGGATTTTATTTTGTAAACAATTTTTTAAACAATTATTAACCAAGATATAGGTAAAAAAGTCAATAAATGAATGCTAATAGTCGTATAAGTTGTAAACGGTGAGTGATACAAAAAAATTATTCAAGAAAAAGATGAGAAATGCAATTATATACAATAAAGGTCATTGCCATTTTTGGCCTAAAGTGCACGGTTACGGAGATATAGGCCGAAACGGTTTTTCTAAAAATGGCGGCACTTCCGCCCTCCTAATTTGTAAGGATTTTGTATTTTTACATTCAGTACGTAATTCTGAACCTATCTATCAAAAAAAAAACCTCCTGTAGTTTAATGCATTATGGACAAGGGTAACGGGCTCCTCTATTGCCTGTACTATATCTAGAACTCTTCGCTGCAAATTGTTGTCCATATAGTTTTTTTAATAACTCCAAGTTTTGCTAAAGCTGCAAATTGTCAACAGAACCAAATGTAATATTAGTATGACAGATCATATAATCATTTTTAAAAATTATAATTTTTTACATTCACAATCCTAAGCTTCTGCTGAATGGTATATCTTCTAGCACAAATAAATAGATGAAAAAATAAAATAAAATAAATTATATGTACTAATTTTTACACTGTATCTTTTGACCCATAATTGGCATAGACTTTTGGCATGTAGTATTTGATAAATAAGATCACTAGCATAAAATAAGTAAATAAAATATATTTTCAATAGACTAAAATTAGCTACTATAAACTATAACCCACTTCCATGCCGCCTTAGATATTATGTATTATGCTTAGATATAGCTATGTTTACATACTTATAAATATTCATATCGTTTTAAGAGTGTAAGTAAACAATTAGTTGCATAAATTTAATTTCCAACATTAGATTTACGTGATACAGCCCATTAAGGAAGTATATCATATTATTATATAATTCACTTTCTTTTTATTTGGTTCATCGAGTGTTTGTATACAATCTGACAATAACAAGGAGCTATATAATGTAATTACTATATGAATACCTTGTAACAAAGAAGTGGTTACCTGGCTGTGTAACTTATATGAGGTGATAATTATCAGGAGAAAAGAAGAAAGTATTTTGAAAATATTCTTAACGCCTACTTCCCTGGCTATAAAAGCTCCAGTAAAGACATAATTTTAATTTTAATTTTAAATTGAAGAAAACACCGTTAAGTGAACTTTTAAAAGCATATAAATATTCATTTTCATTAAAATAACGAGAAACACTAAGCATTAACATTATATAGAATGTTCACAAAATGGTCTACACGGAATGCATCACGACGTAAAGGAGTCTTAACAGCAATAGAAATCGCCGACAAAAGTATCTTGGGTTCTAGGGATTTTTCATTAAGAAAATTGACTAATAGAGATGTATCGATGGTAAAACTTTCGGACAACTTATTGAAATGTATAGCAATAAATACAAATTTTAATGGTCGTAATTTAGTTTGTTTAAAAGTAATCTAGAACTACGTTTTATTATGTATAAATTTCAAGTTTCCCATTCTTCGCGGTATTTAAAAGCCATCTCCCGCTTATGGTTTCATCTGACAACACTACCAAGTATTTGTCATTTGTTGCTATTCTGCTAAACAGCAGCGATAAATGACAGCAGTCATGAAAGAAGCGTACGCGCTCTGTCTATAACTTCGAAATCGGCGCAGATAATACAAATAGTAAAAGTAAATAATATCCAAACGTCTAATTCTAACTTCAACAAATGCCTTCGACTCTCGACGGTAGTATATTATGGTTCCAACATCCTATCAAACAAATAAGAGAGCGGTATTACCTGTATTACCAAAGTAACACAAAATTATTTTACTAAATATATCTCAAACTAATATACATTAAGTATAATAGGTACCTATTGTTTTCTTTACTCTTAGTTTCTACTCTTCATGCAGTGTATGCAAACTTTTAAGTGAATCAAACTACATAATATCATAAAGTAGTTAAATGGTAAATTTGCAGATCAGTTCACGCAGGGGTATTATAATTAATTGTTTCAGAAACAAGCTTAGAACCTTCCCTGGATCCACAAACTACAAGAAAAATGTCTTGCAAACAACCCCAAAGAAAGTTACGGGACCAGGAGTGTATAGGGTTGCTGTGCGGGAGACAACATCAAAGGAAATATGAGCAGAAAATGCAAAAAAAAAACAGTCTCTACAAACTGCCTTTATACCATTTTGCAGCTATACCTTCTTAAGATCCCGAGAACTCAGAACCGGTGTGTTCCCAAGAAAATTTTCTTGTTGTTTATGCATTGAGGGTGACTGTAGGCATGCAGAAGGGGAAGGACAACCTCCATGACGAAGCAGCAAACCAAGATTCTCAATCAAATACGTCTTCTGGAGAACAAAAGATTAGGTGCCATGTGTTTGGTAAGTTTTTAAATTTATGTTTAAATTGTTACATCATTTCATTTGTCTAAAATAGTTTTGTAGAAATGAATTTAAGGTTGCCTTGTTTGCCAGTCTCACATAGAGAGCTACAATATTTTATCAGTTTAAAAAAGTATGGGTACAGCAATGAGTGTTGAAAAGAGTCTGGGTGCAGCAAATGCGTCATGGTAACGAATATTCGTAAACATATTTCAAATGCGATAACTTAATTTCGCAATCTTCAATTTTGATACATAGTAAAACCTATATAAAAACAGCGTGGGTACTAAATTTGAAAAAATAACATAATGAGCTTCGCGGATAATAAAGTTGTTTTTATGTATATATATATATATATATATATATATATATATATATATATATATATATATATATATATATATATATATATATATATAGTGACCCACTTACAAGCGGGATACCCTCATAACTTTTTTATTTATGGAGGGGGGAAAAGTGTACTTTGGGGCCAAGTTGTATCCCGTTTTTAACAACCAAGGCCTACTAGATCACTTTCAGAGGCTGAAAAATTCAAAAACCATATTAGCGATTTTTTACAAAAAAATCTGCGCACGCCACTGAATTCGGCGTCCACTAAAATGATTCGTTGCCGAGTTTCATGACAAAATGTTAGATAGTAATGATTCTACGCCTGAATGGCGCATAGGGCTGTACATTAAGAATGTAAGCTTCTTATCCAGTAATGCTGCGTCTAAGCACATTTAAAAACATGATACAACTGCAAAGAAGAAACAATGAATAATTTCGAAATTATTTCACCGCAAAACCGAGAAATAGTTTGAGGATTACAAGTTTGGAGCTACAGTTACCACGGGAAACAATAAGGAAAGACCTTAACAAGTACAGTAATATGAAGCCCTTGTAAACTAACATTTCGGCACTCTTTAGAAGAAGGAGACAGTGATAAGCGAGTGCAATATTGTTTATGGTGCCAAGGAGAATATCATAATGACATAAATTTTCTTCACTGACGAGACAACATTTACAACAAATGGAATGGTTAATTCACAAAATACGAGGCATTGGGCACAAGACAATCCAGAATGGGTAGCTTTAATAAAATTTATAATACAAGTTTCTTTTATATATGCTATTACTGTACCTAGATTCCAAATTTTAATTTTCTAGCTTTATAGAAAATTCAATTTTAGGTATTTGTCTCAAACGGAGCTTAAATGTTTTTTTTCTTGATAATAAAGATGTATATTTTAACACTTTTGAAAAAATTCTTCAAATGAGCCTTTATTAGGGCCTTTAATCAAATCTTCAAGGTCCGTTTAAATTTAAAGTGTTAATTCTAGTAATATGTCGTACTAATAGTGTACAATTACTATGGAAATTCACTATGATAATGCATTTGCAACGTCTCGAATTTTTTTTTTTTTGGCTTTACACAACTAGTCTATTACTAGAGAACGTGTAAAGATACTCGGTTTCATGGTGATCTACTAAAATATAGTATGGGGCTCTTCACGAACCCTAATAGAGCTACAAAGCCAAAACAAAGTGACACGAGCATGAGTTGCAACAAATAATATAATAAAGCCAATAAAGCAAAGGAACTGGCCGAAAAGGTGTGACCAGGTCCCTAATAGGCCTCGAACCATTTTGTGGCTAGCCAGAGCGAGCACAAGAGGATCCATCGACAAAAGTTATGTTATTTTGAGTTACTAGCTATATTATTGTTTTGAGGCATAATAATTAAACCCATCATATAAATTAAATCTTCTCTCTTTATTTGTCTCTGACCAAACACTGATATGTTATAAATAAAATGGAAAATGAACAATTTCTATTTATCCTTCGCGATGTCTGTTTTGTTTAATTAAAATTTAATTGCGGTGCATTGTTGTACTGTTATTTGAAACGGTTCGTTGCTTTTTAAAAATGTGTTGTTAAAATACCACATTACTAGATCAGTAAAAAACTTGCAGACAATTTATAGATATGACTGAATTATCATTGGAAAAAGAATATTTATGCAACGATAGGTAAAATTATGTCCTCTTATATTTTATGGCATAATTCCTAGGAGATTTATATTTAAATATGCGTGTTCACAGATCCTTATGCATACCAAAAGAAAAAAGTTCATGTGGCGGCCAAGGAGACGAATTTCTTTCTTTGTTTCCGAAAATATCAAAGTAGTGCCTGGCATGATATTATTAGACCGTCCAATTGAGCTAAAACGGATATTGGAGGCACTAAATATTTCATATGAACGGGTTTTCTTTTGAATAATAACACTTTATTGTACAGTTAGTACATACTCCATGAAACGTTCAGATAAACCAATTTACAGGCCAGTTTGTCTACCTTCAGGTTTTTTTTTTCGAAAATAAACGGAAAAGTAGCGTGTAGGTTTGTTGAAAAATATAAAAGCGTTTTCTCCAATCAATATGACTTCCGTTACAAACATTCCACATAAGATGCACTTGCTGCTCTATATTGGTTTGTTCTTGAACACACTGACTGAAAATTTAAAACAACTACAGTTTTGTATGACCCACCAAAAGCATTTGACGTACTCAATCACTCATTGATTTTGGAAAAACTCCAACGACATGACATAAAAGGCACATTCTTTCAGTAGCATAAATCATATTTGACAAATCTTACTCTGTCAGTTACTTATACCATTGACGGTACTATATTATGTTTCCAAGCTATGACAGTCATTGAGGGGTGTCGCAGGGTAGCATCTTGGGAGCCGTTCTATTTCTTCTCTTTGGCAACGATTTGGCTCTAGATGTGAGAGATGATAAATTGGTTCTTTTTGCTGATGAAACTCCTACTGTTATTCGTAGCTTGGATTGTATGGAACTGGAGATTTGGTGGATACTATGGAGAATTGGTGGTCAAAAAATGGACTGATCTTGAATCAATGTAGATCAATACTAATTGTTTCCAACAGCGTCGGTAATAATAGAGGCTTGACGCAGTTTATTTTCACAAGTCCGATGGTGGCCTTGCATTTTGCTTTTCCTTAATTGTAGCGGCGTTGAATCACCTGCCTCGTATATGGCATATTATTATTATTATTATCATCATCATTATTGTTATTATTATTATTATTATTATTTTAATATTATTATCGACTTAAGTCTGAAAGGCTTTCACACTCCCCCAGGTATCTCAGATACCAAAGGGACTGAGCTCAGATGGAGCCCTTTCCAAGTTATCGGGCCCTGAACGACAACACGACACATCCTCATTTCCCAGGAATCTCTGTACGGCGTTGACAGTTGCAAGTATTACCGCCTTCTGCACAACCTTATAAAGATGCTCTCCAAGGCCCAGTCTCTTAATGTTCTCTCGAAGATTCTTAGGAACCATACCAGTTGACAACATGACTATTGGAATCACTCGGACGCTATCTGCACTCCACTGTATCTTTACTTGTATCTCGAGGTCTCTGTACTTAATGATCTTCTCGCTGTACTTTATCTCTAGATTAGTAGTATTTGGAATGGCCACATCAATCAGCGTCACTTGGTTGCAGGAGTTATCCACTATTATTATATCTGGCCTGTTGTGGGCAACTCGTTGATCTGTGAGCACGGCACAAACTGTATCCTGAGTTCTCTAGAGTGGTTCTTTGTCGAGGCCATCAGCTTAAGATCATCCATATACAGCACATGATTTTGCCTCATTTTCTCCCTGCCATTGCTTTTTATACTGAAGCTATATCTGGTGGAGTTCAGGCGGTTTGATAGTGGATTCAAAGCGAGGCAGAACCACAACGGACTTGGCGAGTCGCCTTAAAATATGCCTCTTCTAATTGATAACGTGCTGGTTACGATGTTATCACCCGTTTGTACCCGTTACTGAATCTTTGTTCTCCAGGTAGACATTGTGTGTTCAAGTAACCTCAGGATGTAAGTATCGATCTTATAAATCTTCAGCACACTTATAAGCCATTCGTGTGGAACTAAATCAAATGCCTTTTTGTAATCCACGTAGGCAGCAAAGTGATTTTTTCGTCCATTGTAAGCTTGATTGCACACAACCGAATCAACTATTAGCAGTTCTTTGCACACCATAGATCCTTTGGCACACCCTTTCTGTTGCCTCGCAATTATGTTGTTTCGTTCGCAATGCGCATATATTCGTTTCTCAAGGCAGGATGTGATCAACTTATCTGGGTCGGAAGACAAGTTATTGGTGGGTATCTGCCGGCGTCTGCAGAATAATGCTGGTCCTTTGGCAGAAGATACTTGTCTCCTTGTGTGAAAAACAATGGCGTCTTCTTTGGGTCAAGTATAACATCATTTATTAACACCGCCAATAGATGATGTGTACACCCAAATTACTTCAGCCAAAAGTTTTGGACGCCTTCAGGACCGGGTGCCTTCCAATTATGAAGCTCTTTAATAACCTCGGAGACTTCATGTGTGGTAAACGGCTCATGATGCATTTGCTCATAACTCTGACAAGCTCGGTGCTCTTCGTTAACCCAGCTGGCGCCAATATTGCAAGAGGCTGTTGTGGCTAGTTGACTTTGCCGGAACTCTTCAATTTGCTCCTTATTTGGAAAAGTTTCGGTGGCTGCATTCCTAGCTGAATTAATTTAACGGTATAAAGTCCTTTCAGGGCAATCAAACATTGTACTGTCGCATTTCCTATTATTGCCTGCTTTATATCTCCTCAACCGTTTTGCATATACAGAAACCTTCTGTTTTAAGGTGTCCAAACATTCTTGAGCAGTGTGGTTGACTAGATCTTGTGCTGAGTGTTGTCGAACTCGCCTATTATTTCGTCTATTCTTTTCTGCAATTTTCTTGTCTGTACTCCCCCAATGTATTGCATCAGTTGTCCAATTTCTTTTCGAAGTATTTCCACTCTGCTTATCAATATTTTTTCCCACGGGGGCACACTTTGACGCGAGTCTCTGTGATTGGATCTTCGATCATAAATCTTAATGCCTAAAGTTTGAGTTGCTGCAGTTGCTGCACAGTAAATCAGTGTATGCATGTGCTATAATGTGTTGATCTCTAGAAGGTGCGATGGCAAAATTATTCTGTTCAACAGTTCCAACACCTTTCTAGATGGTCTTAGCCTAGGTAGTGGTGGTCTATTAAGAGGATTTGTTCCTTCACACGACTTATTTCTATGGACAATTTGTCGATGAGTTCCTCATTTTCTTGCGTACCCTCGATGTGTTCCTCTTGCTCTTATTATTATTATTATTATTATTATTATTATTATTATTATTATTATTATTATTATTATTATTATTATTATTATTATTATTATTATTATTATTATTATTATTATTATTATTATTATTATATTATTATTATTACAGTATAAACCTTACACAAACCACAGTATCAAATCATAAATCATCACAAACAATAAAAACCAAAACAAAGTAATATTTATTTAGTAGATTTTGCCTCAGAGTACGTTTGACAGCTGGTATAGAGTGCTGGTAGTCAAGCTTTTACTAAACAATCAGATGGTTCAATCAGTTTATTCGTCCCTCTGATGACTCTAACTTTGTTAGCCAAACAATCGTCAGGTCTACAAATTGTATTGTGATGAATTTGGTTCTCCAAATTGTACTTATAAGTAAGTAGTTGTCTGAGTATGGTGACAGGCAGTCGACATAACTTTCAAACTATATGAATTGCCAGCAAACAGAAAAGTACATAAGATAGATAGTTACACACAGAGTCCTGTGACTAGGACAATAATCTGAGTAGATCTTTATTTAATTTAGCAATCTCGGTTTCTGTGTTTGATGTACAATGCAATTGCTGAGTATGTCGCTTATTAGTAATGATAGAACCTTGCGGTTTTCGCGAACTGAACTACTTTTTTTGTGAAACGGAAGAGGCCGTAAACAAAATTGTCATAGCCCTATTAGTTTTCCAGCTGCAGGGAGATATTGAAAATGTTGCATTTTCAGGTAGCCCTTGTATTTCAGTTGTCTGACAACTTGTCAAAAAGGTCAAAACGAATTCTTTTAGAACTTTTTACGTAAAATCTAATAGCGTACTTAGTTTTTTTCTAAATATTACTGTTTTTGAAACATTGACCAATATTTAGGTTTTTTAAGTAGGACACTCTGTATATTTGTCAAGAAACTAATTTGCATTTTCACAAGCCTCTCAAAAATATGTAACATTATGGGTCTATTTTAATAAACAACGAAAAAACCCTAATTTTCATAATTCACATTCAAAATTTTGCATTAGGCCATGCGAAAAAATGCTGCTGTTTATTTATTTCTGTATGCTGACAATAACTCGAGAAAGCTATTTAATAACAGCTATTTATCAATATACCTATCGCTAATTTTCCACAAAACAGTGCTACCCACCTAGATAGATGTAACAAAAGGAAATAACATTTATAAATAATTATTATTATCCAATAAACCTATCAGCAAAAAATAACTTTGAAAATCGTAACATAAACACTAAAGTAATATAGTAAATCAAAAGAACTGTTCAAAATGCTTTTCATTTTGTTGCAGGCACGCTTCGCATACTTTCCCTATTCGTTTTAAGGAATTAAGCGAAACAAGGGGATGATTTTTTAAGTAGCAAAAACTTTATCTTATTACGCTTTCTAAATATTGAATATTATCATAATGAACTTTGTAGCTTTTATTCTCGAGATTTCATTCTCGAGATACCACATAGAAATAAATCCAATATAGACAAGTCTGGGGACCTAGCGGGCCATTTTAAAGACCCATTGGTTTCGATCCATTGATGTGAAAAATCATTCTCCAGAAATAAGCTCGCCAATTGAGATTGTGTGCAAGAGCCCCATCCCGTTAAAAACTAATTTCGTTTAGATACGCTAAATAGATCTCAAACATTTCAATGTACCAATTGGCTGTTAGGTTTCGCTCAAACATATTATGTTTTATCTGTGTTCCTAATATGAAGCAAAATGCATTTAGACTAAACCTGTCCTGCTGTCTCTAAGAAATGTTTGGCGTTGAATTCCTGGGAATAGAATTGGCTATTGTGCCTATTAAGTATACCAGAATTACTAAAATGAGGTTCATCTGACCATATGACCTTCATTGCAAAATCTCTAACCATATCACATCTTTCTCGATACCAATTGCAGAAGACTACCCGACGTTGAGCATCTCCAGGGTGTAGGTGCTGGGTAAGCCTAAATTTGTATGGGTGGTATTGGTGTTTTCTTAGAATTTTTTGAACTTTAGCTTTTGGAATCCATACGCTCCTTTCAGTGACTCAGGAGTTTGTAGCGTAAGCTTCTACATTGGCCTAAACTGTGATCTTCTCAACCTCTCGATTTTCTTAATTAAATGTTTTTAGCGAGGTTTGTTAAATGATTCGTGACCAAGTAAATTAATTATTTTTTATTCGGTAAAAAGTGGATGTTTTGGGTTGCCTCCTTTCTCGTTATTTAAATAAAAATGAAGCAATAGTATTTAAACATAACTGAAAACCAACTATTTACTTGTTAAAATCCATCCCAGATGCCGCTTCAACAATTTCATACTTAACATAAAAGAAGATAACATATCGTATTTCTCAAAATGTTCGAAAGTTTGGTTTACTGCCATAGTCACAAATATATCTTTAGACAATAAATAAATACAAAAAGCAGCCGGATTTGAAAAATAAATACAAAATGGGTATAAGTAAGACAAGCAGTGACGAGGCATAGAACGGAAACCGTCACTTGCTTCCAAGTAAATGATAATACAGCAGCATTTTTGCATAGCGTACTGCAAAATTTTGATTGCGAATTATTAAAATTGGGATTTTTTTCGTTGCTTATTAAAATAGACCCATAATGTTATATATTTTTGAGAAGCTCGTGAAAATGCAAATTTATTTCTTGATAAATATACAACATTGTTTCCAAGGTAAAAAAGAACAGAACAAGGCTATACTCCAGACTGAATTTTTATTAAGTAAAAGCCCTACGCGTTTCGGCCCATAAATCTGGCCATCTTCAGGGTCTTCGTTCTGTTTTTTATATAACAGGAACTGGACTTTACAAGAAATCTATCATAGTGGCTATTTTCATCGACTGTCGCCGAATGCTTTTAACTGTCCTCCATTTCAAATGCGAAATTTTATTTGTATCGCCGTTTGTCCATTGCTGTGATTTGGGGTTTAAATGCTTCTAATTCCGCCTTCACCCATATAGTGCAAGGAAACAAAAGCGACAGTCGATAAAAATAGCCACTATGATAGATTTCTTGTAAAGTCCAGTTCCTGTTATATAAAAAACAGAACGAAGACCCTGAAGATGGCCAGATTTATGGGCCGAAACGCGTAGGGCTTTTACTTAATAAAAATTCAGTCTGGAGTATAGCCTTGTTCTGTTCTTTTTTACCTTGGAAATATGTCTAACCCAGACGTTGTGACGTTCAGAAATTACAACATTGTCTTTCAACAACAGTAATATTTAGAAAAAACTAACTACGCTACTAGATTCTACGTAACAAGTTGTCAGACAACTGAAATGCAAGGCATACCTGAAAATGCAATATTTTCAATATTGCCCTGTAGCTCGGAAGCTAAGAGGGTTATGACGATTTTGTTCGAGAAAACCGCAAGGTTATATCTTTACTAAAAGCCGAGACACTCAGCAATTGCAACCTAAATGGGACATTTGCAAATCGTCAGCATAACAGCTGAGACTTGCTGATTGAAAAATTCTGTTAACGTCAGCTTCTCTGATAGCATCTTCATAGTCGCTCTCCTCATCTTCGTCACCAGACGATGAGAGAAATGATCATGAAAAATGGTAAATTGCAGAGAACAAAAAAATTGTCTCAAACGTTTTTTGTCACAGTTTTTTTTAAAATTTTGTTTATTGGTTATTATTCGTTTGTTGGAGTTGGAAATTGGGCTAGAGACTAAATGCTTCCTATTTGAGAGTTAGTGAGACAGTTGTAGGTAAAATTGTACACGAAACACTTCAGGAGAGTGTGTACAGGACTTGCAAGTTTCCAAGACAACACTGGCCTACACGTCCTGTACAGTATCGTTTTTCTGCCTCATTGCGTAAATTATTATTAATTACATTATAAAAAAAAATAATCTCCCAAATGCTTTTTTGTGTGGCGAAAGTCGATGATTTTTATTTCTGGTCGTCTGTTATATTGTGGTTTTATGGTTTAGAAAAAATATATAAGTAGGTGGCTATACAATATCTAGGGTATAAATGGCTAGCCCTTTTCGGGCTTTTATAGAATTTCTGATTATATTTCAGTTATATACAGCTCATGATTCAAAGCGAACCTTTGAAATTAAAGTAGAGTAAAACTTATGTTGTCAATTTTGTGTGTCTATTACTTTAAAAATTCATCACTCCAATTGAGTATAAGCTTTTAGTGGGCTATGTTATCAGATATAATGCATCTGTTTTGTGCTGGAATATAAGTGCGAACACACGTGTCTAAAAATACCGCGGAAAGGTGACCCGCTAGATCAGGAGCACCCTCATGAGGGGGATATTAGTTTACGATGTTGAGAAGAGGGCTCTTAAGTAAACATCTTGAACAGGAAGTATGTACATTTAATAAAATTACCTCCACAAGAAGGCCATATTTCAAGGTAAACAATTAAGTTTCATTTAATCACACAGCCTTCAAGTATACATCCTAAAGTGATCTTTTAGTGAATTTCCATTAAGAAATATATATATATATATATATATATATATATATATATATATATATATATATATATATATATATATATATATATATATATATATATATATATATATATATATATACAGGGTGGAGCATTGACAACGAAACAGACCAATTTGCGTCCAGACATTTTTTTTTTCAGAAACGCTGAAACACGTCAATTTTAGTATTGAGCGGATCATGTTATGACATAAAACTTACACCTTCCCTATTTAAAATATAAGGGTTGTTATCACCACCTTTAAGGGATTGATGTGAGAAAGTTGAGTTTTATGTCAAAACATGTCCCCCTCAATATTAAAATTGACGTGTTTCAGCGTTTCTTAAAAAAACATTCTCTGGACGCAAATCGGTCTGTTTCGTTTTAAATGCGTCACCCTATATAAACATACAAACATACATGTATACAGGGTGTCCAGTATCGTTATATTCAAATTTTGCTAGCATATAGGAGGCTTAATTCTGAGACAAAAAAAACACACAAAAGTGGTAGTTCGATTTTTATTCGTTCCGAAGTTACAAGCCTAAAAATTTTTTTTAAAATAATAATAAATGTGAATACCAAATGTATTTGTGCTTTCGAGTTTCTGACTTATTATTTCAAATGTCTTGCCAATTTTCTAGTGAAAAGTACGCGGATATGCACTTCATTTAAGGATTTTGTGACGAGAGCACACGTTTTCATTTACCAGACGCAGTATCATCAGTCTGAGAAACCTGCATCGGTAGAAGAAAATCCCAAACCAATACTGCGTCTAGCTCATGAATTTTCCGTTAATGTTTAGGGCTGCCTTGATCGATGATTTGCCAGTTGGTCCTTACATTCCTCCTATAAGACTAAATGTCGCCAATTACCCACAGTTACTTATTGAAGAGTTGCCATCCCTTTTAGATTATGCTCCCCTGATAAAAATAAGATACATGTGAAAGCAAATGGATGAGGGACCAGCACATATCAGAATTGAGGTCCGGAACTTATTGAACAACTATATCCACAATGGATTGGTCCAGGGGCTCCTATTGGATATTGGATGGCCGCCTAGATCTCCTAATCATAATCCTTTAAATTATTATTTTTGAGGAAAGTCAAAGATTTGGTATAAGCAAAAGTTTCAAACAAGATTATCGAAATTATTGGAGCGTATGTAGCAAACTGTCCAATAAACAACAGGAAATCAGCGTGAAATAGGAATTGTCGCTTGATCCATTGGTACATGAGCACATTTGTATTCAGGAAGGAAGAGAGCATTTTTAATAGATGATGGATTGAAAATTTGCTAAATAAGTCAAAATTTGTTTGGTTTTAGAATTGAAATCTTGTAATAATTCCTTAGGCTTTTAACTTCGGAAGGAATAAAAATAAAACTACCACTTTGTGTTTTTTGTGTCTTAGAATTCAGCCTGCTATATGCTCACAAAACTTAAATTTAACGATACAGGACACCCTATATGTAAATGTATGTATGTATGTATGTATGTATGTATGTATGTATGTATGTATCTATATATATATATATATATATATATATATATATATATATATATATATATATATATATATATATATATATATATATATCTCTGTGTGTGTGTGTGTGTGTGTGTGTGTGTGTGTGTGTGTGTGTGTGTGTGTGTGTGTGTCTGGCTGCGGGTCCGAGCGATAACTTTAAACAGTGCTGCAATTATAATTTCGACATTTCCATATTTTACCATTTTTAGGGGTTTCCGTATATAACCAAAGCCATATACTTGTTTCAAGTAACTTCTAAGGTAAATTGATAGGCCGTTCAAATGTAGCTGACGGAAAGGAGATTCCAAATTCCTGGTATTGTAGAGTTCGAGCGCTTCACTCAAATATAAAACAGTGCGCCAGACAGGGTGAGCTACCTCTGGGTTCTTAGAAGCTACCGCCTCCTAGATTTGTACGTGCTATACCTAAATGAAACTAGTAGCTAGTAGGTGAGAGTATAAAAACAAATTCTCGGAAGGATTGTCGGTAATGGCGCTCTTTTCTTTGTACTTTACATCGACGTGAAATAAATAGCAAAATGCAATTTGTAGGTATTGTATAAATCTAAAATTCATAAGAACTGGGGTTTTACGCTCGCCTATCATACACTGTGTCTGGAATTCCCAATAATAATAACTGTAGAATGTATCGAAAGGACTCACCGCCAGGTAATTTTATTCATATCTTAAGTCTCGTAAGAAGACATTAAAGGGGATTAGGGCTGATTTATTTACACGCCAGTAGTGTCTAGAATTGAAATAATTTGTTTCTCTTATTTAGTTTGCTTGTGCTGCTTGTGCTTAGTTGCACGCACAGTGAATTTACTTCATCTTTAGACAGTGTTAGTGTAGGGTTGTTTTTATTATTTTATACTGTAAAAAAATGTGCTCCAAATTGCTAAGCTGGATACGGCCACACTCAGGGCTTTCCGTAGATGGTGAGAACGTTTTTTGTAAACCATGCGGGAAAGTGGTAAGTTACTTTTTATTTGAAGCAACTGAGCTATTTTCTTTGTTTTTCTAACCTTCGCCATTAAACAGCCCAGTATCTATTTGTTAAATTTTCCGACACATGATTTTTATAATCGAAAATTATAAAATTCAATCGAAATAAAAAATTAAATAAAGTATTAAAAAAATACTTGCAGTTATTAAGAAAAACGTACTGAAATACAAATTAAAAATCTACTTCTTTATTTTTATTACTTAACTCACGGATATTGTATAAAAACAATACTAATATTCTATTTATTCGAAAAAAATGTAGATGCCTGTAGTAATATTGATTTATTTTCGAACAGATTTCAAGCGCAAGAAAATATCTCATAGACCAACATTCTAAGACACCTCTGCATCAAAGAAATTGTAAAAAACGAAATTCAAATAATACATCCCAAGCATCAATACGCGAATATTTGGGAAACCAAACAAAGAAAGCAGAAGAGGATACCTTTAAATTTTACTTATGCAAGGCAATGGTTTGCTTCTAACATTCCATTAAATAAATTAAGTAACACTGTCTTCAAGTCATTTTTGGAAAATATTGTAAACAGTCTATACCAGATGAAAGTACTTTGACAAAAAAATATGGTTGAAAAATGCTATTTAGAAACTTTTTCAGAAGTAAAAAGTCATATAAAAAATCATTTTTGTTACGTGGTAGTAGATGAAACTCAAGATGTTGGTGGAAGATATATTGCTTATTTAATGATAGGCACCTTAACTGAAATTTCTTCATCTAGACCTTATTTAATTGCAGTCAAAGAATTAGAAAAAACAAATAATATTACTATAACAAGATTTATTCAAGAGGGTCTGTCAAACGTGTTTTTACCAAATGCTGTACCAGTTGATAAAGTTTTATTACTGCTTACCGATGCTCCTTCATATATGGTCAAAGTTAGAATTCATTTTAAAATATTTTATCCCAACTTAATTCATTGTAGGTGTCTAGCTCACGGGTTAAACAGGTTAGCAGAAGAAATTAGACAGCAAGTTCCTTGAGTCAATGAATTTATTAATAATATGAAAAAAGTGTTCGTCAAAGCTCCTTTAAGAGTTCAAAGATATAGATAAGTTCTGCTTGGGGTACTATTACCTCCTAGACCTGTAATCACGCGATGGGGAACCTGGATCGAGGCTGCCTTATTTTATTTTGAACATTTTGGAGAAATCACGGAGGTAATGCTTGAATTTGTAGATGAAGCAGTTGCGTCAGTGAAACAAGCAAAAAGTATTTTAAAGGACTTCAAATTGAGCCAGCAATTATGTTTTATAAACAGTAATTATAAAATACTTACAGAAACTATAAAAAAAAAATTCAGCAGCAAAATGTTCTGCCAACTGAATCAGTTAAATTAATAGAACGTTTCAAAGAAACGATTGATAAAGCAAATGGGCCTCTTGCAAAACAAATTACAAAAAATTATCAGAAACACTCACATAAAATGAGGGTTTTACCAAGTTAACGCATATTGCAAAAGCTCTGGATGGAGATTTTTCAGACGATCTAAACAATGTAGACCCTATCATATTGTCAAGCTTAAAATATGCTCCAATTACCTCAGCCGACGTAGAACGGAGTTTTTCTTCGTATAAAAAGTAATATTAATGAATAATTCATAAATAATATAATTAGGGTCCTATGTGGTATTGATTGTGAATAAAAGTAATAGTTTAGACCTTTAAAAACTTGTTTGATTGGTATACTATCATTATTTATGCATTGCATATATCGATATTTATGTGCATATTTTGTTCAACTTGGTGCATATTTTTTTCAAATTTTCTGCATATATATGCACATATTTCACCCAAAAAGTTTGCATATAAATCCGAGCCCTGGTGATAATACACTCTCCCCAGAAAGATATTCTCATAAAATGAATTTAGGATCCATGACTTGGCCACAAAGAAAATATTCGTATTTCTGTACCCATAAACTTCTGAAACGTCATATTACTCGAGTTTTAACGAAAGAAATGTCAATTTTCACCAAATCACCTTTCATGTAGGCTCTACCCTCTGAAGCAATGTTACCCAAAAACAATTCGAAGCGTTCCTTTGTCGGGTGCTAACTGTATACCAGTATTTGAAGATGATATCTCAATTCGTTCGAAAGTTATTGCGCCTACTAACAGACAGACGTGCCGGCCGACAGACCGAAAGACAGACAGACCCACGGACAAAAAATGTTCGTTCTAGATTCAAACGTTCTATATGTTCTGAGGCTTTTTACGCCGTTTTAGCAAAAAAAAATTGAAATGTTTGTCACCGATATTCCACCTCTACATATTCAACTCCAAATTTAATTTCAGCACACCCTACCAGATGTTTGATGAAATTAAAAGTTTTCTAATAAACAAACCCTGAAACGTTATATTACTATCGTTTCAACGAAAAAATGTCAATTTTCACTAAATAATATGTCAATTTTCACTAAATCATATCCATTTTGTTGAAAATGCTCAACTATGTCCGTATCTGTATTATCTCTGTGTCCTGATTTCTTCTTAGCACCTACTGTCCCAGTATTGTCGAACATTTCATTTATTCCAAACACTGTTGTGTGATGGATTGGTTGACGATTTGGATGCCTTTCTCTAAATTCGTGAGCGACTTTCCTGGAAGATCTTGTGTTACCACCAACAAGACGAATAATTTCTACTTTTTCTACTAAACTTAACCGCGCCAAAATTATATGAAGCTAAACCAATTCGTTATTTATTAGAACTGTTGCAGTTCAACAAACAAAATAATTTCAAAACACACTAAATTTTCATAATTAATTCTTACTTTTCCCTGCGAAATAAAATAAAATATCTAGCTGGTTCACTTGCTTGGAAAAAAAATTCTTTATAACTGCTAGAGTTCATTCACATTTCAGAGGAATTCAGTGGAGGATAGATATTTCAAATCAATGATATTTCAAATGAGAATCATTGAGTTGAAAGATAAGAAAAATCACTTTAGTGTTTTTTCGGGGCATCGCAGAAAACACTAGTGATGGGAAAAACAGTTATTTTCTGTTAACAGTTGAAGCCGTTAACGTTATTTAATAATAACCGTTGAAAATAACGGCTTCAGTTATTTTAAACTGGATAGTCGATCGATAGTATCCTACATTCCCAAAGCTGTGAGCGAGAGCGAGCACACTAGTATAAATGCATTGTATTTTTACCCCGTTATTTCACGTAGTGTATAAATCTCAAATTTTGTCGATACGAAAAGGAAACAAAGGGTTAAGAAATTATAATAAGCGTGTCGTAAATCTTTTGCCACTGTGAAGTGAAACTTTTAGAAATCAGAAAGGAGTCTTCTATAAGAATTTACTTAGATTTTTTAGGAATTATAAACTAGTAATTTCTCACAAATTTATTTTATCAGGGTCTTTACGTAAATGTCAATGCCACAGCAAGAATCAATAAATATCATTATGTATCACGCCTTGGGACGTTAGACGTTATAACTTTTATTGCTACACAGGGAGTGATTCTAAGAACTCCATAACATAACGCAACTAATAAAATTTCGGTAAAGAAACAGTATAAAAAATTGAGTTTGTTTTAATTGTTTATTTACTTATTTTAATATTCGCTGTTTTAAAATTAGTTTCAAAAATTTCAAAGGGCTGTAACTTGGAGGAAAAGGGGTTTCAAGAAAAACTTAATAAAAAGACACCCCTTATTTTTTGCCAAAGAATCACCCTGTAAAATTTTTCGCATCAATTTGGAAACACCCTGTATATATATATATATATATATATATATATATATATATATATATATATATATATATATATATATATATATATATTCATTTAATTTTTTATATTGGAATGTATATAGATATTAAAAAATGTTGTATCATTATATTTTTTTAATCAATTTGATAACTATTATCAGACAAACGAAAATGACGTGTTAACTGTTTTCTTAGGTAATGTATATAAATTTAAATAATTAAGTACTTTAATTTCACGTGAAATAACCCTATTTTGCGTTGTCTATAGTGAAAGTAATAACACGTTTTTACAGAAATTCATCTTTTCACCCAACATTTTTTATTATTAAATATTTGGCTTTACATACGAGTGGGAAACTCAACTGTTTCAAAAATAACAGCTTCTCAGTTTAACAGAATAACTCTGTGTAGTAGTGACCGTATGCCGTATCCCCATCAACAACCGGTTAAAGTTAAAATTAAAATTAAACCGTTTTATTGTACCGAAAATCCTACGTTCCTAAAGCTGTTAGCGAGAGCGAGCACACAGTATAAATAACGTGTTTAGCATTCCGAATCTCAAGGCTATTCATCCCGTTAAATAGTTAAATAAACAGTTGCCGATGAAAACCGATGTTTATTCATCGAAGCCGAACTAGTTGCAGTAGAACTGAAACAGACACGACTCCGAAATCTAGTTTAGTGTAAAAAGCGTTATTTTTTAAGCTGCTATTTTTATAAATCCATAACTGGTGGTTACCGTTACGGCTCGGTAACCGTTTAAAAATAGTTGACAGTTAAATAACGACCCATCACTAGAAATACAATACCTAATTGATTAGTCAATTAACATTTGCCCTCAAAAGATGCACTTGCTATACAGAGCAAATCAAAAAGTAAAAAAAAATTGAAAATTAACTCTTGAATTACAAACACCCTATATGAGGCAGAGGACTCAAATTTGTTACAAGAGTAAACAGGGTACGCAGAAATCGATTCTAGTATCCATAATGCCGAAATAAAATTGCCTAATAGCGAAGCTCGAAAATTCGACCCCCTTGAAGAATCATAGTAGGCACTGAAAAGGGAAATTTCAATTTTTTCTATACAGCTTAGGAAAGGTCATCGGATAGTACCTCATGAAAAAAGAACCATTCGATTCGGTCAACGCGTTCCAAAATAAGGAGACGTTGCTCTTTAAAATCACACACACACATACTATATATATATATATATATATATATATATATATATATATATATATATATATATATATATATATATATATATATATATATATATATATATATATATATATATATATATGTAGGGTAGCGCATTGAAAACGAAACAGTCCGATTTGCGTCCAGAGAATTTTTTTTAAGAAACGCTGAAACACGTCAATTTTAATATTGAGAGGGACATGTTTTGACATAAAACTCAACTTTGTCACATCAACCCCTTAAGGGTGGTGATAACAACCCTCATATTTCAAATAGGGAACATGGGTCGAGTGTTACATCATTTGAAAGCTCTTTCTTTTTTGAATTCAGCAAACCAATTTTTTTGGAAGTTTTATCAACTCGTTTAAAAATTATTCACAGTTGAAGATGCAAAAACGCATTTCACTCGTTCCGATAAGAAATGTGGTGATAGTCAATGTTTTGTTGGTTTGTAAACAGAAAATTGACTATCAGAACACATCTTATCGGAGTGAGAGAAATGCGGTTTATTATTTCAGTTTATGGGTCGGTTAGATACTTGATAGTACTACCGAAAATTAATTTCACCGTGGTGTATTCTGTAGAAAAAGAGTTGAAATAATTACTCTTTTTTTCAAAAACGATGACTGTGCCAACCGCAAATTTGTTTAATGAACGACATCCGAACAGACATGTTAACAGAAAATACATTTTGGAGTTAGTTGCAAAGTTTCTACAAAGCGTCAGTAGCCAACAAAAAACGGGATCCTGAACGTGAATTTCCGGTTAGAAATGAGACTAGTGAGATTGAAGTTTTAGGACAAATTTCTACAGACCCAACTTTGAGCACGAGAAAATTGGCCACTGTTTCAAACATCAAAAGAAGAACTATTCAGCGAATATGGAAGCATCATAAATTTCACCCGTATAAAATTCATCTTGTACAACAACTGAATGAAGATGATTTTGATCGGCGGCTGGAGTTTTGTGAAGTTATGACTGCACGAATAGCTGATAACGGGAACTTTCTGTTCAATATCAGTTTTTCAGACGAGTGTACGTTTTTATTAAAATCTACAATCAATCGTCATAATTTTCGTTATTGGGCAGATAATAATCCAGAAAATTTTCACGAAGTGCACACTCAAACTCCACAGAAATTGAATGTCTGGACTGGCATTTTTGGAGACCGTTTAATCGGATCAATTTTTCTTGATCGCAATTTGAGTAGCGAAACGTATCTGGAGTTACTAGAAGATATCGTTTACCCTTTACTAATTGACATTCTTAAAAATGATGATCGCTAACAAGAAAATCAATTAGTGTTTCAACAAGATGGAGCTCCTTCGCACTTTTCACAACGTGTTAGGGAGTTTTTGAACAGAGAGTTTCCAGGACAATGGATTGGGCGCAGAGGTGCTATTGAGTGGCCCCCTAGATCACCGGATTTAACTCCTTTAGACTTCTTTCTATAGGGTCAGTTAAAGAGTAGAATCTACGCAACAGAACCGGAGTCTCTGGAAGAATTACGACGACGCATTGTTGAAGAATGCCGTCTAATAACTCCACAAATGCTCCAGAATGTCAGAGCTCGTTTTGAACAAAATTTGTACTTTTTTATGGAAGCTGGTCGCCAACAATTTGAACACTTACTTAACTGAATAAACATTTTTGAACGTTTGGTTTTGTTTTTTAGTTTTTTTTTAACAAAAAATTGACTAATCAGTGCATTTCTTATCACAATGAATGAAATACGTTCTTGCAAATCCAACTGTGAATAATTTTTAAACGAGTTGATAAAACTTCCAAAAAAATTAATGTGCTGAATTCAGAAAAGAAAGAGCTTTCAGATGATGTAACACTCGGCCCATGTTCCCTATTGAAAATATGAGGGTTGTTATCACCACCCTTAAGCGATTGATGTGACAAAGTTGACTTTTATGTCAAAACATGTCCCCGTCAATATTAAAATTGACGTGTTTCAGCGTTTTTAAAAAAAAATTATCTGGACACAAATCGGTCTGTTTCGTTTTCAATGCGCCAACCTATATATATATATATATATATATATATATATATATATATATATATATATATATATATATATATATATATATATATATATATATATATATATATACTGTAAACATGTAAGGTTTGAAACTGACCTTACACATAAGTTTTCTATGTTTCAGAAATCTAGCTCACGCTCATTCGAAAAACTTTTTCAAAACTCAAAAGTCACGTTTTTTTTTAATTCTTTAAAATGTAAAATTCTGTCTGTCTGTCTGTTTATCTGTTTTGGCAGAGGTAGCCATTAGCGCAGTTTAACCGTGGCTGGTGACTTCAAGTCAATGACTACTCACAGCAGAAACGACACCAGATTTTACACATCAATAAAAAGTGGGTGTAGAAGTTCATGACGCATAAAAAAACATCCTTCCTTCTGATATTATTTTTCATTCCTTCTACATTACCAGACTTTATTATATAAGATTTTAGGACTCATTTTCCCCCATAAAGTAACACCTATAACTTATGAGAACAATGCAGCCCAACAGTTATCATATAAAATCAAAGATAAAATTCTATCTACCTTTATTGTACGGTTAACTGTAATTAACAAGTTTCTCAGATGAAGGGCGAACGTTATAATAACCAGATAAATAGATGAATTAAAATTTTCTTTTATTATCCTAATTGTATTTTATGCAGTTTTAATTGCAAAGTATGGTTAATAGACGCTTCAGAAGAAAGTAAGAAAGTTATTTAATGGCTGCATCATTTGTAGCATAAAACTTGTAACACCGAATATTAATATAACATTTGTTATGTAAATTGATTAGAAATTAATACAGTTTTACACTCTTACTAATTGTTTCTATTTTGCTCTAATAAATTTTACTATTAACAGATGATACATTTAATTAAAGTTTCAATCTACAATGCTATTCACTTTTATTCTTGCATTTTGCATGTTGCTGATATACGAGGAGGTATCGAAAAGTAAAGCGCTTCCCAATAAGGACGATACGTTTTTAAAATTAAATAAAATAAAAAAAAACTCTATATAAAAAATAAAACATAATAAATCAGTAAATTAGATATTAAAAATGGTGGAAGGTAATAAAATTGGCTAGCGATACAACCTTGATTCATTTATATTTCGTATATATAGTGCCCATATACATTCCACTAACCACTAGAAAAAATAAAAGTCTGGCTAATGGATCTAACGGTCCGAAGCCAAACAACAACAACAAATCTGGATGCACCAAGCTAGAGCGCTTACAATATGCAGATGATATTTGCATCTATGTAAAAAATACCACCATCGAAGAAGGAATAAAAACTAAACACCTCAGCAAATGATGTAGAAATGTGGTGCCAAAATAGTGGTCTATCGCTGTCAATTAACAAGTCGACTGCATGTATATTCTCAAGAAAAAGGAAAATTACGCAAGAAAACATCAAACTGGGAAGCAACTGTCAAATCGGTAATTACCTAGTTGGGTATTACACTCGATTGAAAATTGCTCTGGAGGGAACATATAAACAAACTAATTCCCAGAACCGAAAAAGCTATCAATGTGCTACGCATGGTGAGTCACATAAATTGGGGAGCCGATCCAAAACGTATCACTGATGATGTATAAAGCATACATAAGGTCCATTATTGACTATGGCTCTATCCTCTACGACCAAGCAGCAAAAACACACTTAGACAAAATAGAAAAGATCCAAAACAAATGCCTTAAAATATCAATGCTCTTAATAGCACACCAACAAACAACTTGCTAGCAGAATGTAGAGAAATGCCCCTTCAATATAGAAGAAAAATTCTAGCAAGCCGAATGATTATTAAATGGTATGCTAAGGGCAGCCAGCTTACGGGAAAAATACACCACTTGCTTATAAGTGACCTTACAAACAAGTATTGGACCAAAAAAAAATCAGTATTGCTGGCAGAAGTATACAGTGACCTTCAAAACTCAAATTCACATAGATAGGCTAAACCCGATTTTTGAAATAAATTCGCACCTGTCAGAAATAAACACTAAATATATCGAAAACCTGCTACCATTTCCAATCCACACTATAAATACAATACTAAACCTAGAGCTCGACCAAGTACAAAAATCCTTACTGCATATATACAGATGGCTCAAAGCAAGAAGATGGTACAGCATGCGCGTTATACGACCCACAAATCAAAACTTGCAAAATGTTAAAATTAAACAGCCATATGTCTATATACACGGCGGAGATGATTGCTATCTTAGAAGCCCTGAAATATATCCTATTAATCCAGCACACTAGGTTTGTTATCTTGTCAGATAGTCAAAGTTGCATAAGAAAGTTAGAACACCTTTATACCACCAAATCAACTGACTACATTTTAAAGGCTATCAATGATTTCCTTGTGGAAATTTCAAAACAATCAAAACACAGAACTTTCTGCTGGATCAAGGGTCATTGCAGACTTAAAGATAATGAATGTGTGGACAGCTTGGCAAAATTTGCTATCGAATACGGGGAAGAAGGACCTTATTTATGTCCGTCAACCGACATTGACATCTACGCGAAGAAAATGTACTTTGAAAAGTGGCAGAAACATTATATAGCAGAGTTGGTAAATTCTACAAACAGCTTCAGCCAGACTTACAGAGCACGCCATGGTTCTACAACACCGATTTCAAAAAAAGAATGGATCCGCATTATCTGTAGACTCAGATTTAACCATTTGCTAGTTCCAGCCTATCTAAACAAAATCAACGTAATAACGAGTTCTTTGTGTGAGTGTGGTGAACTGGGCGATTCAGAACATATGTTGCTGCAATGCCCCTTGAATCTTGCAAAGATAGATGCCTATGTAAGTCATATCTATAAAATGAAAATAGTGCGACTACCATTCAATTTAATAAATTTACTACATGGAAGAAACTTTAACATATACAAATTGTTGATAGACCTGATAAAAGAAATTAGAATAAAAATATAAAATTGTCTGCATCGTATTAGAAATAAGAAATAATAATGTGTAATGTATTTGCGTTTATAACTTTAAAATATTAAATTAAACTCCTTCTGTCTACCCCACTGTGATTATACCTGTGAATCCGTGGTCCGTCTTATGTGTCGAGAAGTGGCCATGATAGACCCCTTGGTCCAAGTGTCCCCGTTTATAATCCCTAGTAAATAGATTTAAAAAAAGTGTAAACAGCTCACAAAAAGAATATCCGTCATATTTAAAACAAACAAAAACACAGAAGCATAGTATGAAAATATATAAATATATAGTGTAAACAGCTCAAAAAAAAAGAATATCTGTCATATTTAAAACAAACAAAAACACAGAAGCATTGTATGAAAATATATAAAAAGTATCACTAAATGTAAACTAATATCTCTTATATATATATATATATATATATATATATATATATATATATATATATATATATATATATATATATATATATATATATATATATATATATATATATATGTATATATGTGTATATATGTATATATCAAAAGAAAAATAGGATACAGATGGGACCCAAACCAAGAAGCCGGAAAAAATGTGCGAATGGTCTGACGACCGCAGCCATGAACAAAGACAACACACACACACACACAAGCTAGAGCGCAGCGCTATGGTAGTGAATTTTCATAAAAAGGTCTTTAATAGCAAATATGTATTTTTTTAATGAAAGCGGGCATTACATTTGGTCACCTATATAGTAAAAACAATCTACTATATTTCATCAAATAAGCTTTTCGACAAAACTCCCAAAAAATTTTTTGCATGAAAATTTTCAATTAATTTTTTCACGAATATCCGAAATCATTGTTTTTAAATCACTTATTCATAACTTTTAATAAGTTATTAAACATTTATGTCGTTCACTTCTGAAACACAGATTACAGGCTGTTCTATTTGAAACAATTGAGTTACGACAGTTTGATTTTTTAAATTCAGTTACTATTTGAGTGCGCCCTGTATAAGGCATCTCGATTTTTTTTATTAAATAATATAAACAAAAACCTCTCTGAAAGCGCCATTTGCATGGGACTCCGATTCCTATTGGTAAGAAAGCCGTATCACAATTTTTGATATATGCCACAAATGTGAAAAGTTACAAAACAATTGAAACAACTTGAAAACAAGTATGCATTACAACTCGATAGAAAATGCAATAATATAAGTAGTGTTCGATTTAAAAAAAGAACATTTGTATCGACAACGACTTATGGGCCACCTGTAATTGTCGAAATAATTTTTATAAGATATAGCTGAAGATACCCTATAATTAACGTATACAATTGTTTCTCGTACCTCGTATCATAACAGTAAGAACGCGCTTTACCGTAGAAGTGCGTCATCCTGTATATATGTAAACAGATCAAACCTGAAACTAACCCCGAATATGGGTCCTAGGGGACCTAGTTCGCGTTCATTTGAACAAATCTTTTTAAAATTCAGGAGTCGTGGTCTCCTCATTAACGAATTTCTTCTACGAGAATTTGCTAAAAATTATAGATAATTAAACCATCAACACTATAACTAAAACAACTGCTAAAGCATCAGAGAAAGGGTCTATTCAAATGAATTTTCCGGAAACATTTTAATAAAATGAAGAACAACGACGGTTGAAACTGAAACTTAAGGACTTGTAAAACACACTTCTTGACACAGCCTGTATATACATTTAGATTTCAAAGAATTCGCTAAAATATGTATGTATGTATATGGAAAAAGAAAATACCTAGAACTATTAACAAGAATAACATTACAAGGCCTATAAAGTATTCCCTCTGATTGAATGAATTGTGTAATAGGGCACTCATATAATAATTGAACTTTGTGTTGCATATGCACATTTGTGTGGGTGTAACGCATTATTATTATTATTATTACGACCACTTGACTCCCTATAAATAATTCTATCAAGTGCAAACATTATTTGACTTAATTATATAATGTACTGTATTTGTTTTTAAGCAATATATACATATACACATGAGTTGAAAGAAATGACTCTCACAGTAAGCACCTCCAGTATTACCATTTCTGTGAGGCTCTAAACCTGCTTTTTTTTAGTGAATTTTCTTTAAAAAAAAATCACTAATGAGGAGATCCCGACCTTTGAATTTTGAATTCTTCAAATGAGCGCTAATTAGGCCCCCTAAAACACATATCTGGAGTCAGTTTCAATTTTTATATGTTTATATATATATATATATATATATATATATATATATATATATATATATATATATATATATATATATATATATATATATATATACATATATATACATATAAAAATGTATCATACCGATAACTCAACAAATAATGGACCGATTTTGATTAAGTTCGGTGAATACCTTCCTTTTGCAAGTGGCTTGCATAAGTTCGTTAACCAGGAAAATCGGCTCCGGTTTTCCCGGAAAATTTTGTGTTTTCCTTCGAAAACATTTATATCTCTAGAAATAATAATGTAAGGGCAACAAAATTTGGTGCACAGGTTTATATTATTATGGGTAAATTACGTACCAAAATTTAGCTCTGCGTGTTAAAAGACAAAAAAGTTATAGGCGCTTAAAGAAAAATAAATTGGGCGTTCCTCAAAATGTCAAAGTCGCGATTTAAAACTTCAAAATTGGCAACATTTAGGCAGAGAACCTGAAAGTAATGCAGGCTATGGAAAGAAAACGATTCAAGAAGAATGTTTTACAAACCCTGAAGTCTTAGCTTCAACCGTCATTGTCATTGATTTTACTAAAATATTTCCAGAAAATTCATTTCAAATAGACCCTTTCTCTGATTCTTTGGCAGTAGTCTTAGCTATAGAGTTTATGGTTTAATTGTATATAATTTTTGTCGAATTTTCTTAAAAAATCAATAGAGGCCAATATATCTGTTATTATACAAGATACGGAAAAAATTGAATACATTAATTATAGGATGTCTTGAGATACATCTTAAAAAGTTATTTCTACAATCACAGGCTGGCCCATAAGTCATTGGTGGTACAAATTTTCTTTTTTATTTATCGAACACGCCTTGTGTTATTGCATTTTTGCATTTTCCATCGAAATATAATGCATGTTTGTAAGAAAAGAAATTCAGGATGCAGCAAGTGCGTGATGGTAGCGAATTTTCATTAAATGCTTCAAATTTGAATAGCTCAATTTGAACACTTTAAGTTTACTTTCAGACATTTTTGTACATTTTAAAACAATAAAGTTATTTTAATGAAACATCACACGTTGTTTCTACTATATAGGTTATACTGGTAACCAAATTTGATGTCAGTTTTCTTAAAAAACACACACATATTTGCTATTAAAAACATTTTTATGAAAATTCACTACCATAACGCACTTGCTGCGTCCAGATTCAATTCCTCTCAGTTTAGAATATAAACATTTTCCTTAACTTTCCTTGCTATTTTCGTGCGTGTTTTATAATCCGATGTAGATTATATAATATTTGAAAGGTGAAAACTGGCATTCCCCTTTTCTCACACCAAACTCTAAGAGCTATTTAATATATAAATTTTAACAGCACCCTGCCCAGCTTAGCTTGCTGCTTTATGTGGTTCCAAAACCTTGATATTAATTTCATCGTGTAGCTGTTAGTTATTGATTTTTCTTCTACAAGTGATTGGAATCTCAACGTTAGACCTTCGTATGGACCAGCACATCAAATCCAATTTCGTCTCCTTACCAGAATCTACGTAGTACTTTGTCTGAAAGACTTATTTTTTGATTGCGGTGTTGAACGGGTTATGTACTGTTAATAAACTTTCTATTATTTGAATGTCATTTTTGTTCGTGACTAACAGAACGTTTGTAAATATTGACGAAAGTTCTCTTATGAATTCTTTGGCATGTCTCTGTCGTGGGGAGTTTTGACACTATTCCAGTGCTCTGTTCCAAGTCCAGTCATTGATGGATCTCATTGTATTACGTTAAGTAGACTGCAAAGCGGCTCAGGAGCTATTAGAAGCCTAAATTCGCCTTCCCTGGCTAATTAGCCTGCCTTATTATTTACGACGTGTGCTGGAACCCACGTTAGTGTTACTTTGTTTTCATTTCTCAGCTCTCTTAGGGTTGTCAGACAGTTCCATACTATGTTTACTTTTCATTGAACCCAGTGCCATACGCGTTACAAACACACAAATAGACAATAAATTCAATAGACAATTTTATTTCCCCATTACCTAACTACACAAATACCTTCAATCCTCTTAATCCTTTAAGTACCGTGACGAAAGCCCCTGACTTAATTGACCGTGACCCGACCCATTACACTGATAACGAAGCAGATAGACGAAACGATGCATACAATTCAAGACTTGCAACGAACTGTCATATCTCTCTTAGGCCTAGGGTTGAACACATTGAGACCTTAGAGACAATCTCCGGCAAGATTTGAGGAGGAGCCAGATTGAGGCCCCGTAATCGAGCTACAACAACCCAACCCACCTTTGTCCACCGCTCTAAGGAGTAGGCAGATTGAGGCCTTAGAGTTTATGTCCTTACATATTTCCTTTACCTCTTGAAAATGGCTTCGAAACAGGAGCCGAAACGTCGAGTTTTAATAAATTCTTGTAGCTGTTCAACCCGAGAACTAAGTATGTCTCATATTAAAGACCACAGAAATCTCTCCAAACATTTAATTCACCTCTACGGGGAGGAACTTTTATATTATACCAAAACTTTCAACAAACTTCTCATCCGCAAATCCCGTCTCCTTTGTAAGCTCACCTTTCTAAAAGTCTGCCGTGATCATCACGTGGTTCCAAAATCTTTTCAACCTAAACATCACACCAAATTACATATCATCTCCAACATTTTAAAACGAACAGGCTTTGCTCTTCTTAGAAATTCCATTCACGAGACAAGACGACACCTTAACACTACCAACACACTGCTTTACGACACGCACATAAAAATAAACTCATTAAAAATAGACCCTACACTTTGGAACACTCTAGATAGACTCTCACAAAGTTAATCAAAACATGCTACACAACAAAAGACGGACGTACAGAAAAGAAAATTACATCTTCTAGACAAAAAAAAATCTCAAACTCACATAATGCCAATCTTACTACATTAGTTCACAACCTTTCAAATTCCAACATAAGTGACGTCGTCATCAAAGTTCTATCCAACGGTTTTAATTTTGCACAAACCCCTAAATTCATCCCAATAGAAAAGATCATTTCTCAATCAGAAGATGCTATAACACACCTGCCGACTGACGAAGCTGAAATTACGAGACGGCATTGCCAGGATATGACGTTCTGCCAAACCTTCACCTTCCAAAGTTTCTTCTCACGAACGACAGTCACTCGGAGACCTAAACCAAAACACAGAAATTATAATCCTACCAGCAGACCAAGGCAACGCTACAATCATACTCGACAAAACAGAATATATACAAAAGATGGACAATATACTAAACAGCACAGACTACAAATAAATCCCTAGCGACAACTCCCAACTCAGTCCTGACCTTAAAAAAGAACTAATTCTCCGCGAAAAATCATCTCGCATCTCTAGAAAATACGGTCTCCCGAAAATCCATAAGCCTAATATTTCCCTTCGCCCTATCGTAAGTGCCTACCTTTCACCCACACACAAACTTGCAAAACATCTAGCCAAAACTCTCCAACCATTGATATAAAACGCTGCATCCCATGTCAAAAACTCCACCCATTTCATTGACCTTCTTCAAAAGAACACCATTTCTCAAAACGACAGCCCTGTTAGCTTTGACATAGTTTCCTTATTCACTAATATACCTCTATCTGAAACCGTTGACATTCTCAAAAATAAACACAATATTTCACACGATACCTTAGCTCTTCTAGAACACTGCACGTCTAACACTTATTTCCTTTTTCAAAACAAATTTTAGAAACAAGTTCGAAGTGATCCAATGGGTTTACCACTCTCTCCTGCATTGGCTTACATATTCATGGTAAACTTCGAGACACAAGCCCTTAATCCATCCCAACTTAAACCAACCTGCCTCTTAAATTCAAAGGGAGATCATTTGGAATCAAAGGGGTACGCGAAATAAATACATTTCTCCTTGAGCAGACCCGGTTATAATCAGTACGTAACCGAATAACCGAACAACCGCACAACCGAAAAACCGAGCACCGAAAGGGGTTGAATTTCAAAAAATACTTTCTTAGTGCTCGTCTGCGTTATAAGAGGATATATATATACCTTAGCTCTTCTAGAACACTGCACGTCTAACACTTATTTCCTTTTTCAAAACAAATTTTAGAAACAAGTTCGAAGTGATCCAATGGGTTTACCACTCTCTCCTGCATTGGCTTACATATTCATGGTAAACTTCGAGACACAAGCCCTTAATCCATCCCAACTTAAACCAACCTGCCTCTTAAATTCAAAGGGAGATCATTTGGAATCAAAGGGGTACGCGAAATAAATACATTTCTCCTTGAGCAGACCCGGTTATAATCAGTACGTAACCGAATAACCGAACAACCGCACAACCGAAAAACCGAGCACCGAAAGGGGTTGAATTTCAAAAAATACTTTCTTAGTGCTCGTCTGCGTTATAAGAGGATATATATATATATATATATATATATATATATATATATATATATATATATATATATATATATAATTATTCTTATTAGTTTATTGACATAAGATTTACAGCGCATCATTTAGCAAAGCAATTTTAAACTTGTGCTTGTCCAGGATGCAATTTTCATAGGTTGTGTTCAAACGGTATTAGCAAAACTTCCAGGACATTGACAAATTAAATTTTGACACGATAGAAACCTCGATTTTTATTCCCCCATTTACTCACTCCATTTATATATATATATATATATATATATATATATATATATATATATATATATATATATATATATATATATATATATATATATATCTGCAAAATGTCAAGTCTTTAGACCCAATAGTTTGTGATGTGCGTTGATATATCAGTCAGTCGGTCAATCAGTTTATTCTTTTAAATACTTGGAAGAAGATACGTTTGTTGTCTCCTCAATCCATTCTTGTTTAGTTTTGTTTCTTTAAAGGCTGAATGACGGCATATAAATTCTCGTTATAACTCTAATTTTCCTAACTGATAAAAGTCTTGTATTATGTCGTCTCTTTGGCCTTCGGTAAACATGTTACATATTTGTTATGAAGTACACAGTGGCTATTGTATCTTCTCCTGCTTTCTTTGACAGGCATTAGGTTCATAGTTTTAGATACTATATAATACTGTCCTTAATGCCTATTTTCTTTGTTTCACATGTTTATTCCTTGATGCCTGTCTTTCCGCTTCTCTCTCTCTCTCTCTCTCTCTCTCTCTCTCTCTGCTTCATCTACAATGAAATCTTCAGGTTGTTTTCGCGGCTCTGCTACACTTATTACATCTTGTAAGCGACTTTATCTCAAAGAATGACCCACTCTTGTATACCATAATTTATAAAATTACCATAGGATAAAAGGGCAGAACATCGTATGCCGTTACTAAATATGTCATTTGGACAGTTAATATCTGCACAAGTATTCTTTCACAGATCTAAGTTGCTCGCCTAATTCAAGAATAATTTCCCCATTTACTGCCTATATCACAAGGAACAACTAGTGAAATCGAAAAGCAATTTCGCGAGCTAGGGTCTGAACTTTTTTTTTATATTTCAACAACACACCACGAGGGCTTACAGCTTAAATACTATCGTACCGTGCGTGTCGACAAGGGGGAAAGAGGCAACTTGTTAATTCTGGACTTGAAGGTTTGGAGGTTCGGATGACAAGGAAAAACATGTGCCACCAAGGAATTCCACAACTTGGAAGTCCTCGGGACAAAAGAGCGGACATAACAAGATGTTCTATGACTGGTGACCTGGACAGTAAAAGGGTGCATTCGCTCTGTTCCCCTGGTAGATCTGTTGGGGGCAGCAGGTGAAGGAACTATGGAAGAAAGCTCATCTGCGAAGTGCCCGTGCAGATATCTATAAAAGAGAGAGAGAGAGAGAGAGAGAGAGAGAGAGAGAGAGAGAGGTCACCAACGGCACGTCGGTGGGCAAAGGATGACTGCCTTTGGGTGAGGGTAGGATCATCGATGAGACGTATAGAGTGTGAATGGAGTCCAGGATAGCGAGTGTAGAAGCGGCAGCGGTACCTCAGATGTGGGAGCAGTATTCGAGGTTTGGCCTTATTTGTGAAGTATATAAGGTATAGAGATTAGCTGGTGAAAAGTATTTGCGAGCCCGGAAGAGAAAATCTAAATTTCCTAGCAGCCGCTTATGCAATTGATTTGGCATGTTGGTGCCAATTGAGATTTCTATCCACAGAAATGCTAACAAGTGAAAAGGACTCATTACTTTGAATAACTTGGTTGTTCATTGTGATGGGTCTAGGGCTGGTTTATCTCTTATGAGATAGAAAGCAAGACTGAGATTTGGTGGAGTTGAATCGTACAAGATTTCTACTTCCCCAGTCTAATATTTTTTGGAAATCCACGGAGACAGAACCCTCCATGTCTGCGATCCTCATCTAATTGGGCTAAAGAGACAGGCTTAGAATATTGTATATTTAAGTGGAGGGTGCTGTCATCCGCGTAACTGTGAACTGGGTTGGATATGCTAGAAAGTAGGTCATTGATGTGGAGAAGAAACAAAGTAGTGGCTAAAGCTGAACCTTAAGGGACTCCCGCATTAATTGAACACAGTTTAGAGGAATGGCCATCCACGACAACAGAAATGCTCTGGTTGGAGAGGAAATTTGCTGTCCAGGTACAGAGTTTTGGTGGGAGGCTATAGGCCAGAAGTTTATTAAGCAGCGCTGCGTGACCAAGGAAATGAGGTCGGCAGTTGATCTGCGCTGACGGAATCAATACGCCTGTCGTGGATTATACTGTGTTTTTCAAGAAATGTTAGTAATTCGGTGTTTATATACTTTTCCATCACTTTGGAGACGACTGAAAGGAGAGAAATTGGCCTGTAGTTGCTAGGAAGCGTTTTGGATCCTTTCTTGGTGACGGGTTGTACTCGACCAGTTTTCCAGTTACTAAGGAATATGCTTCTATTGTAAGATGTCTGAAACAAACGAGTCAGGACAGGAGCAAGTTCTGGTGCGCATTTTTTGAGAACATTTGCTGGGTATTAAGAGAAGAAAGCATCTTTCGTACCTTTTTAGTTTTGAAAATTATATACGTCATTTTATGCGCGACATTTTGGACTGTTGGTGGTTGAACATTTGGAGGTGGGTTGAGCGTAGAATTGCCGGCGAACAACGAGTCAAGAAGTTCAGCCTTGTCCAGGGCGGTAGAAACAATTTCATTCCCTGAAACAAAGGTGGGAACGTGTTCTTGCAGAAATTATTCCCAATATATTTAGCAAGAGTCCAGAAGGGTTTGCTGCCGTTGGCGCTTGAGAGTACTTTGTTTTTGATGTGGTTATTAAACGAGTTTTTTTTTTTGCCTCAGAAAGAATGCGGACATAGCGGTTTCTGGCGTCGTTAAATGCTTTACAGTTTTCTTGACTGTGACTGTGTAGAAGCGTTTTGTGAGCTTTGACATTTTCAAGTCTGTCACAGGATTTAGAGAACTAGAGCTTTTGAGTGGCTGAAGAGGTTTTCTGTGTACGTGGAATAAGTAATTCCATGCCAGCTTGGATAATTTCGGTGACGTTTTGTGAGACATCAGAGGGGTCAGGATGAGAGAAGCAAATAAACGCCCATAGAAATAAGGAAACGTAATCCCGCATTTCGTCCCAGTTCGCGGAGTTGTAGTGCCAAACGATACGTGGGTGTGTTGACTCTGTGACCTCGGGTTGCATTGCGCAGGAAGCAGTGACCAGCCATGGTCTGAGCGACCAAGAGGTGCGGTGACTGATGTCTTATAGTATTCAGGTTTTGTAGTAAGAACGAGATCCAAGGGGTTTGAGCTGTGTGTTGGGATGCAAGGAAAGTAAGTATGTTGCTGAAACATATTAGCTAAAGAGTTTCTGACTGCAAAGGCTTCCGCTGCTCTCCCTTGTGGATCGGTTTTTGAAGATCCTAGCCATTCCTTATTATGGACATTGGAGTCACCAACCTCGGAGGAAGGATATTCAGAAATCAGATGGTCGGTTTTATCAGAAAAGTAGTCGAAGAGCTGGACAAAGTTGTTGTCAGAAGGTGACCGGTAAATGCAACAGATGAATTTAAATGATGTAAATGTTAGATAAGAATGTTACCCAACTAGAACAGGTTTTGTTTTCTGATTAGTGTAGTTTTACACTTCACGGTCATGCTAATAATCAAAATTGTCGCCACTCGTCTAAAGAAAATCCACATTGGATGAGAGAAGAACACACGCAATACCTTGAAAAGGTTAATGTTTGGGCAGGAATAGTTAGAAGTCATGTCATTGGTACCTTTTTTCATTGCTGGCAATGTGAATGGAGATAATTATTTAGCACTATTCAAAAATAATGTCGTGCCACCTTTTCCAAACATATCTTGATTGAACAAATCCACAAGTTCCAGCGAATGTGATATTGTTCCAGCAGGAGGGAGCACCATCACATTACTAAATCAATGTCCAGCAGTACCTCGACTTAATATTTCCAAATTGGTGGATAGAGATACCAAACTAAGCCACGCGTTTGAACTGATATAAGAAGGTGAATAACGATAGCGATGAATCTATATTTTTCACTGTTAATTTTTGCAATAAATTTCAAAACCATAGGATTTTTCAATAGAGAATGAAGAGTTCTTTCAAACGAAATATCACAAGCCCCTACTTCCTAATTAAAATTTTGGGGGTTGCAACTGTCACTCGGAGGGGGTTGAATGTAGAGCTTCAATTTTCACGTTGCAGTATGTCATTTTTGTTATTATAAAGAACTTATTCCTGTCGGCTGTTACACACTTTATATGCTACTGTATTTTTTACCGTTTTTTTCTCTAACTAACTAAATCAAAATAAAAGAGAAAATTAGAAAATGAAATGTTTCATAAGAATTCTACAATGAGCAAGTGAACCAGATTTAAGGAAAATCAGACATCTAATTAAGTGTTTACAGCCTACACCCATTATTGAGGTCTAGCACTTTCTACAATGCGGACATTCATTCAAACTTTTTACGCGAATAGAATTGCCAATTATGATTGACTGTCTTCTTTACAATTAAATATATAATATACGAGTACACTAAGCATTAAAAGTAAATAACAAATCTAAGAAAGTCATGACGAAGCATTATTGTGTTTCTAATATTTTGTAATTTTTTTATACGATAGTTTGTGTTGATATGAACATTTCAGGCCAAAAGAGTGGAATATTACAAATGCAACAGTATACGGAAAACCATAATCTCAATGGTTAATAACTGCCGACAGCATATTTATTCTTTTGTTAATTATCAGCGCAAACATGAGTAAGATAGGGGCTAAATATTGCCGGAAATAAACCAACACGCGTGTAAAAGTTTCATTATCATTAGATAACTATAGGAAATTCCGAAGTTTATGTTAATAATACAAAGATAAACATTGTTATGGCTGCTAAATCGCAAGAATTAATCACAGCATGATTTTTAGTCATACTACGACGCTCCATTGATTTGAAATCCATTGAATTAAGAAAGTTATAAAGTGTGCCAGAAAAAATATTAAGGATTTAAGAAGTAAATTATTATTATTATTATTATTATTACCTTTATTGCTTAAAATTATACAACATGTTTATTCAATAAGTCTAAGACGCGTGGTGAATATTAACATAATTTTATACATAGTTGCATCCAAAACTGCTTGACAACACTCCAAATTCAACAACCTTAAAATTTTGACATTCCAAAAAATTTATTTCCTCTTCCATTTCGTTCTTCTAATGTTTCACCTGATACCTCCATTTACAATTAATACTAATCACTCCATAATAGTTTTCCAACTGCAAACCTTTCTCAACTACCCATATTTTTGACGAAATAGTAAATTTTGTACGAGACCAAAAATGACATTTTAGTTTGACATACTTCAAAACTTTTACTAAGTACTGAGATCGAGAAGAAAATTTTCAGTTTTTGTCGAAAATAAATTATATTTACTTACTACCCGAGAAACAGCTAATTGTTCTCAATTCAAATGTACAAAAAAAGTTCGGAACGCAGCAAGTGCGTTATAGCAGTGAATTTTCATAAGAATTGTAGACTGTTAGTAAGATATATTATTAAAAGTTCGGGATGCAGCAAGTGCGTTATGGTAGTGAATTTTCATAAAAATGCTTTTAATAGCAAATATGTGTTTTTTTCAGAAAGCAGGCATCAAATTTGATTACCAGTATAAGATGTATAGTAAAAACAATGTTCCATGTTTCATCAAAATAACTTTATTGTTTGAAAACGTACAAAAATTTCCGAAAGTAATCTTAAAGTGTAACCGAAAAAATCCGTTTCTTGGTCAACCTTATAGGTTAATAGCAAATTGGGCTTTTCAAATATGAAGCATTTAATTAAAATTCGCTACCATAACGCACTTGCTGCGTCCAGAATTTCTTTACTTACAAACATGCATTATATTTCGATAAAATTTATTGCTAAGACTACTGCCAAGCATCAAAGAAAGGGTCTATTTGAAATGCATTTTCTGGAAATATTTTAATAAAATGAAGGTAAATGACGGTTGAAACTAAGACTTCAGGGTTTGTAAAACATTCTTCTTGAGACATTTTCTTTCCATAGCCCGTATTAGATTCAAGTTCTTTGCCTAAATGTTGCCAATTTTGACGTTTTAAATTGTCACTTTGACGTTTTGAGGAAAACCCCAATTCATTTTTCTTTGAATGCCCATAACTTTTTTTGTCTTGTGACCTGCAGCGCTAAATTAACCTATAGCGATATAAAACGGTGTACCAAATTTGGTTGCCCTTACTTTGTTATTTCCGGAGATATGAATTTTTTTCTAAAGATAACACAAATTTTCCGGGAAAACCTCGGCCGATTTTCCTGGATAACGAACTTATCCAATCCACTTGCAAAAGGAAGGCATTTACCAAATTTTATTAAAATCGGCCTATTATTTTTTGAGTTATCGGTGTGATACATATATATATATATATATATATATATATATATATATATATATATATATATATATATATATATATATATATATAATTTCAACAACACACCACGAGTGCTTACTTCCTAAATACTATCGTACCGTGGGTGTCGACAAGGATGAAAGTGGCAACTTGTTAATTTTGGACTTGATGGTTTGGAGTTCCACAACTTGGAAGTCCTCAGGACAAAAGAGCGGACATAACAAGATGTCCTATGTCTGGTGACCTGGACAGTAAAAGGGTGCATTCGCTCTGTTCCCCTGGTAGATCTGTTGGGGGCAGCAGGTGGAGGAACTATTGAAGAAAGCTCCTCTGAGCAGTGCCCGTGCAGATATCTATAAAAGAGAGAGAGGTCACCAACGGCACGTCGGTGGGCAAGGGATGGCAGTCTTTGTGTGAGGGTAGGGTCACCGATGAGATGTATAGCTCTCTTCTAAAGGGAGTCCAGGATAGCGAGTGTAGAAGCGGCAGCAGCACCCCAGATGTGGGAGCAGTATTCGAGGTTTGGCCTTATTTGTGAAGTATATAAGGTATAGAGATTAGCTGGTGAAAAGTATTTGCGAGCCCGGAAGAGGAAACCTAATTTCTTAGCAACCGCTTCTGCAAATGATTGCAATTGCAATTGGTGCCAATTGAGATTTCAATCCACAGAAATGCCAGCAAGTGAAAAGGACTCATTACTTTGAACAACTTGGTTGTTCATTGTGATGGGTCTAGGGCTGGTGTATCTCTTATGAGAAAGAAAGCAAGAATGCGATTTGGTCGGGTTGAATTGTACAAGATTTCTACTTCCCCAGTCTAATATTTTTTGGAGATCCACGGAGACTGAACCCTCCATGAGTCTGCGATCCTCATCTAATTGGGCTAAAGAGACAGGCTTAGAATATTGTATATTTGAGTGGAGGGTGCTGTCGTCCGCATAACTGCGAACTGGGTTGGATGTGCTAGAGAGGAGGTCATTGATGTGGAGAAGAAACAAAGTGGGGGCTAAATCTGAACCTCGAGGAACTCCTGCATTAATTGGATATAGTTTAGAGGAATGGCCATCCACGACAACAGAAATGCTCCGGTTGCAGAGGAAATATGCTGTCCAGGTGGTAGGCCATAGGCGGGAAGTTTATTAAGCAGCGCTGCGTGCCAGACCTGGTAGAATGCTTTGGATATGTCTAGAGCGACAATCTGGGATTCACCGTGTAGTTCCATAGACCTGGACCAAGAATGGGTGACAAAGGAAAGGAGGTGGATTTTGAGCAAATTTGATTGGTACCTTCCTTTTGCAAGTCGTTAAGTTCGTTAGCCAGAAAAATCTTATCAGTTTAAATAGATTTAAGAATGCTTTGTTTGACTTAGTCGGATTCCCCCGGTCCATGCCAGTTCTGTGCTTTGATTTAATATATCGAATTTCGACCACCACACAAGCCCACTAGCTTATAACTAATAACCGATCCGATTACGTGACTAGGTACTTAGCGATTTTAAGTGAAGTTTCTTTTTAAAAAAATCACTAATGAGAAGGTCCCGACTTGAATTTTGAACAAATTTCTTCAAATAAGCGCAAACTACGACCCCTAGAACCCATATCCGGGGCTAGTTCCAATTTTATATGTTTATGAATATATATATATATATATATATATATATATATATTTATATATTTGTGTGTGTGTGTGTGTGTGTATGTATCACACCGATAACTCAAAAAAGAATCAAATTTCGTATGCGTGTTTGTATCATAAATAGTAACCCACGTACGAAAATTTAGGTCTGTTTGTTAAAAGACAAAAAAGTTATAGGCATTTAAATAAAATTGGGGTTTTCCTGAAAACGTCAAAGTCGCGATTTTAAACGTCAAAATTTGCAATATTTAGGCAAAGAACCTGAAACAAATACGGATAACGTAAAGAAAATGTCCCTGCAAACCCTTCAGTTTCCGCTTTAACCGTCATTGTCTTTCATTTTACTAAAATATTTCCAAAAAATTCATTTCAAATAAAAAATAGCTTTCTCTGATGATTTGGCTGTCGGTTTAGTTAAGTTGATGCTTTGGCAGTAGGTTTTGTTAAGTTTTTGGTTTAACGGTCTATAATTTTTGGCTAATTTCGTAGAAAAAATTCGTTAATGAGGAGACCGCGACTTTTGAATTTTGAAAAGATTTCTACAAATGAGCGCCAAATAGGCCCCCTAGAATCCATATCCGGGTTTACTTTCAGTTTTTATCCATTTACATATATACAGGCTGACGCATTTCTACGGTAAAGCTCAATATAATTATTATTATACAAGATACGAGAAAAAATTGTATACGTTAATTATAGGGTGTCTTAAGCTGCATCTTATAGAAATATTTTGACAATCACAGGTGGTCGATAAGTCGTTGGTGATCCCATTACTTGTTTTTTCGAACACCTTTATATTATTGCATTTTTGCATAATTTTTTTTTATCCAAATACGATGTACGTTTGTAAGAAAAAGATCGAGACGCAGTAAGTGCGTTTTGGTATCGAATTTTCAATTTTCAGTAACTCAACTTGCAATTAACCTAAGTTTATGTACAATAAGTAATGTTGATAAAATAGGGTACATTGTTTCTACTATATAGGCTATACCGGTACCCAGATTGATACCTGCTTGCCTTAGAAAGACATAATATTTGCTATTAAAAACATTTAAATGAAAATTCACTTCCATAACGCACTTGCTGCGTCCACACTTTTAATATTTTCATCTATCTCTCGCAGTTTTACAGAAAATGTGATAGGACCTGATATCTTGAAAACCCTGTACATAAGTAACTCTATTTTAGTTGCATATTGATATTATTTACTTAGTAATAACTTGCACAAATAAAAATAAAAGCTTAGATAGACATTAAATTATGTTTTTGATGTTTCTTAAACGTCGGATAGGCATTGATAAATATTTTCTATAAAAAAATCACACATCTCCTTAATTTTCAATATATTTTTTTATTTGGCAGAATTATATTCGCAAAAATATAACACGAAGTACACCTCCAATCCTATCGAAATTTACAAACAGAAAGCAGTAACCATTTAAAAACTGTCAACAATTATAAAAAAAAACAATTGCAGGTAGGTATACGCTTTTTTAATAACAAATATTGTGCACTCACCTTGATTGTCTAATTTAGACCACACAATTTAATCCATAAGTCTATACTAAGCACTAAGTTACAAACATTAGCCACTATATAACACTTTCACTGCCGATAAATATATTTTTATGAATTAAAAAGCTTATATGTTATGATACATATTTTTTTATCCACTGGAATTATAAAGCGAGAAGCGCTCAGTTTTAAAATGCGCGCATCACAAAGCCATTCGCAGTTAAAGACAACACACTAGTCTAGTTGTTAAGTTCAATGTTGCCAAATCCACGGAAAATTCTTTACACTAGCGAGTTAACCAAATTTTGGAGGGAATATATAATTTTTGTAAACTGGTTCATATGAACGGAACCGCTTTTAGTTGTAAAATAAGAAACAGCCTTATAATAAAATTAATTGATAAATTTGTGTTTCTGGTCAGGTGTAAACAGATAAAAAAGTTCGAGACGCAGCAAGTGCGTTATGGTAGTGAATTTTTATTAAATCCTTCAAATTTGAATAACTCAATTTTATATACACTTAGACAGTTGAGTTTTCGTGTGTGGCAAGGTCTTTCTCAAGGCAACGTATCCACTAAATTTCATTAAAATAGCTTTGTAATTTTTGGAAAAAATTTTTTTTTCGAGAGAAAACTCAAAATTTAAATAACTCAATTTTCTATAAACACAGAAAGTTGATTTTTGGTATCTAGTAAGGTCTTTCCCGAGGCTATATACGCACCAAATTTCATTAAAATAGATTTGTAATTTTCGGAGAAAAATGTTTTTTTCGAAAGAAAACTCGAAACTTTCTTGGAAAACCTTGTTCGATTTTCTTGGCTAACGAACTCATCCAAGCGATTAATAAAAGAAAGGCACTTGCCAAGTTTTATCGAAATCGGTTAGTTATTTTTTGAGTTGGCGGTTGGATATATATATATATATATATATATATATATATATATATATATATATATATATATATATATATATATATATATATATATATATATATAAACATATAAAAATTGAAACTGACCCCGGATTTGGGTTCTAGGGGTCCTAGTTCGCGTTCATTTGAAAAAATTTTTGCAAAGTCTCACCATCGATACCTCCCTATTAGTGAATTTTTTTAAATAAAAATTCTTTAAACAAGAGGGAAAAAACGGCAATTTCTAGATTAACCCAGAACTACCCCCATATTCATAAACTACATGAAAAATATTGTAGTTTCTAACCCCCAAAAACTTACGGGACCCGTAGCGAATAGGGGTGCTGGGCGGGCAAGAAAATTAAAAGAAAATATGCATACAAGATGCGAAAAACCAACTTACTCGGACTTCTATAAGCTGTCTTTTTACATTTCGCAGTCATACCTTATTTTAATCTTGTTTACCCTGCACAGTACCCTTATTTGACTGGCGTCCCGTATCTCTCTTAGCCGTTGTAACCACAACAATTATTTGGCGGTTTATGCGTACAAAGAGGGTTCGATGCAAGTTTCAAAAAAAAATTGAAAGAGGAAATTGCGCTACCCTCTCATTCCTCGTTTGCCCAAAGAAACCCGAGGTGAGGGGAGAGAAAACCGCATTAGAATTCATCTCCGCAGAAGTTCCGTGGAAGAAGAAATTAAAAATCCAGCGGAAGGGAAAACTGTATCACAATACACCCTTGCAGATATTCAGGAAAAGGATAAACTGCCTACTAACTGCCCCCACACCGACCGACCACCTTACTCACCCCTGGAAATAACCACAAGGTAAAAATAGTATCAACGTGCACGTTAAAAACTTTGTCTATCAGCAGTTGGGGTATCTAAAACTGGCCATGGAATAATCTGCAAAATAGCCTAAAAATAAGAAGGGTGAATTTTTTAAAGAAGTCGGGCAAAATTATACACGCACGTATGACGTATAGTAAAAATTGTCCATCATATTTTTTAATGATAATTAGCTGTCCAGTGTTATTTGTTAAAAAAATGCCCTGAAGGACACCTGGGCGAGAAGCGAGTATCCTTTGTTTCCATCCTTAATAATAAGTAAGAACACAAACATTTATATTTTGACAAAATTGATATGTTAGAAGATAAATATTGCTTATGCTATAGCCATTTAGAAATAGTCATACTCTGTAAGAGCTTACACATAAATGTACGTCTATCGCTTTAACCCTCCCTAGTGCTGTAAATATTGATATCCGTGCTGCAAATTATAAATATATTTGAAGGAGAATCGCTTTTTATAACAATGTATAGATATAACAATGGTACAAATTTACTGCAGAGTTTTGTGGCCAATGGACGTAATGTCCGAAGCCAATTCCATTCACACATACACACACATTTTTTAATGATAATAATAAATCTTTTTGGTATATAAATGATAAAATCCTTATTAAAATAAATATAGTTTGAGCTGCTAAAAATTACCATTTCTTGAGTGCAAAAAAATTAACCTAAAAAAATTAATACATCATGCTAAAACTATTTATATAGAATGAAATATCTAACAATGTTATTGATACCTAACATAGACCTACAGTAAATAACCGCATAAAACCACAACATTTTAATGACAATCGTAAACTAGACCTTTTTGAAGCTTTAGAAGTCAAAAAGCACACACAGGAAAATAGCTGCCCTATTCTAAATGAGCAAAGTGATTTAATGAATTCCCCTTTCTTGGATATTCTTATTCCTAATTAAATAAATCAAACAAAATAAATCTCACTATTTTTTCAAAAAAGTTGTGTTACGATAATGAATTGATGTATGTCGATATTTTCATTGTATATAATAGAGTCTACTTTATTACTGTTATTGTTTAGTTATTTTATTGATGTAACTGTTATTATAATTATTACTGTTATATGTTAGTTCTATCTTTATGTTAATTATAGACAAACATTACGTAGACATTTTAAAGGGCTCGTCCGTCATTTGTGTTATTTTTTTATTTTCAATTTGAAATAATTTTTTAATCAAAACCTCATATCATAACAACAGATCTTTATTTGCAGTTGTCCTGAGTTCGTTATAATTCAATTTTTATCTGTCTGAGGATGCTGTGAAGCCGCGAAACCGGTTACAGAAACGTTGAAGAACATCCTAGAACATCTAGCATTCAGAAGGGCTACTTGCTTTAGTTATCTTACGCGCTGGCTACGTCCTTCAGAGACGAAACCCAACAGTGAAGCCAGAGAAGTAATCTCCAAGTCTATATGTAGTATGGACCAGTTTCACCAAGTAAGGGCAACAACAATGAATTAATATAATTTTAACATATTACCAATTAAATAAACACTTTAACCTCGCGCTATCTAGATTTCCATTTAGAAACGTTATCAGTTCACTCACCCATCCTAAAAGACTCGAAAGTATATTTTCACATATTGGGCATCTAAAGAAAATATGTTCAACAGATTGCACTTAAGTACACTTTGGGGGAACCGAGTTCTTCATAACATATTTTTAAAGACCTGACGATCGTTCCAACAACAAGGTTAGCATCGTCAGAAGATATATATATATATATATATATATATATATATATATATATATATATATATATATATATATATATATATATATATATATAATATTATACGCTAACCATGCCCGTCAAACCATCATCTGGTCTTTAAAAACGTGTTCTGGAGAATTGAGTTTTTAAAAGTGTACCTATCAGTGCTCATCACAGGTTCTAGTCTTGAACTAGAGATTCAATTTGACAAGACAATGATTAGAGGGGGGAGGCTGGCCATGCAGCCTTTGTCACTGTGACCTTTAAGGTCTACTGTGACACTCGCATGCAAATCTCTAGAGCACCATGTCCAGTTTTCTCCCTTTATTAGGCTCCCAGTTTTTCGACAGATGACGTCTTTAAAGTGTCTATGTGATGTATGTGAATATTTAACATGAAAGTAGACTCAACATAATGACGTCATCGGTCATTTTTATTATATTTATATTCTTCTAAATAACTTTTTGATCAAAACATACCAACGAGTTTTTATTTACATAGTTGTCAATAATACGTATAAATAAATTCATTTTTTTTTCTGTCTGATGATGCTGTCAAGCAGCGAAACCGGATACAGAGACGCAAACCAAAACTTGTGAAGCCAGAGAAGAAGTCTCTACATCTGTATTTGGTTTACAAAGAATCTCAACATGGAATTGTCCTGTGTAAAACTTTATTTTGAAAAAAACATAGAGTTGTTTTTGAAATCTGGGGAGAAATCTGCAGATACATCTGGCAACCTTGTGTGGTAATGGGTAGGCATGGGTAGTGCACAGAGCTCATAATGAGTGGAGCAATCACTGAAAGTACGGCACCGCGGGACGGGTATGGCACGGTTGGGTAAGGATAATGTCGATTCGCCGTGGTTTTGTTACTGCTAATGTTGGACCCTCACGGAAGTCGGGCTTCCGTTCTGCTGATATGTAGAATAAAAAAAGCCAGCCGTATGTAGTTCACTTTGTACCCATATTTATCTAACACAAAAACAATACATCAAATTGAAAATGGATACAGCTGTAATGATATTGTTGTGGATCCGATTACACAATTTTTGTATAATTATTTTGCATTTTGTGATTCGCTTTAAGTAAATTCTCTTAAAAAAAATCACTAACGACGAGATCGCGACTTTCGAATTTTGAAAACACTTCCCCTAATGAGCGCGAACTAGGCCCCCTAGAACACATATCTGGGATCAGTTTCAATTTTTATAAGCTTATATATATATATATATATATATATATATATATATATATATATATATATATATATATATATATATATATAATATATATATATATATATATATATATATATATATATATATATATATATATATATATATATATATATATATAATTAGGTTTTTGTGACGGTAATATTATTATATCTTAAAAATTGTGAGATAGCCGTCAGTTGGAATAAAAACTCTTTACAAACATTACAGAAAAGAACTTGTGCATTGTCTGAACATAATCTCGACACTGGCCACAATATAAATTTTAGTAATGTTGCTATTAGTGAATTTTCTTTAAAAAATCACTAATGAGGATATCCCGACTTTTGAATTGTGAACAAATTTCCTCAAATGAGCGCTAATTAGGCCCCCTAGAACACATATCCGGGGTCAGTTTCAATTTATATATATATATATATATATATATATATATATATATATATATATATATATATATATATATATATGTATGTATATGTATGTATCACACCGATAACTCAAAAACTAATGGGCCGATTTTGATTAAATTTGATGAATACCTTCCTTTTGCAAGTTAAGTTCGTTAGCCAGGAAAATCCGTCGATGTTTTTCCGGAAAATTTTGTGTTTTCTTTCGAAAAAAATTTATTTATATCCCTGGAAGTAACAAAGTAAAGACAACCAAATTTGGTACGCGGATCTATATCATTATAGGTAAGTTAGCTACCAAAATTTAGCTCTGTAGGTTAAAGGACAAAAAAGTTACAGGCATTTAAGAAAAAATATTTGGGTTTTCCACAAAACGTCAAAGTCGCGATTTAAAACGTCAAAATTGGTAATATTTAGGCAATGGACCTGAAAATAATATGAGCTATGGAAAGAAAAGGTCTCAAGAAGAATGTTTTACAAAGCCTGAAGTCTTAGTTTCAATCGTCATTGTCCTTCATTTTACTAAAATATTCCCAAAAAATTCATTTCAAATAGACCCTTTCTCTGATGCTTTGGCAATAATGTTGGCTATAGAGTGTATCATTTAATGGTGTATATATATATATATATATATATATATATATATATATATATATATATATATATATATATATATATATATGTATATATATATATATATATATATATATATATATATATATATATATATATATATATATATATAATTTTTGTCGAATTTTCGTAAAAAATCATTAAAGTTCAATATATCCGTTATTATGCAAGATAAGAAAAAAATGTATACATTAGTTATAGGGTGTCTTGAGCTACATCTTAAAAAATATTTCTACAATTACGGGGTGGCGCATAAGTCGTTGGTGATTCAAATTTTCTTTTTTTTTTAATCTAACACGCCTTATGTTATTGCATTTTTGCATTTTCCATCGAAATATAATACATCTTTGTAAGAAAAGAAATTCGGGACGCAGCAAGTGCGTTATGGTAGCGAATTTTCATTAAATGCTTCAAATTTGAATAGCTCAATTTGCTATTAACCTATAAGGTTGACCAAGAAACCAGTTTTTTCAGGAACACTTTAAGTGGAAATCGTGAATCAGACACCCCTCTCGTATAGTTTTCGCTGATATCCCTTGTTTAGGAACAATCTTGTCAGACAAAGAGATGTTTTTCTAGCAACTGATAACGCTACTCGAAATAGACGTCAAACTCAGAGAAAAAATATTTCCATAGGTCCAGCTTGCAAATTATAAACACTCAAAATTTTGATTCCAGTTAGAGCACCTCCGTAGGCTTGTCTATCGCTACGAATGCTATGAAAGCCATTGGTACTAACTTGTAGCTTTATTATAAAAGCAATGTTTCATACAGACTTGGAGACTACTTCTCTGGCTTCACTGTTGGGTTTCGTTTCTGTAGGTGAAGGGCGTAGGCTAACTGGAGCAAGAGGCCCTTATGAATTATAGATGTTCTCGGATGTTCTTCAACGTTTTTGTGATAGTTTCGCTGCTTGACCGCATCCTTAGACAGATAAAAATTGAATTAGTACGAAATCGTGACAACTACAAATAAAGATCTGTTGCGACGTTATGATGTTTTGATCAAAAATTTCATCAAGTTGAAAATAAAATGAAACATAGATGACAGATAAGGCTTTCAAAATGTCTACGTGATGTATGTCATTATTTAACATAAAAATGCCTATGACAACTATAATAACAGCTACAACAATAAAATAACTAAACAATAACAGTAATAAAGCAGACTCTTTACAATGAAAGTATCGACATACATCAACTCATTACCTTATTACAACTTTTTTGAAAGAATAGTTAAAATTATTTTCTTTGACTTATTTAATTAGGAAGAAGAATATCCAAGAAAGGGGAATTCATTAAATCAGTTTGCTCATTTAAAACAAGGCAGATATTGCGGTGTGTGTGCTTAAAAAAGTCTAGTTTACGTTTGTCATTACAAAAGTGTAGTGGTCTATGTTCCGTATCAATAATATGTTTTGCAAATGTAGATTTGTCAGCCTGGTTATTTCTAAATGTAGAAATATGTTCTTTGTATCGGGTGTTCAAATTTCTAGAAGTTTAGCCTATGTAGATTGCGTTACAATGTGGAGAAGCTAATTTATACACCCCAGCTTTTGTCAAAAACAAGTTTTTCTTTCGCCTTAAATAGCAAATCACGCGTCGTGTTGTAATATTTAAAAGCTACCTTTGTATTTGTACAGGTATTTAAAATTTTTGAAATGTTTTCTGAAATGATTCCAAAATTACTTATCGAAACATACCTGTTGTCTTTTTTGTCTCTAACATTTGGATAAATTAAAATGATCGCTAATTTGTATTCTTTTCTCTCCATCATTTTATATATTATTTTAATAGAGTAGCCATTATTAAATGCTATTTGCTTAATTATTGAAATTTCTTTTTCAAAATTGTTTTGTGACATATGTATTGAAAATGCACGATATATCATAGAATATAAATTTTATCATTAAATTTAAAATAGTTTTGTTTTATAAATTCGTTAAAAAGATTCATTATTTCTTGCCTTTTTATGACATTTACGGTCTTTTCTATTAAAACGTTTTCTTATAGAGGTAAACATTCTCTATGAGGTATCTTAGAATACATGCTACAAACATCAAACGAGACTTTACTATTTGTAGGAATAATTAAGTTATTTAATTTTTGTGTTAGTTTTATAAGAATTCCTAACTGAATATTTTGGAATGTAATTGTAATAAGTTAAACCAGTTTGCTCGCCATCTTATGATTAGGTGTATTAACATAGCTAACTACTGCCCTCACTGCAATATTTTGCTTGTGAATCTTTAACATAAAATATTAGAAAATGATTTAGTTTTTACTAAAGCTGATAAAGGAAATACAACTGTAGCTATAAGTAGGGACGCACACAACATTAAAATTAATGATTTTATTACTACAGAAAATTTAACAAAAAACAGAAGAGACCCAACAAACGCATTTCAGACAACACTAAAAAAATGACTAAAAATATATCTCTGTTTAGTCAACAAGAAAAGGAATATCTTTTATATAGAAGCCCACAACCAACAAAAATGTATGACTACCTGAAAATTCACAAGCCAAATATTCCGGTGGTTAGTCCGTTGTCACCTTTATTAGCCAACATATTAATGGAAAACTTAGAAAATAAAGTTTTAACATCAGAACTTTCTCATAATATTGTCTTTTGGTACAGATACGTAGATGATATTTTAGCATGTTTTTAAGGTAGCCCTACATAATTAAATGAATCTTTAAATTTTATTAATAACCTTCACACAAATATTAAATTTACTTTAGAAGAAGAAGCTAACAGTTGTATAAATTTTTTAGACATAACGATTAGAAAGTTGGAAAATAATGGATTTGACTTTTCAATATATAGGAAACCAACTTACACTGACACAACCATACCATACGATTCATGTCACCCTTTTTCACAAAAGCTGTCAGCCTATCATTCTGTGATACATCATGCATTTTCAATACCTATGTCACAAAACAATTTTGAAAAACAATTTTCAATAATTAAGCAAATAGCATTTAATAATTGCTACTCTGTTAAAATAATAGATAAAATGATCGAGAGAAAAGAATACAAATTAGCGATTAATTTAATTTAAAACAGGTATGTTTCGATAACTTATTTTGGAACCATTTCAGAAATCATTTCAAAAATTTTAAGTATCTGTACAAATACAAAGGTAGCTTTCAAATCTTACAGCACGACGCGTGATTTGCTATTTAACCCGAAAGAAAAATCTTGTTTTTGACAAAATCTGGAGTTTATAAATTAGCTTGTACACATTGTAACGCAATCTATATAGGTCAAACTTCTAGAAACTTCAACACCCGATACAAAGAACATATTTCTGCATTTAGAAATAACCACGCTGACAAATCTACATTTGCAAAACATATTATTGATACGGAACATAGACCACTACATTTTTCTAATGGCAAACTTAAACTAGACTTTTTTGAAGCTTTAGAAGTCAAAAAGCACACACACACAACAATACCTGCCTTGTTTTAAATGAGCAAACTTATCTAATGAATTCCCCTTTCTTGGATATTCTTCTTCCTAATTAAATAAATCAAAGAAAATAAATTTAACTATTCTGTCAAAAAAGTGGTAATAAGATAATGAGTTGACGTATGTCGATATTTTCATTGTAAATTCTGCTTTATTACTGTTACTGTTTAGTTATTTTATTGTTGTAGCTGTTATTATAATTATGATAGGCTAGTTCTATTTTCATGTTAAATATTGACATACATCACGTAGACATTTTGAAATCCTTATCCGTCATCTGTGTTTCATTTTATTTTCAATTCGATGGATTTTTTGATCAAAACATCATAACATAGCAACATATCTTTATTTATAGTTGTCATGATTTCGTACTAATTCAATTTTTATCTATCTGAGGATGCTGTCAAGCAGCGAAACTAGTCACAGAAACGTTGAAGAACATCCGAGAACATCTAGAATTCATAAGGGCTACTTGCTCCAGTTAGCTTACGTGCTGGTTACGCCCTTCACCTACAGAAACGAAACCCAACAGTGAAGCCAGAGAAGTAATCTCCAAGTCTGTAGGTAGTATGGACCAGTTTCACCAACTAAGGGCAACAACAATCAATGAACATTGTTTCAGATGAAAGGCACAAGATGTTTTTATATAGGTGTTAATTAATGTAGGTCAATATCTTTTCACAGTCCTAGGTAGACCACCCCCCCACCCCCCACTTTTCAATGATCGCACTCCGCTATTGTAAAAGGATTGCTATATATTAGTAGATAGTATAACACTCTTATTCAAGGTATTTCAGGAAGCAAAAACTATGTTTTATTTTAGTTTCGGGAATAAGTCGATGTCCGGGGATTCATGTTTGAGCTCTGTGGAGCATGAGACAGCAATTGCCACTCGTACTTCTTCAGTAAATCACTTCACCACCTGCCAACTGTCGACCTGCATTGTCGTGCTACAGCAAAATAAACAATTATGCTGTGGTTATGCAGAATGAGTGGCATATTCTCGGCAAGGTCCGTCAGTTATTGTGCATTGTTTTGCGTAATTTTTGCAAAAAGTTACAGTGGTACACCATGGGGTGATGATTCCTTGGTCGTCACAAGCAAAAATAATTATTTACCTTGCGCTCGTGGAAATATTTTGGATCGCGTTGTGAATGGTCTTCTTTCCTCATTCAACTGCAAATTTAATTCTGGTTCGAAGCCTCTATAATCCACGTTTCATCTGTAGCAATAATTCGACCAACGTAGTCAAACATATGCTTCAATAGTTTTATGGTATTTATTTATTTATTTATTTGTTTGTTTATTTGTGTAAATTATACAGTACGCTAATACAATAAGTCAAAGACTTGTGCTGTACAGTAACGTAATTTAATATAAAATATTATATCCAAAATTGCTTGACAGTAAGAATCCAAATTTCACACTTCAAATTTTGACATACCAAATCAAATTTCTTTTTGCTTCCAATTTTTTCCATCTGATACCATAACCGTTGCCTTCATTTGCAGCAAATCCTCAGATCTTTATTCTACTTTTCCATTTACAATTCATTAAAAATAGCAACGTCAAACTCTAGTGTCATTTTTGGTCTTAAATAAAATTGATTATCTTGGCAAAAATATGGATATTTTAGGATGAATTGTAAATGGAAAAGCAGAATAAATATAAGAAGATTTGTTGTAAATGAAGACAATGGTTAAGGCATCAGATGGAAAAATTGGAAGCAAAAAGAAATTTTATTTGGTATGTCAAAATTTGAAGTGCGACATTTGGATTCTTACTGACAAGCAATTTTGGATATAACATATTTTAAATTACGTTACTGTACAGCACAAGTCTTTGACACAAATAAATAAATAAATATCCATATTTTTGCCAAAATATTCAATTTTATTTAAGACCAAAAATGACACTAGAGTTTGTCACATAATTTTATGTTATGTATGCCTGAACGTTTCTGTTTCTGTTCAGCAGTCAAACGCTGAGGCATGCGAGCAAATACTAAGGATATCAATATAAGATTTATATATTCCTCGTCTCACCAGAAACATACACACATTAAAAATGTATTTCTTGTCTTTGAGATTGTACTAGTGATTTCCGAAAAGCTGTGCCTTGTGTTAGCGTTTTGAGTGAAACGAGTATTATGTATTTTACAGATTCTACATCCATATATTAGTGGATAAATCCATGTAAGGCTAGATGTATTCTCGCCACAATTAGAACCGAGAACATCTTGTCTTACATACTTTGTCCCTATATTAGGGTGGCTGACAATTTACTAAATTGTTAGTTGATTCTATACAGACTCTATTTTTTAACACTTTGTGTTATTTGGAGCTGGTGTGACAACATGCTACTTGGTTCCGCAACTAGATGGCGGCACGTTGCTTCGTGTCTTACCACTCACTTAGTGTTGGAAGGCTGGCCAGCATAGCCGTATTACTTTATAGGTGTATTTTCGCTACAATTAGTATGCCGTACTAAAGAGCTCTAATTAGAGCGAAACCGGTCTACGGTTCTAATTGTGGCGAGAATACATCTAGCCTTACATACTTTGTCCCTATATTAGGGTAGAAATGGGACAGGGCTGGCAATTTACTTTAACACTTTGTGTTCTTTGGAGCTGGCGTGACAACATACTACTTGGCTCCGCAACTAGGTGGCGGCACGTTGCTTCTTGTCTTACCACTCACTTAGTGTTGGAAAGCTGGCTACCATAGCCGTATTACTTTATAGGTGTATTTTCGCTACAATTAGTATGCCGTACTGAAGAGCTCTAATTAGAGCGAAACCGGTCTACGGTTCTAATTGTGGCGAGAATACATCTAGCCTTACATACTTTGTCCCTATATTAGGGTAGAAATGGGACAGGCCTGGGAATTTACTAAATTGGTAGTTGATTGTATACAATCTTTATTTTTAAACACTTTGTGTTATTTGGAGCTGGCGTGACAACATACTACTTGGTTCCGCAACTAGGTGGCGTCACGTTGCTTCGTGTCTTACCACTCACTTAGGAATAAATCCATATAACAGAAATTGAACAGTCTCAGTGCCCAAACATTGCTTTTTTTCAATCATATAAATACCGACACAAACCACTATGTAATTTGACGACATTCAATAAAAAAGTTGGTATGGCAATTTTTTTCTACCATTAATAGATCGTATCCAATAAATGAACTACAGTACAATAATTTTCCTAATTTTTTAAATATGAATAAATTTCACATATCTATTATATAGACAAGCAGTTGTTTGAACATTGTGAGATGTTGGAGCTACCGTGACAACATACTACCTGGTCCAGCGCCGAAATAGCGACGCTGTCGTACATCTCAGAATGTTCTAGGAGGCTCGCTGTAATTAGTATAGCGCACTGACAACCTCTAATAAGAGCGAAAAATAAGAGCGAGCGATTCTAATTATGGTGAGAATGGATCTTGCCCTACATACATTGTGCCGGTATTAGGGAAGAAACGACCAGGATTGTTGGTTGGTTATACACAGTCTCTATTTATAACATTTTGTGTTTGTTGCAGTTGCCGTGACAACATACTACCTGGTTCCGCACCGAGATGGCGACCCTGTCGTACATCTCAGAGTATTCTAGGAGGCTGGATACCTTAGCCGAAATTACTTTAGTCGTATTATCGCTGTAATTACTATAGCGCACTTACGAGCTCTAATAAGAGCGAAACCGGTACGCGTTTCTAATTATGTTGAGAATGCACCTTAGATTAGATTAGATTTTATTGTGAGTGCGCTATTCCAGTCCCTCCACCGCGACCTTAGGTCTATTGTAGCTCACTTCTAATTATTTAGATTTCACCCATCAATTCCAGCTCCCTGAGGAAGTCGATTTTTTTCTTGAGGGTGAAAGTTTGTTTGGCAGGTGTACTGCCATCTGAGTGAAGTCGCTTGCCCGTTTCGAAGCTCAAAAAGCCGACATCCGTCAGTGTTTGCCTCGAGGCGGTATCATGAAGTCCCGCTCTCGAGCAGCATCTAATCTCCAGTTGTAATCCACCCCTAGAGATATCAGCTGCCCTCAGGCTCTTGCAAACCTGACAGTGTTAGGACTCAAGGCAACATCCAATCGAGTTCCGTTCCCGAGCATCACCCAGCGAGGCCGTCCGTCCGTTTCGTAGCACACAGTATGGGCTCCAAACTCCGGTTGTTTACCACTCATCAGAGATCAGAGCCCCCCGGGACGTCTGGACACACGACACACGCCAGGGCTCAATCCAGGGCGGTATCATCTGGAACCCCGCTCCCGAGTAACAACCAAGCGAGGCCAATTGTCAGTCTCTGAGGCCACAGTGGAGGCGCCAAACTCCGGGCGCATATCACTCACCCCAGCCTCACCTGCACCAGACCCCCGCCAGTGTTTCATTGACTCGAGGCGGTATCATGAAGTCCAGTCCTCGAGCAGCATCCAGGCGGGGTCGTTAGCCTGTATCGATGCTCACAGAGTAGGCCCAAGCCTCCAGGTGTAATCCACCCCTAGAGACCCCAGCCACCCCCGGGTTCGTCCAGGTCCAACACCTGCCAGCGTTAGCTTAAATTTCACCCAACAAATCGAGCTTCCGACAGGAGACGACACCTGCGAAGTGAAACTTTGCTTGACAGATGTACTGCCATCTGAGCGAAGTCGCTTGCCCGTCTCAAAGCTCAAAGAGAGATAACCTCTCTCCGAGTTCGTCTGGACCAGACATCCGTCAGTGTTTGACTCGGTGCAGTATCATGAAGTCCTGCATCCGAGCAGCATCCAAGTGAGGTCGTTTGTTCGTTTCGAAGCTCACAGAAGAGGCCTCAATCCTTAGTTTTATTCCACCCCTAAAGATCTCAGCTCTCCTCCGGGTTCGTCTAGACCCGACACCCACCAGTGCTAGACCCAAGGCGACATCCCATCGAGCCCCGCTCGAGTGTGGCGGTTGTTCCGACCGCAGTGTTTCCGTCAACACTACTCTATGTTTCTGCATAAATACTCTTGACAGCTAAACGTTGCGTTACGGTATGCGACAGCCAGCTGTCAAGAACTACCGCATATAAGATACACCAGGCAATCTCTCTCCTGTCAAGAACTACCGCATATAAGATACACCAGGCGATCTCTCTCTCTCTCTCTCTCTCTCTCTCTCTCTCTCCTCGCTACCAAACCCTACAGTGAACACACGTCCTTCACGTTCGGTCAGTTATCTGTTATGTACTCATGTGCTGTTGTGATTGTTTTATAGTTAAATGTATCATATAGTTTATTCAGTTAGTGAAGTAATAAAGTTATATTAAATGTTTACGTACGGATTTAATATCAACAAGTGCAAATAACATCCATATTGGTGACCCCGTGCCGCAAGCTGAAGATGCCGAACCTGATGTTCCAGCCGACGTCGCCTAACTTCCACGCACGTGCTCATGCCTACAGAAAACGAATATCTAAACAGGTCAGTCCTTTCTAATTTAAAAATTATCTGATTTTTTTCACAATGGCCGAAGATTCTTCAAGCAGCAATATCATGGCAAGGGTTGCAATAAAATTACCTCCTATATGGAGACGTAACGTGAAAATCTGGCAAATGCAGGTTGACGCCCAGTTCGATATATCGCAGATCAGTTCTGAAAAGACAAAATTCAGTCATGTACTCGCTATACTCGATCCTGATGTCGCAGAGTCAATTTCAGATTTTTTAACCCAACCGTTATCATCAACCCCCTATTCAGATCTAATAAAACGTCTTTTATTAGAATTTGAAGAGTCCGAAAGTCGCAAAATAAATAAACTTTTAACAGAATTAGAATTAGGCGACAGAAAACCATCGCAACTTTTACGCGAAATGAAGTTTTTAGCCGGTAGTCAGATTGGAGAGGATTTCCTTAAAATTTTATTTCTACAACGTTTACCAGTCAACATTCGTTCAATTTTGGCTTTGAGCAACGATTCTCTAGAAAATTTGTCGGTTAAAGCAGACAAAATCGTGGAATTTTCCGGAGATATATACAACGTGGCTGGAATTCAGTCACGCGAACCCGACAAGCTAGCCAAGTTAGAAGCGCAATTAGAGAAGATAACAGCATCAGTCAACGAATTGCGAACGCGTTCCCGATCTACCTCCCGAGAAAGACCCAAGCTTTCTCGAAATTCCATAAACCCAAATTCCTCAACCTCCACGTGTTGGTATCATATACGATTTGGCAACAAGGCCAAACGTTGCACCCAACCTTGCAATTTTAAAGCAAAACATGTGTCGGAAAACTAATAAGGCACTCCCTCCACGCGGCAGGAGACGAGAGCCACCTAACACGCCGCCTTTTTATTTTTGATAGACGCTCCAATATGAAATTTCTAATCCACTCTGGAGCGGATATTTCAGTTATTCCACCCACTCATGACCAACGGAAATTTCAATCGAAACGTACCTTGTATGCTGCAAACGGGACCCCTATTCATACCTATGGCGAACAACTATTAGATTTGGATCTAGGTTTACGCCGTAGGTTCTGCTGTCCCTTCACACTTGCCGATATCAAGCAACCAATTATAGGCGCTGATTTTCTAGCAGAGTTTGCTTTACTTGTGGATATGAAACATAGACGTTTAATCGATACAAAGACAAACCTCTCTAAGACCGGTGCTAACCCACCACCAGGAATTAATTCTAAAATTCATCTTGTAGACCCGACACACCAGTACTTCAAATTGCTACAACAATTTCCTGACCTTTTTAAGGAAACTTCTTCTAGCAACCTTCCAGAGGCTGAGTTCTTCCATACTATAAGTACGGAAGGACCACATGTCACTGCAAAAGCTAGAAAATTGCCCCCGGAAAAGCTAGCTCAAGCAAAGCTAGAATTCCAGCACATGATAAGCTTGGGAATTTGTAGACCCTCCAAAAGTCCATGGTCAAGCCCCCTCCACATGGTGCAAAAAAAGGATGGCTCATGGAGACCATGTGGGGATTACCGAGCACTAAACGCTAAAACAATCCCAGACAAATATCCCATTCCAAATTTGCAGGGTTTTAATGCCCAGTTAGAAGGCAAACGTATTTTTTCAAAATTAGATATCATTCGCGCCTTCCATCACATCCCAGTAGCACCTCAAGATATTCCCAAAACAGCAGTCATAACTCCATTTGGGTTATTCGAATTTGTTAAAACCCCATTTGGCCTTCGTAATTCAGCACAAACATTTCAAAGATATTTACATTCCATTTTAAGACATCTTGACTTTGCCTACTCCTATCTTGACGATATTCTCGTTGCATCAGCCTCTGAAAAAGAACATCAAGAGCATCTAGCAAAACTTTTTCAGACACTTCAAGACAACGGCATCCGTATCAATTCATCTAAATGTGAATTCGGAGTGTCCGAAATTTCATTTTTAGGTTTTCGTGTAAATAAATCTGGATTATTTCCACTTCCTGAACGCATCAAAGCTATTACCGACCTACCTTTTCCCGATACCATTGAAAAACTCAGAAGATTTCTAGGTCTCATAAATTTCTACCGTCGTTTTCTTCCACGTGCTGCGGAAATTCAGCAACCACTATTCGACCTCTGCCAGAATCCCAAAAAACGCGACAAACGTAAAATCGAGTGGACTCCTCAGACTCGAGAAGCATTCGAACGTTTGAAAGAGGCACTAAAAAACGCTACACTAATAGCTCATCCGTCTTCTTCGCTACCACTGATTCTCCATGTCGATGCTTCTGATTATGCCGTAGGCGCTTCCCTCAAACAACTACGTGATCAAACACTAGAACCCCTAGGTTTCTACTCTAAAAAGCTTACTTCAGCCCAAAAATCTTACAGCACCTACGATCGCGAACTTCTAGCAGCTTATCAGGCAGTTAAATACTTTAGCTATACCCTAGAAGGTCGCCATTTCACCATTTATACGGACCACAAACCCTTGACATACGCTTTTGAACAACGCGTCGATAAAGCATCTCCAAGGCAACTACGACATTTAGACTTCCTAGGTCAATTTACCACAGACATTCGCTACATACTAGGTCCTACAAACATTCCCGCAGACTATTGTTCTCGCATTGAAACAATTTCACTTTCTTCCACTGTGTCACTCCAAGAAATTGCGCAAGCTCAATCATCTTGTGAGAAACTCAAACACCTTCTGCAGTCTAAATCTTCCTCATACAAATTTCAAAACATGCCTCTTGACAACGGATTGAATCTTATTTGCGATTCTTCTTCAAAGAAACTTCGCCCATTCATTCCGCTCAAATTTCGCCGAAAGATGTTCGATTCTATCCACACTTTATCTCACCCAGGCATATCAGCTTCAGTCGATCTGGTCCAGGATAGATTTTGTTGGCCCAAATTGAAACGCGATGTATCTCTTTGGTCTAAAACTTGCATTCCCTGCCAGAAAGTCAAGATATGGAGACACACTTCCAGTGCCATTGGACAATACACCCCAGCCATGAGAAGATTCTCGCATATAATTGTTGACATTGTGGGACCATTACCACCATCACAAGGTCAACGCTATCTGTTAACAATAATAGACAGATTTTCTCGATGGCCCGAAGCAATTCCATTGTCAGATATTACAGCAGAAACAGTAGCGAACACTATTTTATCATGCTGGATCTCTCGTTTCGGTGTTCCGCAATACATCACCACAGACAGGGGTAAACAATTCGATTGCCACCTTTTCACACACCTCACTAAAACACTAGGTGCAGACCACATCAAGACCACAGCTTACCACCCAGCAGCAAATGGTGTAATCGAGAGATGGCATAGAGTTCTGAAACAGGCCTTGAAAGCTCATATGGACGAAAACTGGGTCGCTAAATTGCCAATTGTGTTACTAGGACTCAGATCGTACATAATTCCAGAATATCGCTCAACACCCGCTGAAATATTCTACGGAGAATCAATCAAACTTCCCACCGACTTTTTCAACAGCACACAAGCTCATGATGTTCCACCACTTATATCTCAGCTGAAAGAAGACATAAGGAAACTTCGACCAGTACCTTTTAAACATCATACTGCAAAAAAGGTATTTGTCCATCCTAAGCTTATGGAAGCTCCTTTTGTTTTTGTTCGCATTGATATTCCGCGAAAAACCCTCGAACCAGTTTATGACGGCCCCTTTGAAGTGTTATCCCGAACTGACAAAGTCTTCAAAATCAAGAAATCACACGGAGAAGAGACAATTTCTGTTGACCGTCTTAAACCCGCATTCATTCTTTGTGATAACGAACAGACAACTTTCCGGCCTCAGAGACATCCTAGTGAAACTGAAAGTGACAGTGAAAGTCCAACACCTAGTGAAACTGAAAGTGACAGTGAAGTTCCCGTTCAAACTACACGCCATGGACGTAGAGTTCGATTTCCACGAAGATACTTGAACTAATAGCGTTGCCACTGAGAGGGGAGTATGTGGCGGTGGTTCCGACCGCAGTGTTACCGTCAACACTACTCTATGTTTCTGCATAAATACTCTTGACAGCTAAACGTTGCGTTACGTTATGCGACAGCCAGCTGTCAAGAACTACCGCATATAAGATACACCAGGCGATCTCTCTCCTGTCAAGAACTACCGCATATAAGATACACCAGGCGATCTCTCTCTCTCTCTCTCTCCTCGCTACCAAACCCTACAGTGAACACACGTCCTTCACGCTCGGTCAGTTATCTGTTATGTACTCATGTGCTGTTGTGATTGTTTTATAGTTAAATGTATCATATAGTTTATTCAGTTAGTGAAGTAATAAAGTTATATTAAATGTTTACGTATAGATTTAATATCAACAAGTGCAATTAACATCCATACCGAGCATCGCACAAGCGAGGCCGTCCGTCCGTTTCCGAAGCACACAGTGGGGGCCCCAAACTCCGGGTGTTTACCACTCATCAGAGTTGTTAACCCCCTCCGCGTCGTCTAAAAACACGACACCCGCCAGCACTCAACCCAAGGCGGCACCCATCCGGAACCCCGCTCCCGAGTAACAACCAAGCGCGGGCAACCATCCATTTCTAAGCCCAGAGTGGAGGCCTCAAAATCCGGGTATACATCATTCCCCAGAGAGAAGAGATATCCGCCTCCCTCCAGGCCCACATGGACAAGACCCCCGCCAGTGTTTGATTCCAATTAGTCGCCTTTTACGACAGGCAGGAGTTACCTTGGGCCTATTCTTTTAGTTAGTCCCCGGACCCACAGGGGACAGAATGCACCTTAGTCTTACATACATTGTCTTGTCATTCGGGAAGAAAGGGTCAGGATTGTTGGTTGGTTGTACAAAGTCTTTATTTATAACGTTTTGTTTAATTGCAGCTGCCGTGACAACATACTACCTGGTTCCGCACCGAGATGGCGATCCTGTCGTACATGTCACAATGTTCCAGGAGTCTGGCTGACTTATCCGTAATTACTTTAAACATATTCTCGCTGTAATTAGTAGAGCGCACTGACGAGCTCTAATAAGAGCAACACCGGAATCCGTTTCTAATTATGGTGAGAATGCATCTAGTCTTGCCAGCAGTTGCTTCTACTTACATTACTTTGAATACAATGTCTCCGTCTTTTTATTTGACACGTTAAAAACAACTAGTCATTAATTTACAAGGAATAACTTAAGTCTCAGGTAAGGTGAATGGTGGCTTTTACATTTCTTGAATGGAGTGGAACCGGCGTCTGTCCATAATCCTAGCATTGAAGGCTATGTGGACAATGTCTACGCGTATATCCTGTATTACTAGTTGCCTATATATACTCGTTTTCGTATAAAGATCAAATTAATGGAAATTTCGACTTCTAAATTTTAAAGAATGTCTTCAAATGAGTACGTAGAAACCATATCAGAGGTCAGTATCATGTTTTAAATGTTTTTATACTAAAACTACTATTTCTCGTAGATATATGAACTAGTTTTTGTATCGACTTACAAAAAGAGAAATAAATTGTCCTGACATCATACTACCTCGTCCCGCACCGAGATGGCGACCCTGTCGTACATCTCACAATTTTATAAAATCTCTTAAAAGTTTACTTTTCTATTTTTTTTTGTGAGTACCGGAGCGCCATGGTTTGTCAGAAACAGTCAGATTCACTCTGATCCGGAAATGCTTTCGATACTTCGATACTCAACTATCCACAACTCAGTTCGCAAAAGCCGCTTCTCACCCAAATGCTCTTCTCCGTAGTGCCACCGACTACGATGAGCAACTTCCACATAAGCATAAGCGTTCAAAGCTTATACTTACCCGCTAAATGCCCCCGCGGCAAAAACAGAATGGAAACATTCATACCCAAAAAGTCATTGTGTGTATTCTTTCCGACGGAGGTATGGACTAAGGTCCGGTACTCCCAGGGAGGGGGTTTTAGTGAGTACAGTCTCACAGTACCTCGATATCCCACGGAACCTATGGGGCCGTGAATAGGGTCTGCATGAGCATTTCCCCCTCCTGCATCCAACAAAAAAAAAAAAAAAATTGTGAGGCCAATTAGTTAATAATATCGTCTACATTAATACTTTGAGCAATGTCATACTGCTCAATCGAGAGTATGACAGGATTACCTAAACGTTCTTCAGCAATCTGTGACCCTAAATAATTTTTTATTAATTTTAATTTGCTGAAGACCTTTATTGTGTGGCAGAAGTCAATGCTAGGTGAAATGCAAGTCTTATATTGAGATAACTGCTCACTGGTCACTGTATAAGCCATATTCTTTATGAACATTAAGAAGGGTAACGTAATCTTTATTTTTTAAATCTGGCAATAATATGATTTTATTTGGTGTTTGTAGCTTTAAATCTCTAAACACAACTCATTGGCATTTAAATCATCTTAGTATATAAATGCGAGATCAGCTTCGGATTTCTTTAGTTCTTCAGTGGAGGTTTCGTGTGACAATGTTTTTGTGAGTAGAGTTTTTTTTAAATCTCTTATTTGAGGTTCGATACCAATTTTGTGTGTTAAGTTAGTGGCGCCGTTTCTAATGTGTAGGTGGGCGCCTATCGTAATCAAGTGTAAGTTTTTTTGCAGCCCGCGAGCTGTGGATTGCAAGGTGCGCCCCCCAGCGGGTGTGCCACCGGTAGCCCCCCGCTGGGCCAGTCGCTAGCTATGACGCCGTAAATTAGTTTCAAAACCAAATTGGAGAAACACTTTATTTAGAAGCTGTAAAAAATTTAGAGCATTTTCGGCAAAAAGATGTTAGAATAGTGAGAGATTATGTTAAAAAGTCTGGACGCAGCAAGTGCGTTATGGAAGTGAATTTTTATAAAAATGCTTTGAATAGCAAATATGTATTTTTAATGCAAGCAGTCATCAATTTGGTTACCGATATTACCTATATAGTAGAAACAATGTGCCATATTTTATCAAAATAACGTATTGTTTGGAAATGTACAAAAATTTTCCGACAATAAACCTTAGGTTAATAGCAAATTGAGTTGTTGAAATTTGAAGCATTTAATGAAAATTATCTACCAAAACGCACTTACTGCCTCTCTATTTTTTCTTACAAACATATTTCGATAAAAAAACAATAAAATAAGGGTGTTCGAAAAAAATTTGTAGGGATCACCAACGACTTATGGGCCAGTCTGTGATTGTCAAATCAATTTTATAAGATGCAGCTCAAGACACCCTATAATTAACTTATGCAATTTTTGCTCGTCGCTTGTATAATAATAATATTGAGCTTTACCGCAGAAATGCGTCACCCTGTATATATGTAAACAGATAAAAACTGAACGTAAACCCGGATATGGATTCTAGGGGGGCTAGTTTGAGCTCATTTGAAGAAATCTTTTTAAAATTCTAAGGTCGCGGTCTCCTCAATGACGAATTTTTTGTACGAAAATTAGCTAATAATTATGGACCGTTAAACCACAAACTTAACTAAAACTACCACCAAAGCATCAGAGAGAAAATAACCAACCTGTTGCATATCAGCCTGTTTTGTAAAACTTCGATCTTTTATATCTGTTGACAAAACATAACAAACACTGTTTAGTCCAGCCACTAATATTAATAAAATCGTAAAGAAATAAAATTGCACTTGTATATTAAAATTCCCAAATAACACAAATAATTTGTCAACTGAAATTGAAAATACATAAACGATCTAATAATATACGATAAACGTCAGTTACAGGGTGTAACTGACCTGCGCAATGTTATCAAATGTTCCGTTGCTAGGTAACGACTTAGACATACTAGATCTCATATTCCTTATAAACCAGTTTTTACGGTTGTCAATAAAAAGCGGTTATATTAAAACTAAATGTTTCAAATTTGAATAGGTCAATTTTCTGAAAACCTAAAAAGCTGAATTTTGGTACTTAGTTAGGTATTTCCCAAAGGAACATGTTCACCCAATTTCATCAAAATAGCTTTGTAAGTTTCGGAGAAAAAAAAATTCGAAAGGAAACTCAAAAATTTCCAGGAAACCTTGACCGATTTTCCTGGCTAACGAACTCATCCAAGCTATTAATAAAAGAAAGGCACTTGCCGAGTTTCATCAAAATCGGTTAATTATATTTTGAGTTATCGGTTGGATACACACACACACACACACACACACACACACACACACACACACACACACACACACACACACACACATATATATATATATATATATATATATATATATATATATATATATATATATATATATATATATATATATATATATATATATATATATATATATATATATATATATATATATATATATATATATATATATATATATATATATATATATATATATATAAATCAAAGCTGACCCCGGATATGGATTCTAGGGGCCCAAATTCGCGCTCATTTAAAAAATAATTTTTTTTTGCAAAGTCTCACCATCGATATTTCTCTAATAGTGAATTTTTAAAATAAAAATTCATTAAAAATACAAATAGTTAATTGTTCCTAGCCTTTCAATATAGAGGTCGGTGGCAGATCATAAGAATCCGCTCTCGTACGATATAAAAATTAAAAATAAATTGGAGCGCTGTCCGAAACAGTTACAGATCTATTTCCTTTCGTAGAAATGCGTGTTTAATTAATTTATGAATAGATTTTGTTTTAAAACTTATCAATTTTTTTGGCTAGATGTAAAAGAAAAAGAACATCAATAGGGATATAATTTAACTATTATTAGTATTAATATTCTGGAGAAAGACATTTATGCCCAGTTTCACAAAGCTCGGTTAAATATTTAACGGACGATTAGTTAATCAAGGCTTCAGACGACCAATCACAGACTATGATTCGGGATGTTGCCATGACAACTAAATATTTTGAAGCTGTGATTGGTTGCATTAAGCCTTGATTAACTAACCGGCCGTTAAATATTTAATCAAGCTTTGTGAAACTGGACATTAAATGTTGTACAATAATATTATTGTACAACATTTAATGTCCAGTTTCACATATATATGTTAGGCAATTAAAAATTCCAGTGCGCGTAATGCTGGTTGCATATAATATAACTGATGCCAAAAGACATTCGTCGAGATTCGGTCCACGTTGAAACTATTCGTGTTTAGTTGGAGGTTGTTTCGCTGTTTGTGAATGTGAAGTCGAGTCGTCGTGAACCCTGTCACATCTACAGCGTGCTCTTGGATTCTCCCGTGATCGGCGAATTCGAATTCAGTGGATGTTGGCTGTCAAAGTAAGACCGATCTTCGATGTGTTGACCGCTTTTCGTTAGGACCCAGTTTTTTTACGCACAGCTGTAACAAACTTATTATCAATTTAAAAACACAATTTATGTTTAAATAATCACACTATAAAACCGGCTTATCTTCGACACATTTTTTTTACCATAAGATAAACAATTGTTAAATAACATTTTTTATATTTTAATAACAATGTGTGTGTCGAGTGAAGGTCTACCTGATGAACGTTGCCTATAATTTTTCTATAATTATAGTGAATTAAGTGTTATAATTTTATCTATTTATTTTAATACAAAATAAATAAAATAATAAATAACGATGCAGTGGTCAGTGAACAGTGTCAGTTTGTATTTAGTGGTTATAATTAGTACTTTGGTGCGAAGTTTTAACATAGAAGAAAGGGAACCGATCATGAAAGCTGGTGATCTTGGATCATATTTTGGATTTAGTGTGGCGATGCACAAAATCAGCGAAAATGTGAACGACATCAACAATAACTGGTGAGTAAGAATCCAATCATCAATTCCCGTTAACTTGGCTTTGATCATGTTTTGTTACCGTAGGTTAGGTAGGTAAGTCAGACGCGGATTTTGTACCTGCCCCGTCCAAAAGTGCAACAGGTTGTCTTTGTGTTAATAATAGATAGACGATGTACAATAGAGTTAAAGGCCGTTAAGTTTTGTTAATTATTAAATAGGTGTATGCGTTGTAAAGTTAATTTTCCGTTGCCTATTTCATTATTTGTCGTAACCCGTTACAAATTAAAGTCGCTCTAATTATAGACGTTCCGTTCTTTGACCTGTTTAGTTTCGTTCGTTGTTTGTTTCGGTTTTTGTAGGTAAATCCTTAAAGGTCTGGTTGGTAACTTTATTTTGTTTTCAAACTGCCTATTTTTGTCCAGATTGCATTTGTATAGATTGTAATGTTTTCCAAGTATTGTCATGTTTTACTCGCACTGCAACTTTATGCTTAAATAAGCATAGGTATAAGATGTTTTCAATGTCAACAGCCCGATTGCAATTTTTAATCTGTACCTACGTAGGTAACTGAGTTGGTACTTACTGAATTTCAGCAACTTCTCAGCTTCTTTTGCAACCGCGGTAGTTTCGCCCTAATGGTACCAAACATTAAAAGTCTGGACCCAGCAAGTGCCTTATGTTAGTGAATTTTCATGAAAATGATTTTTTTATTTTTTATTTTTTTATTTTAACAACACACCACGAGGGCTTACAGTCTAAATACTATCGTACCGTGGGTGTTGATAAGGAGGAAAGAGGCAACTTGTTAATTCTGGACTTGAAGGTTTAGAGGTTCGGAGGACAAGGAAAAACATGTGCTGGCAAGGAATTCCACAATTTGGAAGTCCTCGGGACAAAAGAGCGGGCATAACAAGATGTTCTATGGCTGGTGACCTGGACAGTAAAAGGGTGCATTCGCTCTGTTCCCCTGGTAGATCTGTTGGGGGCAGCAGGTGGGGGAACTATGGTGGAAAGCTCCTATGAGCAGTGCCCGTGCAGATATCTATACAAGAGAGAGAGGTCACCAACGGCACGTCGGTGGGCAAGGGATGGCAGCCTTTGGGTGAGGGTAGGGTCACCGATGAGACGTATAGCTCTCTTTTGAATGGTGTCCAGGATAGCGAGTGTAGAAGCGGCAGCTGCACCCCAGATGTGGGAGCAGTATTCGAGGTTTGGCCTTATTTGTGAAGTATATAAGGTATAGAGATTAGCTGGTGAAAAGTATTTGCGAGCCCGGAAGAGGAAACCTAATTTCTTAGCAGCCGCTTCTGCAATTGATGTGACATGTTGTGGCCAATTAAAATTTCGATCCACAGAAATGCCAACAATAGTAAAGGACTCATTACTTTGAATAACTTGGTTGTTCATTGTGATGGGTTTAGGGCTCTTGTATCTCTTATGAGAAAGAAAGCAATACTGAGATTTGGTGGGGTTGAATTGTACAAGATTTCTACTTCACCAGTCTAATATTTTTTTGTGACCCACGGAGACAGAACCCTCCATGAGTCTGCGATCCTCGTCTAACTGGACTAAAGAGACAGGCTTAGAATATTGTATATTTGAGTGGAGGGTGCTGTCGTTCGCGTAACTGTGAACTGGGTTGGATGTGCTAGAGAGGAGGTCATTGATGTGGAGAAGAAACAAAGTAGGGGCTAAAGCTGAACCTTGAGGAACTCCTGCATTAATTGGATTCAGTTTAGAGGAATGGCCATCCACAACAACAGAAATGCTCCTGTTGGAGAGGAAATTTGCTGTCCAGGTACAAAGTTTTGGTGGTAGGCCATAGGCCGGAAGTTTACTAAGCAGCGCTGCGTGCCAGACCTGGCCGAATGCTTTGGATATGTCTAGAGCAACAATCTGAGATTCACCGTGTAGTTCCATAGACTTGTTCCAAGAATGGGTGACAAAGGAAAGGACGTCGGCAGTCGATCTGCGCTGACGGAATCCATACTGCCTGTCGTGGATTAGACTGTGTTTTTCAAGAAATTTTAGTAATTCGGTGCTTACATACTTTTCCATCACTTTAGAGACGACTGAAAGGAGAGAAATAGGCCTGTAGTTGCTAGGAAGCGCTTTGGATCCTTTTTTGGGGATGGGTTGTACTCGAGCAGTTTTCCAGTTACTAGGGAATATGCCTTTATTGTAAGATATCTGAAACAGACGAGTCAGGACAGGAGCAAGTTCTGGTGCGCAATTTTTGAGAACAATTGCTGGAAGCTCGTCAAGGCCAGAGGCTTTCCTGGTAATAAGAGAAAAGAGTATCTTTCGTACCTTTTGAGTTTTGAAAATGATATCCGTCATTTTATGCGCGACATTGGGGACTGTTGGTGGTTGAACATTTGGAGGTGGGTTGAGAGTAGAATTGCCGGCGAACAACGAAGCAAAAAGTTCAGCCTTTCCCAGGGCGGTAGAAACAATTTCATCCCCTGAGACAAGAGGTGGCAACGTGCTTTTGCAGAAATTATTCCCAATAGATTTAGCAAGAGTTCAGAAGGGTTTGCTGCCGTTGGAGCTTGAGAGGACTTTGTTTTTGATGTGGTTATTAAACGTGTTTTTTGCCTCAGAAAGAATGCGGACGTAGCGGTTTCTTGTGTCGTTAAATGCTTGACGATTTAATAGCAAATATGTTTTTTTTAAAGAAAGCAGGCTAAAATTTGCTTACCAGTATAACCTGTATAGGCGAAACATAATGTACCATATTTCATCAAAATAACTTTATTGTTTGAAAATGTACAAAAATTTTCCGACAATAAACTTAAAATCTTCCCGAAAAACTGGTTTCCCGGCCAACGAACCTTAGGTTAATAGCAAATTAAGCTAACGAACAAATATCTAATGAAAAATCGGTATCATAACGTAATAGAAATAGAAAATTGAGCTATTCAAATTTAAAGCATTTAATGAAAATTGGGTACCATAACGCACTTGCTGCGTCCAGAATTTCTTTTCTTACAACATGGATTCTATTTCGATGGAAAATGCAAAAATGCAATAATATAAGACGAGTTCGATAAAAAAAAGAAAATTTGTATCACCAACGACTTATGGGCCAGGGAGATTGTAGAAATATTTTTTTAAGATGAAGATCAAGACACCCTATAATTAACTCTTACCATTTTTTTCGTATCGTATAATAACGGATACATTGAACTTTATTGATTTTTTACGAAAATTCGCTAAAAGCTACATAGGTACCATCATTATTTGAGTTATCGGTGTGATATATATATATATATATATATATATATATATATATATATATATATAAACAAATAAAAATCGAAACTGACCCTGGATATGTGTTCTAGGGCGCCTAGTTAGCGGTTATTTGAAGAAATTTTAAAAAAATTCAAAAGTGGCGATCTCCCCATAAGTGAATTTTTTAAAGAAAATTTACTAAAAATATGTAAAATAATTACCGTCTGCATACCTAGCAGATTGTTAAAAAAGGATTAGGAACCTTTCATTTATATTTAAAACAAAACAAAGTAACCATGACAGCTGCAGTTTTATAATGTGAAGAGTAATATCAAATTATTATTGATTCCTTGCCATATAGCAATTTAATTAATGTCTAGAGAAAAAACGGCCAAGAATAAACCATTATTTTATTCCATGCAAGGCAATTATTAGTTATTATGTAGGTATATGCTTTCTCTTTTCTAATGCTTCTTTAGAATCAAGTTTATGTTTATTGTTACAAAAATGTTCTAAGCGTTCATTTACTTTTTTGTGACTTCAATCGTAAGTTTTAAATTTATCGTGATTGCAGGGTGTGTTTTTTAGGAGAATATGATGTATTGCCTATTTAGGCCAAATGTGTAATTTTAACCAGAGCAAAGCCTCGCCCATTTCCGCAGAAACACATTTATTAATAAATTAGAAAGGTAGCACTGAAAAAATGTGTTTTCATGTTTATTTAATCAACTTATTTATTTGTAGTTTGCACAGGTCATATTGTTTACAATTTATTTGGGCGAAAATCAGTGTTGTGTCAAAATTATAGTAAAAAGTTAGCATTTAGTGACGATATTTGGTAGCAATTTTGGAAAAGTTCTATTGTGAAGCAGAGTGGGAGTGATGCTCGACTCAGGTCTACTTTGGGTGGAGCATACCAAATACGTAGCGGGCAAGATAGCGGGGGCGGCGCATAGGGTACGAGCGGTAGCGGGAAAGACGTGGGGGACGGATCCAAAGACCCTTAGGGTCATATATAAAGGAGCAGTGAAACCAGGTCTCCTGTACGGCGTCGAAATCTGGGGTGAACGAGCGAGGGATTCTAGGGTTACTAGAAAACTTCAGTCAGCCCAAAGAGCATTCCTGTTGGGCACAACGAAGGCCTACAGAACGACTTCCAACGCAGCACTGGCGGTGCTGGCGGGGTGCCCACCTTTGTGGCTGGAAGCAGAGGAGCGGCATATAAGATGGGAACACTCGAAGGCGGTGAATTTTAAGGAAAAACCGGCGTACGGAGAAGGATCGCACCCGACGGAGCAGACGAAAACCTGGGCGATAATAGAAGGAGCGGAAAAGACAACAGGGCGGTGAATATACACAGACGCGTCCAGAGCCGGAGTCGCGGTTGGAATAGGCCTGGTGGCCTATGAAAACAATACAGTGGTCGAAAGCAAAGGGCTAAAGCTCCAGGACGGGTACCCGGTGCACATGGCGGAATTGTTCGCGGTGGGTACGGCAGTGGAAAAGGACGCCACTGGGTGGAACCGTCAACATCGTTTCCGATAGCAGAGTTGCCCTGGACATGCTCACCAGGAGGAAATGGGGAACGGCCGACAGAATCAACAGGAAGATGCAAGAGGTGGAGCGCGCGGGAACAAAAATAAATCTGTGGTGGGGTAGCGACCAGTCAGAAGGCATCGCAAAGGCCGATGCGAGAGCAAAAGCCGCCAGAAGTGACCCTCTAGGCCACGAGAGGGTAGAGCCTCCGGTAACGAGTAGAATGCTCAAAAGAAGTGCCAAGGAGAACACTGAAATAGAGTAGCAGAAGCACAGGGACGATGAGACAAAGGGTAGGACTACTTATCGATACATAGAGAGCGTGGGTGTGGGCCTCAAGTGCTGGAGTCACAGGGCGGTGAGGTTGATGACTGGCCACGGACCCTTCAAGGGCTACTTTAGTAGGTTTAACCTAAGGCCTGAAACGGGAGAATGTGCGTGTGGAAACGGAGAGCAGGAAACAGCAAGACATGTGCTGGAAGACTGCCAGATGGAAAATCGTAGAGCGGCAAGAGAACACTTTCCGAGAAACCAGAACAGGGTTGAGGGTTCCTACCCGTTCAAGGCAACTAGGTCCACCAAGAACGAGGAAATCAGGAATTTCAATGAATGGGCCGCAGAAATAGAGCTGGAAAAGGAAACGTGAAGTGCGATTGAGACAAACCGCAGAGAAAGAGAGGGCGCCGGATAGAGATATGGGTGGGATTTCGGGAAAAGCGAGCGTGGAGTGAATGGTTGTATGAATGTGAGAGGTTGTAGGGGTCCTTTGAGGATGGCTTTGACCTGACAGTGTAGGAGGATACCATAGCCTAAAGTCTTCGGACGGGAAGGCAGGGGCTTCGGCCCCAAAATCGTAAATTGTAAAGCAGAGTTTAATAATGGCTGGTGGCAAAAATATTGTTAATGGTCAAAATTCTAACTGGGAGGCTTGGATAAAATTTATAATGTGACAGTAAAAGCAGATCTTACCCACAGTTTCATTTGGAACATATTTTTTGCTGATATTGTGTCTCATATATGCAAGCACGAGCTACGCTTATTGGCATAACACATTATATAATTGAGATAAATAAATATTATTAACATTTTTCTTTAATTTATATTTAACTGACTTCATTTTCGGAACCAAATAACAAATATAAGAAGCTAATCATCTTCAAATAATCTAATCACTGAAACATTATTTATAGCAAATAATCATTTAAAATATTGGCCCTTTAAGTGTCCCTCACAGATTGCAAATTTCTATTGGCTCACTATAGTCAGCTACATTATTATCAGAGTTAGAGTTTTGTTTAAATTAACAAAAATGTGCAGTTTTTAGGCTTCTTCCAGGTCGGATTTTAAATCTGTGAAATTCTGAAGAGTTGCGAGGTTATTAAAAAAAACATTTTTGTGATTGTTTTTACTTATAACTTTTAGTGAATTTTCGTAGAAAAAATTCACTAATGGAGGGACCCTGACTTTTGAATTTTGAAAAAATTCCTTCAAATGAGCGCGAACTAGGACCACTAGAGCCCATATCCGGGGTCAGTTAAAAAAAATTTATATATATATATATATATATATATATATATATATATATATATATATATATATATATATATATGTGTGTGTGTATATATATGTGTATATATGTATACAGGCTGGCGCATTGAAAACGAAACAGACTGATTTGCGTCCAGAGAATAATTTTTTTTAAGAAACACTGAAACACGTCAATTTTAATATTGAGTTTTGACATAAAACTCAACTTTCTCACATCAACCCCTTAAGGGTGGTGATAACAACCCTTATATTTTAAATAGGGAACATGGGTCGAATGGGACATCATTTGAAAGCTCTTTCTTTTCTGAATTCAGCACACTAATTTTTTTTAAAGTTTTATCAAGTCATTTAAAAATTATTCCCAGTTGGAGTTGCAAGAACGTATTTTATTCATTGTGATAAGAAAGGCACTAGTTAGTCAATTTTTGTTAAAAAAAAAACAACTAAAAAACAAAACCAAACGTACAAAAATGTTTATTGAGTTAAGTAAGTGTTCAAATTGTTAACACCCAGCTTCCATACAAAAGTACAAATTATATTTAAAATGAGCTCTGACATTCTGGAGCATTTGTGGGGTTATTAGACGGCATTCTTCAACATTGCGTCGAGTAATTCTTCCAGAGACTCCGGTTCTGTTGCGTAAATTCTACTCTTTAAATGGCCCCATAGAAGTCTAAAGGAGTTAAATCCGGTGATCTAGGGGGCCACTCAATAGCACCTCTACGCCCAATCCATTGCTCTGGAAACCCTCAGTTCAAAAACTCCCTAACACGTTGTGAAAAATGCGGAGGAGCTCCATCTTGTTGAAACACTAATTGATTTTCTTGATAGGGATAATCTTTTTCAACAATGTCAATTAGTAGAGGGTAAACGATATGTTCTAGTAACTTCAAATACGTTTCGCCACTCAAATTGCCATCAAGAAAAATTGGTCCGATTAAACGGTCTCCAAAAATGCCAGTCCAGGCATTCAATTTCTGTGGAGTTTGAGTGTGGACTTCGTGAAATTTCTTGGATTATTATCTCCCCAATAATGACATTGACGATTGACTGTAGAGTTTAATAAAAACGTACACTCGTCTGCAAAACAGATATTGAACAGAACGTTCCCGTTATCAGCTATTCGTGCAGTCATAACTTCACAAAACTCCAGCCGCCGATCAAAATCATATTCAGTTGTACAAGATGAATTTTATACGGGTGAAATTTATGATGCTTCAATATTGGCTGAATAGTTCTTCTTTTGATGTTTGAAACAGTGGCCAATTTTCTCGTGCTCAAAGTTGGGTCTGCAGCAATTTGTCCTAAAACTTCAATCTCAGTAGTCTCATTTCTAACCGGAAATTCACGTTCAGGATCGCGTTTTTTGTTGGCTACTAAACCACTTTGTCGAAACTTTGCAACTAACTCCAAAATGTATTTTCTGTTAACATGTCTGTTCGGATGTCGTTCATTAAACAAATTTACAGTACAGTTGGCACTACCATCGTTTTTGAAAAAAAAGTAATTATTTCAACTCTTTCTTCTACAGAATACACCATTGTGAAATTAATTTTCGGTAGTACTATCAAGTATCAAACCGACCTATAAACTGAAATAATAAACCGCATTTCTCTCATTCCGATAAGAAATGTTCTGATAGTCAATTTTTTGTTTACAAACCAACAAAACATTGACTATCAGCACATTTCTTATTGGAATGAGTGAAATGCGTTTTTGCATCTGCAACTGTGAATAATTTTTAAACTAGTTTATAAAACTTCCAAACAAATTAGTTTGCTGAATTCAGAAAAGAAAGAGCTTTCAAATGATGTAACACTCGACCCATGTTCCCTAAAGTATCTTGCTCACTAATAAACAGAAATATGTTCAAGTTGTACATATGTCGTGTGGTAGTGTATGGGGCGGAAACCTGGACTTTGACTAAGCAAGACATAATAAGATATATTTCCTGAAGACAATATACATTCTATAGGACTAGTTAAAATAAACAGGATTACAAAAATTAATGAACACAACGTTAACAACTTATAACTCAAATCATCGTGAATATAAACACATAAGAAATCAACCAAGCGGTATAGCATTTAAAAAAGTCTGGACGCAGCAAGTGCGTTATGGTTGTGGTGAATTTTCATAAAAATGTTTTTAATAGCAAATATGTCTCTCTAATGCAAGCAGGCATCAATCTGGTTACCGGTATAACCTATATAGTGGAAACAATAATGTACCATATTTTAACAAAATAACTTATTGTTTGAAAATTTACAAAAATTTTCCGATAATACACTTAAAATGTTGGTTGCCTGGCCGACAAACCTTAGGTTAATAGCAAATTGAGTTATTGAAATTTGAAGGATTTAATGAAAATTGGCTACCAAAATGCACTTACTCCTTCTCGATTTTTTTCTTACAAACATGCATCATATTTCGATAAAACTGCAAAAATGAAATAATCTAAGGGTGTTCGAAAAAACAATTGTAGGGATCACCTGTGACTGTCAAAATATTTTTATAAGATGCAGCTTAAGACACCGTATAATTAACGTATACATTTTTTTCTTGTATCTTGTATAATAACAATTATATATTGAACTTTACCATAGAAACGCGTCACCCTGTGTGTATGTAAACAGATAAAAACTGAAAGTGAACTCGGATATGGATTCTAGGCGGCCTAGTTTGCGCTCATTTGAAGAACTCTTTTTTAAATTCAAAAGCCGCGGTCTCCTCATTAACGATTTTTTTCTACGAAAATTAGCTAAAAATTATAGACCGTTAAACCATAAACTTAACTAAACCTAGAGCCAAAGCATCAGAGAAAGTGTCTATTTGAAATGAATTTTTTGTAAACATTTTAGTAAAATGAAGGACAATGGCGGTTGAAGATGAAAGTTAAGGGTTTGCAGAACACTCTTCTTGCGGCATTTTCCGTATTTATTTCAGGTTCTTTGCCTAAATGTTGCGAATTTTGACGTTTCAGATCGCGACATTGACGTTTTGAGGAAAACTCCAAATTTTTTTTGTTTAACTGCCCATAACTTTTTGTCTTTAAACCTAAAGACCTACATTTTGGTACATGGTTCACTCTTTATAATACAAACATGCGTACCAATGGTTGCCCTTACTTTGTTATTTCTGGAGATATATTTTTTCCGAAAGAAAATACAATATTTTCCGGGAATACCTGATTTTTCTGGCTAACGAACTTATCCAAGCCAGTTCCAAAAGGAAGGTACTCACCAAATTACATCAAAATCAGCCCCCTATTTTTTTAGTTATCGGTGTGATATATAAACATATAAAAATTGAAACTGACCCGGATATGTGTTCTAGGGGGCCAAATTAGTGCTCATTTGAAGAAATTGTTTCAACATTTAAAAGTCGGGATCTCCTCACTAATTAATTTTTTTTAAAGAAAATGCACTAAAACAAACATATGTTGGCCAGACATAAATTCGTCAAAGCTATAAAAACATCCAATAACAAATTCTCATTTTCCCTTTTAAAAATTGACAATTTGCTACATGATCTAACCCTCTCTGACAGTCCATTGAAAACTAGGTAATCGGGAGAGTTGTACGTTACTGGGTTTAGCAAATGGCACGTGCACTTTGTTTTTATTTGTCTCGTATCATCTTGTATGACTTTACTTAAAACGAAATCCTATTCTGAAAAACAAGCAAAGAAAGTTCCATTATAATAATCGAAAATAATGTAAGCACTTTATGTTGCTGAAAAATATCTCTGCATGATTGTCGTGATGGAAATCCTTCCTAGCATCGTACTACCTTTTTCTGAGCAAAGTATTCGACCAGGTCTGGCACGCAGCTTAATAAACTTCCGGCCTATGGCCTACCAACAAAACTCTGTACCTGGACAGCAAATTTCCTCTCCAACCGGAGCATTTCTGTTGTGGATGGCCATTCCTCTAAACTGTATCCAATTAATGCAGGAGTTCCTCAAGGTTCAGCTTTAGCCCCTACTTTGTTTCTTCTCCACATCAATGACCTCCTCTCTAGCACATTCAACCCAGTTCACAGTTACGCGGACGACAGCACCCTCTACTCAAATATACAATATTCTAAGCTCGTCTCTTTAGCCCAATTAGATGAGGATCGCAGACTCATGGATGGTTCTGTCTCCGTGAGTCTCCAAAAAATATTAGACTGGGGAAGTAGAAATCTTGTACAATTTAACCCCACCAAATCACAGTCTTGCTGTCTTTCTCATAAGAGATACACCAGCCCTAGATCCATTACAATGAACAACCAAGTTATTCAAAGTAATGGGTCCTTTTCACCTGTTGGCATTTATGTGGATCGAAATCTCAATTGGCACCAACATGTCACATCAATTCCAGAAGCGGCTGCTAAGAAATTAGGTTTCCTCTTCCGGGCTCGCAAATACTTTTCACGAGCTAATCTATATACCTTATATACTTCACAAATAAGACCAAACCTCGAATACTGCTCCCACATCTGGGGTGCTGCTACCGCTTCTACACTCGCTATCCTGGACTCCATTCAGAAGAGAGCTATACGTCTCATCGGTAACCCTACCCTCACCCAAAGGCTGCCATCCCTTGCCCACCGACGTGCCGTTGGTGACCTCTCTCTTTGTTTTATAGATATCTGCACGGGCACTGTTCAGAGGAGCTTTCTTCCATAGTTCCTCCACCTGCTGCCCCCAACAGATCTACCAGGGGAACAGATCGAATGCACCCTTTTACTGTCCAGGTCACCAGACATAGAACATTTTGTTATACCCGCTCTTTTGTCCCGAGGACTTCCAAGTTGTGGAATTCCGTGCCGGCACATGTTTTTCCTTCTCCCCCGAACATCCAAACCTTCAAGTCCAGAATTAACAAGTTGCCTCTTTCCTCCTTGTCGACTCCCACGGTACGATAGTATTTAGGCTGTAAGCTCTCGTGGTGTGTTGTTGAAATAAAAAAAGCTATAAATACAGCTTTTGTTGTGCTGACAACCCCCAGAATATTATGCCGTAACACAACCGAGAGTCGACCAGTGTGTGGTACAACATTAACAACTTATCATTCTCCATATAAATTTTTACGTTGCTGAACTGATATGAAACCGAATTTAGTCTACCAACTAGATACGCACAGTGATCATGCCAGTTCAAAGAATGGTTAATAAAAATACCCAAAAATGTATAATCTCCATCTGTGGCAGTTACGGACACTAAGCTGTTATTGTAAAAAAATATTACGCTACAGTACTTTTGGTAGTTCTGAAACCTAATGTATAATCTCCATATGTGGCAGTTACGGATACTAAGCTGTTATTGTAAAAAATATTACGTTACAGTGCTTTTGGTAGTTCTTACCACAATTCAAAAACATTCTGTTAGTGGAAATTGGAAATCATGCATTTCACTCCGTAAAAACAAAGCTACACTTAGTTGTGAGAACCATACCTGAAATGCCAGAAACCATAATGGAAGTATGACTTGCATACACGGTGATTGACGGTGGCAGCTTCAAGCGACTCTATCATTAATATACAACAAAAACCGCGCTGGAACCAAGACTGATCCCAGTGGAACGCCCAGGTCACTGCTAATAATTCTAGAAGCACTCTCCGCGATCATAACGTACTGTCTTCCCTTGGAATAATAACTAGACAGCCAAATCAGAGGCAATCCCCGTATGTCATACATCTGTGGTTTCTCGATCAAGACAGCGTGATCGATGCAGTCGAATGCCCTGCTGATATCACAAAAGATACCAACAGGACACTCGCACATGAAGAGAATATAAGCTTTTGAAATGTGGATATGAAGAAAAATAATGACAAAGACGCGGTGCGCCGACAGAAGGTGGAATAAAAGTGTATTAGAAGAGGTGAGAGAAGAAATATGCTCGCTGAAAGGAATTGAAAGGAAAGAGACAACATTTATTTGACATATTCGGAGACAATAATAACTTTATGATAACATTATTTGAAGAACATATACTTGAAAAAAAGGAAGAGCTCGACAAGGCGAAAACATCTGGAAACCTCCCAAAATTTATAAAATGTGGAAGCTACAATGAAATGAGAGTTGCTGGGGCTAGAGAATCATGGTTGCGACGACAGGGCGACATCGCATTTAGACTGTGATGAAGCTGATCTAGCTAATGTTTTTAAAAGAAAAATTTCAAGGTTTTCATTTTCACCTGGAGCTTAGTTTAGTTATTATTAAGTTCTCCAATGTTTGAAGCAGTACATGGAGCTTAAGGAAAACCAAGTGTTATATAGGGCATACCTAAAAAGAAGGTAAACTATTTATGCACTGCAAATGTACCACACTGTTCTTGATGATAATCTACCTGCCATCAATTAAACCTACGCCCCTGTGTACCAGATTTCTCCGAAGAACACTTCAGCCCACGCTGGTAAAAAGGAGGCCTACATAACTATTGTATTTAATCCGCACCCCTTTCTTTTTTAGTAAAGGTAATAAGCAGGCCGTGTACCAAGCGTAACCAATAATAAAAGTTCTAAAGCAGTCGGTGATTACAGAAGCAAGTTTTCAAAATATCTAGAATTTGGTTCTAATGTAAAAAAAAGTTTTCGTTTGGCAAGTGCGTTACAGTAGTAAATTTTTCTAATAACAGATAGTGGGGAATCCACACACCCTTTTTGGAGGGATATGGTTTCCAAATATTGTGTTGGTCCAATATGAATTAACTTAATTATCTTCATGTACTTGCAGTTTTTTTAACCATGTCTTGAACTGAAGAGAGAAAAAACGAATAATTATTGAATATAACATTTTGGGAAAAGCTTCGGGAAAGCTGTATGAAATTGTTTTGAAATCGCCATTTTTACGGGGGTGGGGTATGTTTCTCCCCGTAGATCCGCCCCTCTGCATGTAGACAAACTTTTATTCATTTAAACAGCTTTAGGTATTATTTTCAAAGACACAAAAATGTTCCAGTGGTCAATATTTGTTTTTAGTAAATTTTCTTGGGAGAAATCTGCCTATGGGACTAGACATAAAATGTTTAAAAGCTGTTCTTAAATGAACGCGAATTAGTTTTTTTTTCTTTAACGTCGCCCTATTTCCGCGACTATGGCCAATCACTGACGCCAGGGAGCAGTTTCCCTCACTATTCTGGAAATTTTGCCGAACCCCTGTCTTTCTGTAAGGAGCGTAGGGATATTTAACGTGCCCAACATCGCATGTACACAGGACCGACAGCTTTACGCTCCCTCCGAAGGGCGGAACGTTCAGACATTCAACTTGCTCAAATACAATGCCAGAACCTCGGTTGATGTTAATTTTACAGTTTGTACTGAAAAAGTGAAAGGAGTACCCCGGGATCGAACCCATTACCCTTCGGTTCAGAGGCACACGTTCTTACCCCTGAACCACCGAGGAATTAGTTTCTAAAACCGATATTTTACTTCTGTTTCGTTTTTTTTTTTAATGTTTTTCTGGGAACAGCAAGTACTTGGTGTTTGTATGATGACTTTCATTTTATTTATTTTTCAAATTAGTTGTTAAGCATATAATTAAAGTTAAAGTAATAGATAATATCATAGACAAAAAAAAAATACAAATTAGCACTTTGTTTTAATTTATCCAAGTAGTAGAGACAAAAAAGGTAACAAATATGTTACGACAAATTTGGAAAGATCTCAAAATTAAATTTGATGTCCATAGAAAGGAAACCACCACTCTATGTTACATTCCGAAAGACTCGCATCATATGTAGTACGCACAAAAAATGGCCAGTCTGATTTTTTAGTAAACAGGTTAATTAATTTTCCTTTAAGTAAAGTAGATATATCAAATAATTAAAGTATCTTAAGAACGTGGCCGAATATAACTGATGCACTGCTTGCTTAGTGGAGAAATTAATTGACAAACAGAAAACAAAGAAAATGTTAGCGGAATCAACGACTTTTCGTAGAGAAAAAAGCCGAAAAAAATTTGTTTGCTTACCATTTAAACCTTAAATCACGATATCCAGGTAGCATTTTTAAAAAGCCAATTTGCCACTAACATTTTCTACAAAAAAAATACTTTAAAAAACTTGCTAGGTAACCCAAAAGACAAGGATAATACTGCCAAAATGTCTGGAATTTATGAAATAAGTTGTAAAGATTGTGATCTTAAATACGTCGGAAAAACAAAAAGATCTATTGGAATTGGAATTAAATTCAAAGAACATTGAGCACAATTAAGATACAGATTAAGATATAGATAGATCTTCCGTCGCCCGACGTATTTGTGATAATACTCACCACGTTAATGAGTAGAATGTAAAATTGAAAAAAAATGTTAGACAACCAGGACAGCTCAACGCCTTCGAAAGTATATATATATATATATATATATATATATATATATATATATATATATATATATATATATATATATATATATATATATATATATATATATATATATATATATATATATATATATATATATATATATATATATATTGCTAAATATAGTAATAATAAAAAGTGCATGAATCTCACTCCGCCGCCTATGGGTAGTCTCCTGATTACTTTACAAAATAAATACCGGCAGAAGCACGTTGGATAGATAATAAGAGCATACAGATATTTCCACCAAACGAAATATGTTAATTTTTGTGTCGATGAACCTCCCTAAATCGTTAGTGACCGACTACCTTCAGAAGAATATAAATATAATTGTGCATATAAGATCTTAAAGATATCTTGAATTATTCATCCTCTGATGACGTTAACTTGGTTAGTGAAATGATCGTCAGGTTTTTTAAATCTGTTGTGGTGACTTGGGTTCTCCAAGTGTGCTTAATGTACCATTATTTATAAAAATAGCTTTAGTGTTATTTAAAATGTTGACGTTTCAAATCGCGGCTTTGACGTTTAAAGAAGAAAAACTATAAAATTTTCTAAGTCTGAATATTATATATATATATATATATATATATATATATATATATATATATATATATATATATATATATATATATATATATATATATATATATATATATATATATATATATATATATGTGTGTGTCTCTCTGTGTGTGTCTCTCTCTCTCTCTGTGTGTGTGTGTGTGTGTGTGTGTGTGTGTGTGTGTGTGTGTGTGTGTGTGTGTGTGTGTGTGTGTGTGTGTGTGTGTGTGTGTGTGTGTGTGTGTGTGTGTGTGTGTGTGTGTGTGTGTGTGTGTGTGTGTGTGTGTGTGTGTGTGTGTGTGTGTGTGTGTGTGTGTGTGTGTGTGTGTGTGTGTGTGTGTGTGTGTGTGTGTGTGTGTGTGTGTGTGTGTGTGTGTGTGTGTGTGTGTGTGTGTGTGTGTGTGTGTGTGTGTGTGTGTGTGTGTGTGTGTGTGTGTGTGTGTGTGTGTGTGTGTGTGTGTGTGTGTGTGTGTGTGTGTGTGTGTGTGTGTGTGTGTGTGTGTGTGTGTGTGTGTGTGTGTGTGTGTGTGTGTGTGTGTGTGTGTGTGTGTGTGTGTGTGTGTGTGTGTGTGTGTGTGTGTGTGTGTGTGTGTGTGTGTGTGTGTGTGTGTGTGTGTGTGTGTGTGTGTGTGTGTGTGTGTGTGTGTGTGTGTGTGTGTGTGTGTGTGTGTGTGTGTGTGTGTGTGTGTGTGTGTGTGTGTGTGTGTGTGTGTGTGTGTGTGTGTGTGTGTGTGTGTGTGTGTGTGTGTGTGTGTGTGTGTGTGTGTGTGTGTGTGTGTGTGTGTGTGTGTGTGTGTGTGTGTGTGTGTGTGTGTGTGTGTGTGTGTGTGTGTGTGTGTGTGTGTGTGTGTGTGTGTGTGTGTGTGTGTGTGTGTGTGTGTGTGTGTGTGTGTGTGTGTGTGTGTGTGTGTGTGTGTGTGTGTGTGTGTGTGTGTGTGTGTGTGTGTGTGTGTGTGTGTGTGTGTGTGTGTGTGTGTGTGTGTGTGTGTGTGTGTGTGTGTGTGTGTGTGTGTGTGTGTGTGTGTGTGTGTGTGTGTGTGTGTGTGTGTGTGTGTGTGTGTGTGTGTGTGTGTGTGTGTGTGTGTGTGTGTGTGTGTGTGTGTGTGTGTGTGTGTGTGTGTGTGTGTGTGTGTGTGTGTGTGTGTGTGTGTGTGTGTGTGTGTGTGTGTGTGTGTGTGTGTGTGTGTGTGTGTGTGTGTGTGTGTGTGTGTGTGTGTGTGTGTGTGTGTGTGTGTGTGTGTGTGTGTGTGTGTGTGTGTGTGTGTGTGTGTGTGTGTGTGTGTGTGTGTGTGTGTGTGTGTGTGTGTGTGTGTGTGTGTGTGTGTGTGTGTGTGTGTGTGTGTGTGTGTGTGTGTGTGTGTGTGTGTGTGTGTGTGTGTGTGTGTGTGTGTGTGTGTGTGTGTGTGTGTGTGTGTGTGTGTGTGTGTGTGTGTGTGTGTGTGTGTGTGTGTGTGTGTGTGTGTGTGTGTGTGTGTGTGTGTGTGTGTGTGTGTGTGTGTGTGTGTGTGTGTGTGTGTGTGTGTGTGTGTGTGTGTGTGTGTGTGTGTGTGTGTGTGTGTGTGTGTGTGTGTGTGTGTGTGTGTGTGTGTGTGTGTGTGTGTGTGTGTGTGTGTGTGTGTGTGTGTGTGTGTGTGTGTGTGTGTGTGTGTGTGTGTGTGTGTGTGTGTGTGTGTGTGTGTGTGTGTGTGTGTGTGTGTGTGTGTGTGTGTGTGTGTGTGTGTGTGTGTGTGTGTGTGTGTGTGTGTGTGTGTGTGTGTGTGTGTGTGTGTGTGTGTGTGTGTGTGTGTGTGTGTGTGTGTGTGTGTGTGTGTGTGTGTGTGTGTGTGTGTGTGTGTGTGTGTGTGTGTGTGTGTGTGTGTGTGTGTGTGTGTGTGTGTGTGTGTGTGTGTGTGTGTGTGTGTGTGTGTGTGTGTGTGTGTGTGTGTGTGTGTGTGTGTGTGTGTGTGTGTGTGTGTGTGTGTGTGTGTGTGTGTGTGTGTGTGTGTGTGTGTGTGTGTGTGTGTGTGTGTGTGTGTGTGTGTGTGTGTGTGTGTGTGTGTGTGTGTGTGTGTGTGTGTGTGTGTGTGTGTGTGTGTGTGTGTGTGTGTGTGTGTGTGTGTGTGTGTGTGTGTGTGTGTGTGTGTGTGTGTGTGTGTGTGTGTGTGTGTGTTTCTATGTATGTATGTGTTTCTATGTATGTATGTCTGTGTTTCTATTGATGTTATTATTAATTGATTATTTTCTTATTATGATTGTCGTTTTGTCGTTATGGTTATTATGGTTATAAGTCGATTTTATTTTTATGTTAAATATTGCTTTACGTCACAGACATTTTAGAGGTGTCATCTGTCATTTTTATTTTATGAAAAAAAAATTGACCCAAATTGCTTAAAGTAGCAATCGATTTTTATTTATAGTTTTCATGAATTCGTATAAATAAATTCAATTTTCTCCTGTCTAACGATGCCGTAAATGGCAAAACCCGTTGCAGAGATGAAACAAGCACTTGGAAAGCCAGAGGAGAACTCTCTACACCTGTATTTAGTCAATATGTGAATATTCGGTTATCTCAACATGAGAAACGTCGAATCTCGGATCATAAGTTTATTACTTATGATTGACCAATCAAATCTGGCACACTCTTATAATACTCAGACTTAACAAAAGAAAGCCAATTAATCACATTGATGGTAGGTATTATAATTATAAAATAGGCTTAAATATGATAGGAGAGTAAATTAACAAATTACACCAGATACTGTCGAAGCACTTTGTAAAAATGATGAGGGGTTCCGACTGCACATGAAAATTCCCCGTCTCGAAATTAGATGTCTGTAACTCCTGGGAACAATGCCTTGTGGAGTTTGTCGTCATTAAAGTGGCCACAAAAGGTAGAGGAATTTTTCAGCCATAACTTATGATACTTGTTCTTGTTTTGTCTACGGACAAAAGTAAAGATGATTTGTAGCTTTATTTAGTTAATAGCCTCTTTGGATTTCAAGTTTGTGGTTCTCGGTTTCTACCTTTATTAGCTTGTGCGTTTTTAGCTGGTTTTGAAAGTCACGTAAAGGTTAAACGGTTTTTGTAATGTTGTCTCTAATATTTTTACAAGAAAGGAAACAGAAAATTCCTTTAGCGTTGGCTTGATCTACTCATGATCCAGATTCTGTTTTGTTTGCATCCCGTTTGTACATGTTATAAAATAACAAATAACTATTAAGACCGTGACATTGCTTATGAACAAGTTAAATGCTGCACGTTCGGTTCTTTAGCACGGCATAAAAACTGCCGTGCCCTTAGAGTAGTGATGGGTAAAACGGTTATTTTCTATAAACAGTTGAAGCCGTTAACGTTATTTAATAATAATTGTTGAAAATAACTGCTTCAGTTATTTATCTGTTATTTTGAACTAGATATTCGATCGATAGTATCTACATTCCCAAAGCTGTGAGCGAGAGCGAGCACACTAGTATAAATAACGTGTTAAGTGTTAAGTAATATGTTATGAAGTAAAGTCCGCTCTATACCGTATACCCATACCAATACATATTTAGCATTCCCAGTCTCATGTCCATTCATCCCGTTAAATAGTTAAATTTAACAGTTGCCGATGAAAACCGATGTTTATTCATCGAACCTAGTTGCAGTGAAACTGAAACAGATGCAAGTCCGAATTCTAGTTTAGTGTAAAAAGCGTTATTTTGTAAGCTGTTATTTTTATAAATCCATAACTGGTGGTTACCGTTACGGCTCGAGAACCGTTTAAATATAACAGACAGTTAAATAACGACCCATCACTACCTTAGAGTGGGCGTAAATCGTTTACGCGCACGCAAGGGATTTCTATACTCTGGATTGATACCATTAATTTAGGTAATTTTGAACTTAAACAGAGAAAAGTCTGCATAAAATACATTTTACGTTCTAAATTATTTAAGGGTAAATTATCAATGAGACCACTGAACCCATTTTGTAGAAAATGTAGGTGGGAATTTCCATTTGGAGTTGGTAGTAATTCATATGAACCTAAGATATGATTTTCGGCTATTCGACACCAAACATTTATTTTAGAATTGATGTTAGAAATGACGTTTTACTGGTACCATTAATTTTCTTAATGGAAAATCTCTAAAAGGTAGCAAGGTAATTCAGGAAGCTGGAATCAACTTATCCGAACGAACAGTTTGAAGACGCTTGGTGAAGCAAGAGTTCAGTTGCTGCAGGCCAGCAAAAAAGCCCAGATTAACAGAAGCTGTGAAGAAAGAGAGACTGAAATGGGCCAGGAATCATCGTCATTTGATATCAGACGACTGGAAAAACGTAATGCTTGTAAATATTCAGTATTACTAATAAAAACTCATCGCTGTCTTGATTTCTCAGGTTTGCTTCTCAGACGAGTTGACTTTCGAAATACAACTAAACTTTTGTTCAAAGACGACCTGGTGACCAATTTCATGAGGACTGCTTAGTCGAAAAAGTGAAATATTTATTGAAAGTTATGGTTTGGTACATTATATCTGGAAATGGCACTGGTCGATGGAACCATGCGCCAAGACCAATATATCGACGTTATCATAACCAGCATATTACCTCAAGTAAGAGAATGGTTCACGAGCGGGCAACACTTCTGGTGTATGCATGAGTCAACTCCTTATCATAACGCCAAAAAGGCAATCGCTTACCTGGATGCTAAAAAATCAACGTTTTGCCATGGCCTGGTAACTCGCCAGATCTCAACTCAATAGAAATCTTTGGGAGGTGACAAAAGCCTTCAAAGATATTGTAACGAATAAGCAGCAGCTCATTGAGATACTCATCAGTGTATGGCACCATGATGAAAAAATAAAAGAAAATGCTCTTAGGTGAATAAAAAGCGTGCCACGTAGGATCGAGACAGTCATTACTGCAACAGAGATGTGACAAGATATTGAAAATGTTTGTATTTTTTTAATAATTTGTGTGATTGTTATCAATAGATCACAAGACTGTCTTTACTTTGTTGTTATTCACATACATAAATAGCCATAAAAATTACTACACTGTTTTTCTTACACAACTAAAAAACGACTTGAAAATATCGAATGTTTCTAATATTTTCGCCACTCACTATATTTATTCAAATGCCCAACAGAACCAATTTCCTTTTGCAGGACATTACAATTTCTTCAATGTAGGCTTGGTGAATTTATGCAGCGGCTCCATCGATAACATTTTTGTTGATTTTGATTTTATGAGTGCCGGAGTTCTCCCGGTAATTGTCTCTGATCATGAAGCACAGTTTTTAGAATACAGAATTGATGCTGCACAGCTCCAGGATGTAGAGTGGAGGAGGTCATATGGCCAGCATAGTTTCAATGATTTTGAACAATCATTGGCTTCCGAGAATTGGCAGGGGGTATTTACCACTGATTCTGTGGAAAATGCTTATAGCTCATTTTTTGATATCTTTCGGTATAATTTTGAGAACAGTTTCCCGTTGATGCGTCGTAGGTGGGTGATGAAACAATCGAGTATTGAGGATAGTAATGCATACGAGCACAGGGAGTTGAAGGCGCAAGTATTGTTCTTACATGATGTTTATAAGATGCATCCTACACCATCGAATAAACAGCTTTATGGAGAAATAAGGACCAAATATAATTTGTTTTTGAGGCAGTCAAGATCTAAGGCGGCAACGGAAGCTATCCAAACGTCTGACAATAAATCAAAAACAATTTGGCAAATTATAAATCGTGAAACAGGTAGAAGTAAGATCTTGAATTCTGAAACTAATATATCAGCAAATACATTCAATGAATTTTTTACATCCTATGCAGAGAGGTTGGTAAATAATGCAGTGGGAAATAAATTAAATTCCCCAGAATCTTATTTCTCTGGGATTCAAAGTCCAGCGAACTCTTATTTCATGAAACCAGTTGTTGAGGAGGATGTCAGGAATGCTATCAATAAACTTAAAAATACAAAATCAAAGGATATATTTGGTATGGACTCGTATGTCATTAAGAGGTCTGGGGATTTTATTGCTCTGCCACTGACACATATCTTTAATCTCTGCATCACGCAGGGTTGTTTCCCTGCGTTGATGAAGTGTGCGAAGGTACTTGCGTTTTTCAAGAAGGGGGACTGCAACGATCCTGGCAATTTTAGGCAGGTTTCGGCTTTGCCGATACTCTCAAAAATCTTCGAATTCCTTATTTTCCAACAACTTTATAGTTACTTTGAAGATAACATCAGTATGGTTTCCGCAAGAGATGCAGCACTATGGATGCGATATCGTATCTTCTAGAGATCGTAAATTGTGTTTTTGAACAGAGAACACAGTGCTGTGCAGTTTTTGCAGACTTAACAAAGGCATTTGATTGTGTCTCGCACGAAATATGTTTGACAAAGTTGGGTCATTATGGTATTAGGGGAGCCTGTCTGGAGTTGCTGCGGTCATACCTTAATAATAGAACACAGAGTTTTTCATGGTGGAAAATACAGTGAAGTGGGATACATTCGTAGAGGGGTGCCTCAGGGTTCTGTACTAGGGCCACTTCTCTTTCTCATATATATATATATATATATATATATATATATATATATATATATATATATATATATATATATATATATATATATATATATATATATATATGATCTTCCTCGTAACATTCCTGATGGCATCCAACAGAGCAGGATAGCAACGGCCCTCTTTGCAGATGACGCAACTTTTATTATCACTGGTAATGCTGGTAGTGATGTCAATAAGACTGTGGACAGTGTTCTTCGTGAGGCGAGAGCTTGGTTTAATGATAATGAACTGTTCCTCAATGAGGATAATACAGCTTTAATCAGTTTTCTTGCCAGAGTCACTTCTAATGAGTCGAACACTGCTAGGAATTTTCTTGGTCTCAACATCGACCCTGCTCTTGTATGGAGGAGCCAAATAAACTCGTTGGCTGGTAGACTAGCCTCATCAGTGTATGCAGTGCGTAAGGTTTCTGAAATGGCTGGACCTGAGGCAGCTTTGATCACGTATTATGGGTTGTTTTACTCACGTCTGAATTACTGTTTGCTTGCATGGGGAAATGCAGCGAGTGTGCACTTGGATAGACTCTTTGTGTTGAAGAAAGCAGCTGTCAGAGGTATTGTCGGGGCCGGTTGCTGTGCTCACTGTAAACCCATCTTTCAGGAACTTAACATAATGTCACTATACTCACTGGTGGTTTACAGATAATTGTTGGTGGTGAGACAGAACAGGAGAAGTTTTGACACACATGCCGAAGTGCATAGTTATAACACCAGACATAAAGATAATTTAATCCAACCGAGGCATCGGATAAATAAAACTAAAACGGTTACGGTCGACTTTTTCAATGTACTCCCAAGGTGGTTGAGAAATGAACCTATTAATAAATTCCGAACAATTATTAGAGATTTTTTAATACAGGCTTGTCTATACAGAACAGATGAATATTTTAATGTTGTGCCGCAGTTGAGATTCTCGATGGCCAGGTGATGCACTGTTTTAGTGATAAGCAGATATTGTGTGTTTTAGATGTGTATGTATTTTTGTTAATTTTTAGTTTCACATTTACATCTACTTTATGTATGATTTTTTATCTTGACTGGCCAATTTCATTTTTTGTGTGATCTTGTGGCTAATAAAGTTATTCTATTCTATGCATCAACTGAATATCCGTTTATGCAGCAATTTTTAAGCTTTTACTAAACGTTTTAACCAGTTGTCAAGCACCTCAATGGGTTATGCTTAACTACGAAGAAAATTCTACTCTACTGCATTCAAAATTCCATTGGCCATAATATAACCCATTCATCAAGGATTTATCTGTACAAGTGGACTTCTACACTTGGTAGATTATCCAACACTGGTAGACGGCATGTTTTTGAATTAACATTATTGTCCTATAGTTACAGTATCTTGCGCTGTGTCCAGGTAACGCATATTAGCGTCACACCTGCTGCACGCTATGTATTCACTCCAGGTAATATAAGCCAAGTAATACAATGATACAATACAGGCTGTTTTCTTTCATACGCACAGCATCTAGAAACCCACGTTAAACCGTTCTGCATTCTTTTGTTTGATGGTGTGACTTCATCTGCATGGGTGGAGGACTTTCAGGTGTCTTTAGGTGTATTACTAAGTAGTGAGGCAGTTTGTAACGAAATCAGCGTTGCCAACCTAAAATTCAAAATTTCACCAGGTTGTAGCTTAAAAAATCACCAGATTTCACTAAATTTTGTTTTAAATCACCAGAATTAATTAAACATATTATGCAAGCGCAGTGTTATGTTTTAAATGTGTGATATTCATATGGTAAAATATGTCTTCATTGTGAAGTCTGAAAATTGCCATTTACTGAATAATATTCAGGTATTATTTATTTACTTCCATTTAAATTTACATCCATCATTTGTAAGCTCGTAATTTTCGTTCCACAATGTTAATTACTAAGGAACACGCCTAAGAATAATATTTTCCCCTTAGCGAATTTTCTTAGAAAAAGCTCTCGATTGAAGAGATCCCGACTTTGAAATTAAAAAAAGCTTCAAGTGAGCACGAACTAGGCCCCTCTAGAACCCATATCTGGACCCATTTGAATTGATATTTTACAGTCGGTCCATATTTTTTTTAGTTATCGATTTTAATGAAGCTTGGCACGCGTATTATTCAGTGGCGGCTCGTGACTGGGAGTGGGTGAAGCAGAATGCACGCGGTCCTCAGGGGAGGGGGGTCAGGGGGGCCAAGACCCCCTCTGCGCCGGAGACGAAATTTGTCTACATTTTCAAGGTCACTTGTTCTCCTGAAACTTCAGAATTTAAATGAAAAATCCATTTGTACAAAAATATAGACTTTCACAATGAATAATTTACGGAATAGTGACCACGAATACTCGACGAGAGGACATAAATAAATAAATTTATTATTATTTTCCTTATTTTTATCACACTGTACACGCACCAAGAAATGGGCTAGAGCGAGCGAAGAAATAGGCGTTAAGCGGGCTATTACGAACAAAGTGGACTGTAATTTGCGTTTGTTAATTAAGTAACGTTCTTAATGAAAAGAGAAGGGGCAAAAGCAGTGGAAATTGATGCAAACTCGTGAATGACCAAAAAGCCACTTCGCTCCTCGTATAGTGTAAAAGCAGTGGAATTTATAATCTTTATTTTGCGATAAGAAGAACAGACCAGAATTCCACGAATCGGCAAGAAGAACACAACTTAAGTAGTCAGCAACGCAAAACCGCGATATCGTAGAGTACCGCTACCTTAAAATTATATGTGTGTGTGATACAGTCAAACCAGCCTTAACAAATCCATTAAACGCACCAGCAACCCAGGATAGCCTTTTCCGGGACACGCACGAGTTTCTGTGAGTCCAGTACTCGACAAGAGAAGAAATTCACAAAGGTAAGTGGCTTTTTGGTCATTCACGAGTTTGCATCAATTTCCACTGCTTTTGCCCCTTCTCTTTTCATTAAAAACGTTACTTAATTAACAAACGCAAATTACAGTCCACTTTGTTCGTAATAGCCCGCTTAACGCCAATTTCTTCGCCCGCTCCAGCCCATTTCTTGGTCCTTCTCAGCCGGATAGTTTTTTTGTCTCGAAAATAATACGCAAGTAAATTTGGCTATTCAACTTTGTTAATTTTGAAAATAACTAAAGCGCGCTGGTTTAGCTGTATTCAATTCAGATTTTAAATTAATTTCCCGCAATTTTCATGTATATATCGCTAGAACCTTTATAATTATAGAATTTTTAAAAGTTATTTTCTTATCGCAAGAATCCGCCATTCAGTTAAATTTTGCTTTATTTTGAACAACGAGCACGGCTTTAGGAGTCGACGCATATCATTTCACGCATATATCGCTCTTTGCTTCTGTTTCATTCTTATCAATTTGTACCTGAATAATTCTTTGTTTCACATTGGTACGTATATCTGTTATATTTCCATATACGAGGCCTATTCAATTAATATCATGACTGACACTAAATTAAGGAAATACAAAAACCAACGCAATATTCAGCTATCTGAAATAGACACATTGTCTTCTCTAGCCCAGAAAGCCCAGTCAGATGTTTCGCTTTATAATTTACTTAGGGTTAGATCTTCCGAAATCGACTATTTAAGGGAACAGTTTATTCAAACGCACGAAAATATCGTTTCTGCAATTTTAAGTAGTGAACATGGAAACGCTTCTGATGAAAACACTATTTACGCTGGATTTATGGACGCTTATTTTGAAATTAAAGCCATTTGTTCTAGGTTATTCCCTGACAATAAAACAAATGTCCAGGAAATTCTAAATTCAAATACAGCTGGTCTTAATGAAGGTGCTAAAGCAAGGCTAGCTAAAATAGAAATTCCTAAATTTAGAGGTGACTATAAAACCTTTAACACTTTTATCGATTTATTCAATGCCTTAGTACAGGACTGTCCCGCATATTCCGACATTGAAAAGTTTCATTATCTAACTATATCAGTAGAAGGCCCGCCGTTATCTCTAATAAGATCTTTGCCTCTGACCGCTGACAATTATCAGATAGCTTATAATACATTAGTCACTCGTTATTCTAACAAACGTCTGCGTGCCCAAGAGCACTGGCATGCTATAGATAGCATTTCGAAATTTAATTCTGATGACCACGTCAATATTCGCAATTCGCTAGACATTATTTCGGAAAATCTTTCTGCTTTAAACACTTTAGGCTTTCCTACAGACCAATGGGACTTTGTTATGTTTATGTTGGTGTCAAAACGCCTTGACAGGAACATGTTGACGAAATTTGAGTTAGACCACGCTTCCACCGAGGTCCCTACATTTACGCAATTGCTTGACTTTCTAAATAAATATTGTATCGCTGGTGATGCTATGAATCAGAAGTCATTCCTTTCGCACTCTCAAAAGAAATATTCTGACAAATCGCAAGCTAGACCAACGCCTCGAACTTCCGCTTTTTTCGCTGATAATTTAAATTGTAAATCTATCTTACATACTTGTGTGTTTTGCAAAGATTCTTCGCATTCTATTTATAATTGCTCCTCATTTTGTAATAAAACTCCAAAAGATCGCTATAATTTTGTTAAATCTTCTCGTCTTTGCCACAACTGTTTAAGTAGCCTACATTATCTTAACAAATGCAAATCTACCAGGTCCTGTCGCAAGTGTGGTCAGCGTCATCATACGCTCTTGCATTTTGATAAAAGCTCCGCGCCTATTCCGTCGCCAGTGTGTAATAACCCTTCCAGATCTCCAGTTCCTTCCGCTCCGCTCGACCAAGAGCAGGTCTTTGCTGCTTCTGGGATTGTATCTAATCAAACCACGGTCTTATTGGCCACTGCGCTGATTGAAGTTCTTGATAACCATGGAAATTATCAGATTATGAGATGCCTTTTGGATGGAGGTAGTATGATGTCTTTTATCTCGCAAAGGGCTTTTAAGCGTTTGGGGTTGCCTAAGCAAAACTGCATGTTTGCAATCAAAGGACTGGCATCTATGCAGACTTCTTCTCAGAGTGGTTGTGTAACGCTCACTGGAAGACCGGTTGGTCAAGATTCTTTCAATTTTACTGTCGACGCATTGATCTTGAACGCCATTTGTGATAATTTGCCAGCAACCGCTATTTGCTCTTCCAATTGGTCTCACATTCGCAATTTAAAATTGGCTGATCGCCATTTTAATCGTCCAGGTCAGGTCGATATATTGTTAGGAGCCGACGTTTTTTCTAAAATCCTTTTAAATGGACGCATTTCCGGTGGGGAAGGTCAACCTGATGCCGTCAACACCGTCTTTGGTTATGTGCTCATGGGTAAGATTGGCAACACAGTTCATTCTTCTGCTGTCTCTTCTTTCTTGTGCAGTAACTTTGAATCAAATCTCGATCGCACCCTTAGGGATTTTTGGGAAGTGGAAAGTGTTCCGACTTCGTCGCATCACTCTAATGAAGATATTTTTTGTGAACATCATTTTAAGACTAAAATATCTCGCTCTCCTTCTGGCAAATATATCGTTTCGCTCCCATTTAAATCTGAGTCGCTGCCTATTTTTCCTGGCATTCGCGACCTCGTCGTCCAAAGATTTCTTTCCCTGGAACGCCGCCTTGCTAGAAACATGGACTTGTATACCCAATATTCTGCTTTTATGAGAGAATATTTGGAACTAGGCCACATGAAACGTGTTTATGACAATAAAGATTCTCCCGACGCATATTATATTCCGCATCATTGCATTTTGAAACCAAATAGCTTGTCTACTAAACTCAGGGTAGTTTTTAATGGTTCGGCGAAACTTCCCAACCAAAGCTCTCTTAACGATTGTCTACATACTGGACCAAAACTACAACAAGATATTGCCACAATTCTGTGTCACTTTCGCCTTCATAATTATGTCTTGTGTGCTGACATCAAAATGATGTATCGTAACATTCTTCTCGACCAATCACAGCATGATTATCAAAGAATTGTTTGGAGGTTTGCTTCTGATGAACCTTTGGTGGACTATAACCTGGTTACGCTTGTATATGGACTAACGCCATCCCCCTTTCTCGCGATACGCACTCTTCATCAGTTAGTGAATGACGAAGGGGGCTCTTACCCGCTAGCTTCTGCCGCCATTTTAAACGACACTTATGTTGATGATGTTGTAACCGGCTGCTCTTCTTATGAAGACGCAAAGCTTTTACAGTCAGAGCTGATCTCGCTTTTTGAACGAGGCGGCTTTGAGCTTAGAAAATGGTCTAGTAACTGTTCCGCATTACTTTCACATTTACCTCCGGAACATTTGTCGCAAAATCCGCTTATTTTTGGTTCACTGGCAAACGACACTCCTTTAAAAATTCTCGGTCTGCAGTGGAGTCCCTCTGAGGATACATTCTTTTTCTCAGTCTCGCCGTTGGGGAAACCCTGTACGAAACGCAACATGCTCTCGGAACTGGCCAGAATCTTTGACCCGCTTGGATTTCTTTCGCCTATTACTATTTTTCAAAAGATTCTAATCCAGTCGCTGTGGACTTCTAAATTAGATTGGGACCAAACCCCGCCCTCGCATATTGTTGAGGCTTGGAACCGTTATCGAAATGAACTCGGTTTACTAAGCAATTTACGCATTCCTAGAAAAATCCTTCCACCTCATTCTGGATGTGGTTATGAATTACATGGGTTCTGTGACTCTTCTGAAAAGGGTTACGCTGCCGTTGTTTATATACGATGCCTCCGCCCTGACAAAACAGTTTTTGTTCAGTTTGTTTGCTCTAAAACCAAAGTCGCTCCGGTTAAGAAACTAACCATTCCTAGGCTAGAACTGTGTGGTGCAGTTTTGTTGGCGAAACTCCTATCGTTTCTTCTGAACGTTTATCAGACTCGCATGACTTTCGAAAGAATTTTTGCCTGGTCAGATTCGCAAATCGTCTTGAGTTGGATCAAATCTTCGCCTCATCGTTGGAAAACCTTTGTGGCAAATCGAGTTGCCTACATTCACGAAAGGGTTTCTTCTGAATTTTGGCATTATATAGATTCTGCTAATAATCCCGCCGATATCGCCTCTCGAGGTGTTCATCCTTCTCAATTTCTCGCCCATGATATTTGGTTCAATGGTCCATCGCTACTATGTCGTTCTGAGCTGTCTGCCTGCTCCCCGTCTTCAGAGCTCCAGTCTGAAGAGGTCTCTGTTGAGGAAAGGACAGTTTCGCTTTTAACATTTACAGGTGAAGAAAATCTGCTTGATGATTTGTTAGAAAATCATTCTTCTTTACATTACATACAGTCTATTTTGTCATACGTATTACGCTTCGCTTTTAATTCTAGACATTCTTCTATTGCGAAATTTGGACCGCTATCTCGGTTAGAGCTTCATGATGCTCTGACCCTTCTGGTCAAGCGCACTCAAGCGGTCTACTTTGAAAAGGAGTTATCTAGTAAAAAATTCCCTAAGTCCTGGAGAAAACTCGCCGTATTTCAAGACAGTACTGGTCTTTTGCGTGTAGGTGGTCGCTTGACTCACTCAAGTTTGTCTTATGAGCGAAAGCATCCGCTCTTACTTCCACAAAAGTGCCGACTCACGGTGCTTTTAATTGAACAATACCATAAAAGGTATCTTCATATTGGCCCTCGCACTCTTCACTTTTTGTTGTGTCAGAATTTTTGGATTTTGTCTGCAAGACGTGCCATAAACACTGTTATTTCGAAATGTATGCCATGTTGGAAAATAAAGCCTCAACCTTATCAGCCACCTATGGGTGACTTACCCCTTTCTCGAGTTTCGCAAGTCAAACCATTCTCGCATACTGGGGTAGATTTTGGTGGTCCATTCACGATTACTATGAATCGATACCGAGGTGCTAAAACCTCTAAGGCATATATTTGCCTCTTTGTGTGTTTCGCGACTAAGGCTATACATCTAGAACCTGCCTGTAGTCTTTCGACTGACGCTTTTCTCGCTGCCCTCCAACGATTTATTGCTCGTCGTGGTCGATGTGATAATCTCTATAGTGATTGTGGTACAAATTTCGTTGGCTCCGCCAAGGAGCTTAAACGCATTTTTTCTGATGCAACTGCTAGGGAAGGAATCCATTGGCATTTCAACCCCCCTTCTGCACCACATTTCGGTGGTCTTTGGGAATCTGGTATCAAGAGTGTAAAATCTCATCTCTCTCGTGTTGTTGGCCAACAAATCCTATCGTACGAAGAATTCTACACTGTCCTGACGCTTATAGAATCTGTCTTGAACTCCCGACCTTTAAATCCCATGAGTTCGGATATCGATGACATTCACGCTTTAACTCCTGGACACTTTCTTCATATGGAGCCAGTTTCTACGCTTCCAACTCCCGATTTGTCGTCTGTCCCCTTAACTCGTCTGTCAAGATGGCAACTTCTCCAACGTATGCACCATGATTTTTGGATTCGCTGGCACAAGGAGTACCTTCACACCCTACAACAACGAAGCAAGTGGCTTGACGCTGGTGCTCTTCCTACTATTGGGGCGATGGTGGCCGTGAAAGCTGAAAAACTTCCGCCTTCTAAATGGCTACTAGGTCGTCTATTGTCTCTAATTCCTGGTCCTGATGGTGTCGTAAGAGTTGCTATTGTAAAGACCTCGAATGGTATCCTTCGTCGCCCTTTGGTGAAGTTGTGCCCGTTGCCAACTAATGACTAGTAGTAGTAGTATTTGTTTCTAATTTAATTTAATTTTTATTTTAAGTCTTTTTATTGTTTTGTGGATTCTTGCTAACCGGGATAATCATTTATTTTGTTTCTTGTTCTCTTTTTCTTATCCGCCGCATGTTATCGCTTCTCCTTCGCGTTAATTATTTTTTTTGTGTAGAAAAATGTCTTGCTTATAGCAGCCATTTTGGCCGGGCGGGATGTTCGCTCCTCGTATAGTGTAAAAGCAGTGGAATTTATAATCTTTATTTTGCGATAAGAAGAACAGACCAGAATTCCACGAATCGGCAAGAAGAACACAACTTAAGTAGTCAGCAACGCAAAACCGCGATATCGTAGAGTACCGCTACCTTAAAATTATATGTGTGTGTGATACAGTCAAACCAGCCTTAACAAATCCATTAAACGCACCAGCAACCCAGGATAGCCTTTTCCGGGACACGCACGAGTTTCTGTGAGTCCAGTACTCGACAAGAGAAGAAATTCACAAAGGTAAGTGGCTTTTTGGTCATTCACGAGTTTGCATCAATTTCCACTGCTTTTGCCCCTTCTCTTTTCATTAAAAACGTTACTTAATTAACAAACGCAAATTACAGTCCACTTTGTTCGTAATAGCCCGCTTAACGCCAATTTCTTCGCCCGCTCCAGCCCACGGCGCGTATTATGAAAATCTGTTTATAGTGGAGGAGTTACAAGCATTTTTTTCAAATTCAAGGTCCTTCTCTTTTTAGTGAATTTTTGTAGAAAAAATTCACTAATGAGGAGATCCCGACTTTTGAATTTTAAAATTTTTTTTGCAAATGAGCGCGAACTAGGACCCTTAGAACCCATATCCGGGGTCAGTTACAATTTTTATATGTTTATATATATATATATATATATATATATATATATATATATATATATATATATATATATATATATATATATATATATATATATATATATATATATATATATATGTATCACACCGATAACTCAAAAAATAATAGGCTGATTTTGATAAAATTTGGCATGTACCTTCCTTTTGTAAATGGCTTGGATAAGTTCGTAAGTTAGGAAAATCGGACGAGGTTTTCCGGGAAAATTTTGAGTTTTCATTCGAAAAAAATTTATATCTCCGGAATTAACGAAGTAAGGGCAATCAATTTGGTACACGGGTTTATATCATTATAGGTAAGCTACTTACCAAAATTTAGCTATGTAGATTAAAGGACAAAAAAGTTACAGGTATTTAAATAAACATCAATTTGGGTTTTCCTCAAAAGTCAAAGTCGCGATTTAAAACGTCAAAATTGGTCATATTTAGGCAATGAACCTGAAACTAATATGATCTATGGAAGGAAAATGTCTCAAGAATAATGTTTTGCAAAGCCTGAACTCTTAGTGTCAATCGTCATTGTCCTTCATTTTACTAAAATATTCCCAGAAGATTCATTTTAAATTGACAATTTCTCTGATGCTTTAGCAGTAGTGTTAGCTATAGAGTTTATCGTTTAATGGTATATCATTTTTGTTGAATTTTCGTAAAAAATCATTAAAGCTCAATATATCCGTTATTATGCAAGTTACGAAAAAAAGTTGTATACATTAATTATAGGGTGTCGTGAGCTACATCTTAAAAAATATTTGCACAATTACAGGCTGGCCCATAAGTCGTTGGTGATTCAAACTTTCTTTGTTTTTTTAACGAACACGCCCTATGTTATTGCATTTTTGCATCTTTCATCCAAATATAATACATCTTTGTAAGAAAAGAAATTCGGGACGCAGCAAGTGCGTTATGGTAGCGAATTTTCATTAAATGCTTCAAATTTGAATCAATTTGCTATTAACCTATATTTTTAACGAACACGCCCTATGTTATTGCATTTTCCATCGAAATATAATACATCTTTGTAAGAAAAGAAATTCGGGACGCAGCAAGTACGTTATGGTAGCGAATTTTCATTAAATGCTTCAAATTTGAATTAATTTGCTATTTACCTATAAGGTTGACCAGAAAACCAGTTTTTTGGGGAACAATTTAAGTTTACTTTTGGAAATTTTTGTACATTTTCAAACAATAAGGTTATTTTGATGAAACATGGAACATTGTTTCTAATATGTAGATTATACTGGTAACCAAATTTGATGCCTGCTTTAATATATTAGCTTTTAAAAACATTTTAATGAAAATTGACTACCATAACGCACTTGCTGCGTCCAGAGTTTTTATAACTTGGAATTTTGTATCTAATATTTTGTCATTTTGAAGTTATTCTTTTATATGTGATAATAAACAAATCAATTCCAGTTACCAAAAAGAAACATGAAAAATCAAGTCT